>BLSH010367310.1:105081-136380 GCA_018402905.1 Glandirana rugosa
AATTTTTTGCCCTTCCCCCCACCTACACCTCATCCTCGGATCTCCAACTGATCCGGCACTCGCACCGTCACATCCACCTTCACCGCCACCATCTCCTCATCCTCCTCCATCGGTTGTACCAAAAAAAAAACATAACTCCGGATAAGTTTTTTTCTTCATATACTTACCGACACACTCAGGCCAGATTTACAAATAAGACGTCTTCTAGCACGGCAGGGGGCGTTATCACAGACAAGCGGAGCCGTTTGTCCACATCCAATGTGGACAAGCTAACCTTTATTAAAATGAATCAGGCATGGATCCCACAAGACTTGTCTGTACCTTCTGCAGAATAAACATTTAGACCGGACTCACACAGCCATTCATATACTTCTTTTTTTGAATAGGCCTCAATACAAAAAAAAAACCATGTTGGCTACCTCCTCCTACTCCTCTACCACCGCCACTTCCACCTACACTGCCACGCTCACGGCCTAGTCAACCTCTAGGCTCCTACTCCACATCCACCCCCCTTCCCGTTTTTTAACTTGATTTTAATTTATTTTCCCTATCCCCATTTATTTGTAGGGCACTTGCCCTAGTTTGAAGATGATTTTAGAACAGTTATATGGCTTCTACCGTTAATTAATACTTTTCAGACACAGTTTGAAGATGATCCACATTCACCTCCATTTTTGCTTTTTTTTATGTTTTTTTTTTTTTTAAAATATTTACAGTTATTTCCCTGTCCCCATTTTTTTGTAGGGCACTTGCCCTACCCTTACCCCCATTTTACTTCCTTTTGCAGCCCTCTAGGGCTTTCCAGGACTTTGTTACAGCCATTTTTGTGCATAAAAGTTCGGGTCCCCATTGATTTCAATGGGGTTCGTTGTCCGTGCGATCGTTCGGGTTCCGTCCGGACCCGGACCCGGACTTTGTCCCGAAGTTCGGACGGACCAGCAGAACCCGAACTTCCAGAGGTTCGCTCAACTCTAGTAATGAGTGCTTATGCTTAGAATTGTCGGAAATGCTCATTATAACACATAAAATTTCCCAACATTTTCATTGCATTTCTATGATGAAATAGGGAATAAGGATTTAATTGTGCTGTATTTATTCATTGGCCACTGAGAAGATCATATATGGTTTTGGCAATCTGAGAACAAGCAGAGAGCGGAGAACTGCCCATCTTTCTTGGTAATACATCTGCTTGTCTTTCGGCAGCCTTAATAAGACAAACAATAGTTTAAAATGATATCATTACTAAATGAACATTGTGTGACATTTCTATTATTTCTGTGGTTTTCAGCTGAAATGCACACAGGGTTAAGGAAACATATTGTATAGAAAACAAATATTCAGTGGAATAAATCAGCTGTGTAGGAAAAAATGTGTCTTATTACATTGCTTGTTCAGCAGGAACTACATCAGTCAGCGTGAGTCAAGATTCAGGAACATGCTAGGAAATATAATATTCATTTTTCATCAAGAATTATAATGTGAGAGAGAAAATAAATTGGCAAAGTTGTGTTTAAAAAGTCTTGCTAATGTGTGTTTAGCCAGGTGCAGGGCTACAGCAATATGGAGGAGGAGACATTGCCTTTTAATATTCTCTCCCTCTAGTGAGATATTGATTTTACACTGTACCATTCTCCTCCAGCCAGCAGGGGGAGTGCTAAAACCTAGCAAACCTATAGACTTCTATGCAAAGTGCTGAGAATCCTGGAAGTTGCAGTTTGAGATAGCCATATAATAGGGTGAATCCCAATAAGCACTGTGCAGTAGGAGGAGTGAGAGATGATTTTTATTATAACTGCCCAGGAAAGTTCTTCCTCTTCTCAGGTGGTGGTATGCTTCTGCCTTCAGTCTTTGGCTGATCATAGATCTCCGTGGCGATTAAAGGAGTCTATCTTCAATAACCCGGTCCACTGCACTATGCTGGGGGAGGACTTGATAGACTACTACTCGACATCTGATGTCTCCCCCATGACCCTTTGGGCGGCTCATAAACCAGTAATGAGGGGCAAGATTATTTCCCTCTCTTCTAAACTTAAGAGGGAGAGGAAACATGACCTAGATAGGCTGGAGCAAAATTTCTATAAACTCGCTAGGGCCCATAAAAAGAACCCTTCCACTCAATCTCGCTCGCAACTCGAAGCGGGTAGAGCTGCCATAAATCTCGCTCTCACCACTCAAGCGGAGAGACAGATTCAACGGTCTAATGCCCATTTTTATACTCAGAAAGATTTTATTGGCCCCAAATTAGCCTTGAGATTATCTCCAAAATGTCATTCTTTTACTTTTCCTAAAGTAACGGTCGCTGCAGGGACCCTTTCGCAAAATTCCCATAGGATTTTGGAGTCTTTTAGGAGCTTCTACGTTGGATTCTATGCCTCTGAGCCCTCAGATCCCCCCTCCCCCCTCCATCCTTTTCTAGATAGAATTAACCTGCCCTCTCTGAATAAGGAACATATTCAGTTGTTGGAGAACCCTATTTCGGAGGCAGAGGTGTTGGAGGTCATTAAGCATCTTAAGAAGGGTTCGGCCCCAGGTCCAGATGGGTTTTCCACTGGATACTACAAACAATTTGGGCCCATTTTGGCCCCCCACCTGACAAGATTCTTTAATTCTCTCCAGGAGGGAATGATAGTTAATGAGGATTTGAACACCGCTAACATCTCTGTCATCCCGAAGCCGGGCAAGGACACATCTGAAGTGAGTAATTACAGGCCCATATCGCTAATTAACAATGATCTTAAAATTTTAACTAAAATCCTTGCCAATAGATTATCCTCCTTCATAGGGAGGTACATCCACAAAGACCAGGTTGGTTTTATCCCTGGAAGACAAGGTCCCGATCAGATTCGCAGAGCAGTGGATCTCATCTCCCTCCTCAGATCAGGTTGGGATGGAGGCCCTCCGCAGGAAGGGATGGTCCTGTCTATAGACCTACAAAAAGCCTTTGGTTCAGTAGAATGGCCCTATCTCTTTGAAGTCTTGGGACGGTGGGGGTTTGGCCCTAGATTCCTCCAGACTCTCAAAGCTTTGTACTCCAAACCCAAAGCACGCATAAAGTTACATACCTTTTTCTCAGACTCTTTTTCAATACATAGAGGCACAAGACAGGGCTGCCCATTGTCGCCATTGATTTTCGCTATTGTCATCGAAACCTTGGCTATTGGAGTAAGGGACCATCCTGAGATTGAGGGGGTGAGATGCGGCCCACACATGCACAAATGCGCTTTATTTGCGGACGACCTGCTACTTTTTGTTACGTCCCCTCTGGTCTCAATCCCAAAGTTTCTTCAGTTACTACAGGAGTTTAGTTGGGTTTCGGGTCTAAAAGTCAACTTGTCTAAATCGATGGCCCTTAATGTTAATCTTCCTGAAGGGGTAGTCAAACAACTTAAGGGTCTTGCCCACTTCTCCTGGCACTCAGACCACATACCCTACCTGCGTATACAACTCTCTTCTAACATTAACAATCTCTACAACTCCAACTACCCTCCCTTACTCAAAAAGCTAAAGGAGGATCTCATAAATTGGGGAAAGTTGGGCCTATCGTGGTTGGGTAGAGTGAACTCAATTAAAATGACCCTCCTCCCTAGGATTCTTTACTTTTTCAGAGCTCTCCCAATCCAGGTCCCAAAATCACATTTACACAATCTTCAATCCCAAATCAAAAAATTCATATGGGGCAATAAGGGGTATAGATGTCCAGCTGAGGCTTGGGGTCCCCAACCTGGTGAAGTACTACCAGGCAGCTCAGCTAGCACAATTCTCCATCATCCATGCTCGATCTAATAGACCTGATTGGGTCACGATTGAGAGGCAAGCAGTCCCACTTAACACTCTTGATTTCTTGGTTTGGGCCCATCCTAAATCAAGACCCCCTATCCTCTCCCCTACATTGTCCCATTCAATAAGACTGGTAGAATCGCTAACTAGATTGTACAACTTGGTCTCCCCAATGTGTCCCTTACAACATCTCTTCAACAACCCTGGCTTCCCTCCGGGTCAAGATATCAGAGCCTTTGAATGGTGGACCAACAAAGGTCTATTCAGAATAGGACATTTCCTTTCTTCCTCGGGACCCCTACCCTTGAAGCATTATAAAGACAATTTAGAGATGCCCCCAGTAGAAGAATTCCGCCTCAGACAAATTAATCACTTCTTGGCCTCTGTGTGGAAGGTCTCCTCAAAACAAATAAGCATCACCCCTTTTGAGAAATGGTGCTCTGATATCTCCAATCAGAGGGGGGGTATCTCCCTAATTTACGCTTCTCTATTGGATCAGAAAGGGAAACCCTCATATGCTAAGCTTTGGGAAGGGGACTTGGGTATGTCCTGGGATGTTGATAAATGCTGTCGCCTATCCCTAAACTCCTTCAGAGGCATAGTTAATTCTCCTCTACAGGAAGCTAGCGCTAAAGTGATGCTTCGATGGTACTTGGTGCCGGTTCGCCTATCGTTAATGTTCCCGGGCGCTTCCCCACTATGCTTTAGAGGCTGCAATCTACAAGGCACTTATCTTCATATCTGGTGGGAGTGTCCTAGGATAAGGGGTTTTTGGAATAAGATATTCAGCATGTTAAGGAAGATCTTGGGAGTTTCAATTTCACAAACTCCAGAAACTGCCCTCTTAACTAGTAGGCCGGACGGCCTCTCTAAATACCTCTTTAAGTTAACCCATTTCATCCTGCTGGGAGCTAGGCTTACCCTTGCAAAGGCATGGAAGAAGCCCTCAGTCTCTTTTAGTGCGGCTAAGAGGAAGGTCACTTGGATAATGACCCAAGAAAAGTTTGCCAATATTCTCCTTGACACTTCAGCCAAATTTGATCAAGTATGGGCCCCCTGGAAGTCCTACCTCAACTTGTTGGATTAAGTGGCAGTTATTTTCTTGGAACATTCTTAATCTGGTACTCTCTTATTCCTCTACTCCTATTGCTTCATTCTCTCTTCTTTCCTACCTTCTGGTTATTACATGTTATTGGTACACTTACATATTCAGTAGTGCTGGTTTACATTGGGGCAATTCTTCTTGTAATCTCCCCTTTGGGAACCTTTAGCCCACTTCCAAGTGAAGTTAAGATGCGTTGGGGTCCCCCCTTCATGTCGCTGGTACTCCCAGTGTGCTTTTGGCCCCTCGGGACACAGTTTTGCTCCCTCTTGGGGTGTCCGGAGAGGAGCCCAGCTCTTTGCCCACTTAACACGCTGGGCTCTAGGGGTGGAGACATCTGTGTTACCCTTTCAAAATATTTTTGCCTGGGTGTCTTTTGGCAGTTATATGGTTTATCTTGTTTATATATAAGTGTACTTTCTTGTTGATCTTTTGTACTTCTCATTATATGATTTCAATAAAATATTTGAAATAAATGAACGCGCTGGATGCGTCGCCTTCCACCACTGGATACAGCATGTTCCCCTTGGGGTGTCTAGAGGTGGGGGGGGGAAGCACCGGCCACTTCATTAGCAATAATCTTATAATTGATGTCTGATATCTAGTGAAACATCTAAAATACTTATGTACTTATGATTGTTTCAGTGATATAAGCTTTGTACTTTACTTCATTTTGCATTTGACGTTACCATTGTTTTCTGTATTTTCTTGAAAACTCAATAAAAATTATTGGAACAAAAGTTCTTCCTCTTGGCACTGAGGAAGTTAGAGAGAGAGCACCTCTGTTTAAATATTTGCCTGCCAGCAGGAGACCATACCAGCAGACATCCGAGCCTGAAACTGGGAGTGAGGACAACCAGGGGGCAGCACAAAATCACCCACATCACAGCACCTGCACCTCTGCCGCAGGGAGACTGGAGCATCAACTCAAACTTTGCTTCCCACCACTGATCACTGGAGGCCATATGGGGGAGACCAAGGGGGCCCCCCTTCTACAGCAAGAGGTCACTACAGCATCTCGGGGACTGGTGGGAGGGCTATTTTAATATTGCTGATGCTGCTGGGACTGAGCCACTGAAAGCAAGGCATTAAGTGTACCCAATCCATTCTGCACTTTATACAGCACCTATTCCAGGGCTTGAGTCCGGCAGGAATGATGTTCCTGCACTTATTCCACAGTAAGAACGTTGTTCCCATTAGCAGCCGCGTCCTGCAGGACTGCGAGCTGTGGCAGGCAGTGTGAGTCCGCCCCAGGTGCCACACATCACTGGACTGATGGGGGCACTGATCGGGCTGCACTGATGGGGACACTGATCAGGCTGCACTGATAGGGACACTGATCAGGCTGCACTGATGGGGAACTGATCAGGCTGCACTGACAGGGGCACTGATCAGGCTGCACTGATGAAGACACTAATCAGGCTGCACTGACAGGGTCACTGATCAGGCTGCACTGATGGGGACAACGATCAGGGTGCACTGATGGGGACACTGATCAGGCTGCATTGCTGGGGGCACTGATCAGACTGCACTGATGGGGACACTGATCAAGCTGTACTGATGGGGACACTGATCAGGCTGCACTGATGGGACACTGATCAGGCTGCACTGATAGGGACACTAAACAGGCTGCACTGATGAGGACACTAATCAGGCTGCATTTCTGGGAGCACTGATCAGGCTGCACTGATGGGGACACTAATCAGGCTGCATGGATGGGGGCACTGATCAGGCTGCACTAATGGTGACACTGATTTGGCTGCACTGATGGAGGCACTGATCAGGCTGCATTGCTGGGGGCATTGATCAGGCTGCACTGATGGGAACACTGATCAGGATGCACTGATGGGGACATTGATCAGGCTGCACTGATGGGGACACTGATCGGGATGCTGATCAGGCTGCACTAATGGGGACGCTGATCAGGCTGCACTGATGGGGACGCTGATCAGGCTGCACTGATAGGGACACTAGTCAGGCTGCATTGGTGGGGGGCACTGATCAGGATGCACTGATGGGGACACTGATCAGGCTGCACTGATGGGGACACTGATCAGACTGCACTGATGGGGACGCTGATCAGGCTTAACTGATGGGGACGCTGATCAGGCTACACTGATGGGGACACTGATCAGGCTGCACTGATGGGGACACTGATCAGGCTGCACTGATGAGGACACTAATCAAGCTGCATTTCTGGGAGCACTGATCAGGCTGCACTGATGGGGACACTAATCAGGCTGCATGGATGGGGACACTAATCAGGCTGCACTGATGGTGACACTGATAAGGCTGCATTGCTGCGGGCACTGATCAGGCTGCACTGATTTGGGGACACTGATCAGGTTGCACTGATGGGGGCACTGATCAGGCTGCATTGCTGGGGGTACTGATCAGGCTGCACCGATGGGGACACTGATCAGGCTGCATTGCTAGGGACACTGATCAGACTGCACTGATGGGGACAATGATCAGGTTGCACTGATGGGGACACTGATCAGACTGCACTGATGGGGACGCTGATCAGGCTTAACTGATGGGGACGCTGATCAGGCTATACTGATGGGGACACTGATCAGGCTGCACTGATGGGGACACTGATCAGGCTGCACTGATAGGGACACTAATCAAGCTGCACTGATGGGGACACTGATCAGGCTACACTGATGAGGACACTAATCAAGCTGCATTTCTGGGAGCACTGATCAGGCTGCACTGATGGGGACACTAATCAGGCTGCACTGATGGGGACACTAATCAGGCTGCACTGATGGGGACACTGATAAGGCTGCATTGCTGGGGGCACTGATCAGGCTGCACTGATTTGGGGGACACTGATCAGGTTGCACTGATGGGGGCACTGATCAGGCTGCATTGCTGGGGGTACTGATCAGTCTGCACTGATGGGGACACTGATCAGGCTGCATTGCTAGGGACATTGATCAGACTGCACTGATGGGGACAATAATCAGGCTGCACTGATGGGGACACTGATCAGACTGCACTGATGGGGACAATGATCAAGCTGCACTGATGGGGACACTCATCAGGCTGCATTGCTGGGCACTGGTAAAGATGCATTTGATGGGCACTGGTAAGGCTGCATTTGATGGGCACTGATCAGCCTGCATTTGATGGGCACTGATCAGGCTGCGTTTGATGGGCACTGATCAGGCTGCGTTTGATGGGCACTGATCAGGCTGCATATGATGGGCGCTGAGGAGTGAGCAGCCCGGGACTTTGCACAATCCAAATGGAGGGCATTATGCTCGGCTTCTGTATGTCACAGTACATGTTGACATTCATGGTTCCCTCAATAAACTGTAGCTCCCCAGTGCCAGCAGCACCCATGCACCCCCAGTCCATGACACTTCCACCACCATGCTTGACTGTAGGCAAGACACACTTGTCTTTGTACTCCTTACCTGGTTACCACTACACATGCTTGACACCATCTGAACCAAATACGTTTATCTTGGTCTCATCAGCTTGTCTTCAGCAAACTGTTTGCAGGCTTTCTTGTGCATCATCATTAGAAGAGGCTTCCTTCTGGGACGACAGTCCTGCAGACCAATTTGATGCAGTGTGCAGCGTATGGTCTGAGCACTGACAGGCTGACCCCCCCCCACCCCTTCAACCTCTGCAGCAATGCTGGCAGCACTCATATGTTTATTTTCCAAAGACAAAACTCTGGATATAACGCTGAACACGTGCACTCAACTTCTTTGGTCGACCATAGCGAGGCCTGTTTTGAGTGGAACCTGTCCTGTTAAAATTGTGTATGGTCTTGGCCGCCATGCTGCGGCTCAGTTTCAGGGTCTTGGCAATCTTCTCATAGCCTAGGCCATCTTTATGTAGAGCAACAATTCTTTTTTTCAGATCCTCAGAGGGTTCTTTGCCATGAGGTGCCATGTTGAACTCCAGTGACCAGTATGGGAGAGTAAGAGCAATAACACCAAATTTAAGACACCTGCTCCCCATTCACACCTGAGACCTTGTAACACTAATGAGTCACATGCCACTGGGGAGGGAAAATGGCTAACTGGGCCCAATTTGGACATTTTCACTTAGGGGTATACTCACTTTTGTTGCTATATACATTAATGGCTGTGTGCTGAGTTATTTTAAGGGGACAGCAAATTTACACTGTTATGCAAGCTGTGCACTCACTACTTTACAGTGTAGCAAAGTGTAATTTCTTCAGTGTTGTCACATGAAAAGATATAATAAAATATTTACAAAAAATTGAGGGGTGTATTCACTTTTGTGAGATACTATATATATATATATATATATATATATACATATATATATATTATATATATATACATATATATACACATACAGTATGTCAAAAGTGAGGACACCCCTCAGATTTTTTGCAAATATTTTATTATATCTTTTCATGTGACAACACTGAAGAAATGACACTTTGCTACAATGTAAAGTAGTGAGTGTACAGCTTGTATAACAGTGTAAATTTGCTGTCCCCTCAAAATAACTCAATACACAGCCATTAATGTCTAAGCCGCTGGCAACAAAAGTGAGTGCACCCCTAAGTGAAAATGTCCAAATTGGGCCCAAATTGTCAATATATTGTGTGGCCACCATTATTTTCCAGCCATGCCTTAACCCTCTTGAGCATGGAGTTCACAAGAGCTTCACAGGTTGCCATTGGAGTCCTCTTTCACTCCTCCATGATGACATGGAGCTGGTGGATGTTAGAGACCTTGCGCTCCTCCGCCTTTCCTTTGAGAATGCCCCACAGATGTTCAATAGTGTTTAGGTCTGGAGACATACTTGGCCAGTCCATCACCTTTACCCTCAGCTTCTTTAGCAAGGCAGTAGTCATCTTGGAGGTGTGTTTGGGGTTCTTATTATATTGGATTACCGCCATGTGGCCCAGTCTCTGAAGGGAGGGTATCATGCTTTGCTTCAGTATGTCACAGTACATGTTGGCATTCATGGTTCCCTCAATAAACTGTAGCTCCCCAGTGCCGGCAGCACTCATGCAGCCCCAGACCATGACACTGCCACCACCATGCTTGAATGTAGGCAAGACACACTTGTCTTTGTACTCCTCACCTGGTTGCCACCACACACGCTTGACACCATCTAAACCAAATACGTTTATCTTGGTCTTATCAGACCACAGGACATGGTTCCAGTAATCCATGTCCTTAGTTTGCTTGTCTTCAGCAAACTGTTTGCTGGCTTTCTTGTGCATCATCATTAGAAGAGGCTTCCTTTTGGAACGACAGCCATGCAGACCAAGTTGAAGCAGTATGCGGCATATGATCTGAGCACTGACAGGCTGATCATCCCACCCCTTTCAACCTCTGCAGCAATGCTGGCAGCACTTGTACGTCTATTTCCCAAAGACAACCTCTGTATATGACGCTGAGCACCTGCACTCAACTTCTTTGGTTGACCATGGCGAGGCCTGTTCTGAGTGGAACCTGTCCTGTTAAACCACTGTATGGTATTGGCCACCGTGCTGAAGCTCAGTTTCAGGGTCTTGGCAATCTTCTTATAGCCTAGGCCATCTTTATGTACAGCAACAATTCTTTTTTTAAGATCCTCAGAGAGTTATTTTCTTTGAGGTGCCATGTTGAACTTGCAGTGACAAGTATGAGAGAGTGAGAGTGATAACACCAAATTTAACACACCTGCTCTCCATTCACACCTGACACCTTGTCACACTAACGAGTCACATGACACCGGTGAGGGAAAATGGCTAATTGGGCCCAATTTGGACAATTTCACTTAGGGGTGTACTCACTTTGTTGCCAATGGTTTAGACATTAATGGCTGTGTTGGTGGCAGCCAATTTACACTGTTATACAAGTTGTACACTCACTACTTTACATTGTAGCAAAATGTCATTTCTTCAGTGTTGTCACATGAAAAGATATAATAAAATATTTACAAAAATGTGAGGGGTGTACTCACTTTTGTGAGATACTGTATATATATCTATATAGTATATGCATATGCATGCATATACATATACGCATATGTATATGCATATATATGTATATATGTACAGTATATATATATTATACATCTGATTTGTTTTTGGTTACTTTAAGCAGCTAAAGTTATGTCCCACTAGAAGATTATATTTTAGCCCTCTGATTTTTAGTTGATTTTGATGACACACCTTTATGTTACTATTATACGCCTCCGCTTTTAATTGCATATAGGTGGCCTCAGTGCACCACTGGTGGCTCTGACCCAAGTCCTGGATGTGGCTGCTGGCTGGCCAACAGCATTTTTCTTCCTGTTTTTAAAATGACGCTTTAATTTAGTTCTTAATCCTCGGTTGGATTCATCATCTGGCAAAACTAGTATTCCACTTTCTGCTCTCCGTAAATTTAAACAGAAACTATCTTCAATGAAGCTATTTGACTTATGGCGAATGCTACATTTGGGTGAAAGGAATTATACTTTCTATTCATCAGTACATAAAACCCATAGTAGAATTGATTATATTTTTGTGACACAACCCTTACTGGACGCAGGTCCTACAATAAGCATTAAACCTACAATCTGGTCTGATCACTTGCCAGTGTTCTGTTACCTAAATTTTGCAGAAATGCCCGGTAGGAACAGACACTGGAGACTCAATGATAATTTACTTTTTAAACCCTGTTTGTGTTGCGGATATTAAAAAAACAATTTCTAACTTTGTGCAAGATCATAGATCAGATAGCTCGGCTCCAACCATAAAATGGGAAGCATTGAAATGTGTCCTGAGGGGTATTTTCATTTCCCATGGGACTAGACTTAAAAAAAGCAAAGGTGGCAGAACTTAACATCTTAATTCAAAAGCTTTCAGATGTAGAAACAAAACATAAAAATACTAATGTTGAGGAACATGTAATCAAGCTCTCGAATATACGAAATCAGATAAGGTGTCTTTTGGATCAACACTCCTTGCGGGTTCGGGATAAGTTCTTAAGTACTTCGTATGAATATAGCAATAAGAGTGGGTCGCAACTGACAAGGAGTCTTCACCCAAAGGCTTCTTCAGTAACTATCAAGAAATTGTCTCCTCCAGGTAAGGCGTTATACAATATTTCTCAATCTACTCCTTCATTAGAGAAGGAAGAGGAAATATTATCATATATAAATGAAACACCTTTACCAAGCCTGGACTCATCCACTAAATCCTCCATGGATACTGACTTTACTCCAGAAGAATTAATCTCAGTTATCCAACTTGCAAAAAATGGTAAAGCTCCAGGTCCAGATGGATTTTCCAATCGATTCTATAAAACATTTGCTTTAGATTTTGCCCCACTTCTTTTGGAAGCATTTAATTCAATTTCAGAGTCCCAATTTTTCCACAGGAGGCCTTAAAGGCTCATATATCTGTAATACTGAAACCAGGTAAGGATGAAGCCAATCCAAGTAGTTACCGGCCAATTTTGTTACTTAACTGTGATATAAAATTTTACGCAAAAATGATAGCCAACAGGCTTTGCCTGATACTCCCACGTATAATTCATTCAGATCAGACAGGCTTTGTGAGAACTAGAGAAGCACGGGACAATACCATTAAGACTCTTTCATTAATATCTATAGCACAGAAGCGCCAGATCCCTGCCTGTTTGCTATTGATCGATGCCGAAAAGGCATTTGATCGCTTAAATTGGAGATTTTTATTACACTCACTCCATCAACTTAATCTTGGTGATAATATGATTAATAAAATAATGGCATTATATACTAATCCATATGCACAGGTAAGAACTAATGGTGCTTTATCATCCCCATTTAAGATTAATAATGGAACTTGCCAGGGTTGTCCTTTATCTCCCTTGTTGTATGTGATAACGATGGAGCATCTAGCAATGGCCATACGCAATAACCCTTCTATACACGGAATTACCAGTAACAAAATAGAACACAAATGATCTCTTTATGCAGATGACGTTTTACTTTATATCTCTTCCCCCAGTCTGAGTATTCCTTCTATTTTGAAGGAACTCAATTCCTTTGGACATGTGAGTAATTTTAAAGTTAATTTAACAAAATTAGATTTACTGAATATCTCACTACCTAACGAAGAAGTTACTTCTTTAGCTACACTGTTTCCCTTCCATCTGCAGGAGGTAGCAGTGAAGTATTTGGGAGTGTTGATCCCTACGGATCTTTCACTTGTCACTTTGACCTAAATTTTTCACCCCTCCTGTTACGAATACAATCGGAGCTTAGGTCATGGCCCAAATTATTTCTATCCTGGTTTGGTAGAATTAATGCTATTAAGATGGACATCTTACCCAGGTGTCTATATTTGTTTCAAACCTTACCTATAAAAATTCCAAAAATGTAATTTAATAAAATAAATAGATGCTTATTACAATTCACCTGGAAAACGACTAAGCCTAGATTAAATTGAAAAACGCTTTGCCGATCGAAGGCTCGAGGGGGTGCAGCTCTGCCGGACATTGAAGGTTACTATAGGGCCGCTATATTCTCAGACATTTTGGATTGGTTTCATCACTTTTCCAATAAACAATGGTTTCAAATTGAAACAGAAATATCACCCATACATCCTAAGGCCGCACTGTGGGTTCCTCTTAAAACTATCGGGGGACGCACCTTGTGGCCATGGATTACCTATACAGTTTTGGAATGTTGGCATCATTATCTAAAGCTCTTTTCAATATCTACTATTCCAAGTCCTCTCACACCACTGTTGGAGAACCCGCCATTCTCTATCGGGTTTCATTCACAAGCCTTTCTAGGATGGGATAGAATTTTATGGCCACAAATTAGGCATGTGAACTGAAATAATACTTTTATAACGTTTACAAATTTTCAAAATATTCATAGTCAAGGTAGAGGTCTTTGGTTTATTTACTTACAACTACAAAGTTTTTTTGGATCTCTACAGCCCAGGACAAATATATATAGGCCACTTACAGAATTTGAAGAATTATGCCTTTCCTCTGAGCCTCCATTGCATACTATATCTAAGATTTATAAAATATTATTAAATTTAGACTCACCAGGCCTACCAACTTATACAGTAAAATGGGCCACCGAATTGGATTGCTTGATTACGGAGGAGAATTGGGGTCAAATCTTTATTAACACACACAAATTCTCGAGAGCATTCGTAGCCCAGGAGCGTAATTTTAAGCTGGTATTAAGATGGTACCGAATGCCAGCTGACTTACATCGTATTTTCCCTTCTCAATCAGAACTGTGTTGGCGATGTCATACATCTAGAGGAGACTTTATTCTGTATGGTGGGCTTGCCCCCCGGTTTATAAATTATGGGAACGAATTATACACCTTTTTGACCTAGTCACGGGTGAGAGAGTGCTTAACTAAGCAGAGGTGACTTTATTATCTCTTTTTCCACATACATTGCCGAAAGTTAGGAAATCTCCTCTGGGTTTTTTTATATCAGCAGTTAGGCAGCTCATCCCTAAGTATTGGAAGACAATTAACTCTCCCTCATTTCCAGAGTGGATTGAGAATTTAAATGGGATCATGCGAATGGAGGAATTGGTAGCAGAAAATAATGACACAATGGAAAAGTTTGATAGGGTATGGGGGACCTGGTTAGCATTTATAAACCAATAAAGGACTCTGACCTTCGGTTAGGTCTGAATATGGCGCAGGCTCATAAGTTGGCTTCAGGCGCCCACGGGCAGTGAACTGATTGGTGTGAGTAGGAGGACCGGAGGCAGAGGGAATTTCTCCCCCCCTTTCCCCCCTTTCCCTTTCCCTCCCCCTTCCCTGTTTTTTCTCTCTCTTCTTCTGTTATGTGTTTTTGGGTGATGGTAAGTGATATATGTACTTGTGATTTGTTTTATGGTATGTCTAGCATTGTAATCTGTTGGAATTGAAAATGAATAAAGAGATAGATATATAAAATGACGCTTTTGTACATTTTTTGTTTCTGCTCTACTACAGCGTGAGTGCATACACAACAGCTGGCTTTTGTTGGACCGGCCACAGTACACACGGGCCGAATGTCGGCCGGTTTCTATTGAATTGGCCGAAGCCACCCGACATTTTGGCCTGTGTGCATGGGGCTTTAGTCTATCCTTGAGGACCGACACCCCGGGCTAGCCTCTTTTGTAACTGATACTGTTTTTTTCAGAATCCAAGCTTCTCTCTTCATATCTTGTGATTCTGAGATCATCTCTTCCGTATGTGGGATAGCGACTGTAATATGTAAGACAGCCATTGTTGAATGTGAGATAGCCTCTGTTGCAGATGAGACAACCTATTCCATATGTGGGATGGTCTCTCCTATCATGAAAGCAGTCTTTTCTGTACTTGAATTTGTATTGCCAGAACTTGAGACTGGTCTTCTATACTTTGGAGACTTAGCCAGTACCCCACTCTCCTGAGATAGCCAGTGCAACATTCTTCCTGCCTGTTAATAGTTTTTAGCAGGACTTTTAAATGACATGGAATGATTGTAAAGTCAAACTTTCAAGCTTACATTTCATCATAAAAATAGCAATTTAAACCCATTTGGACTGTAAACTAGGGCTTATGAAATGCATGTGTCTAGAGCCAAGTGTGCTACCACAATGAAAATTGAGATTCAAACTGTGACAGTTGGAATGACAAGTCATCCTTTTTGCTGCTCGCTTCAAGTTTTGTGTTTTGCTGTCTGCAAATCTGTATTTGTGCTCCGTGACAGCTGGTCAACCTATCTCAATGTCTCAAAGCAGCAAAACAAATAAATTAACTATGTAGTATGCTCCACTTACACAGGCAAGAGAGACAAAATTTAAGCTAAAAAAAACCCCCACAGCATTCATCACAAGGAAAACTGGCAACAATCTGTAATTAGAAATGACAAAATAATGCCCAAATTAATTTTGTTAATCTGACATAGTTCTTCTAAATTAGTGATGTGGACCTGAGATGAGTTATTGTACTCATTTACAACTGTTTTCAGATTCACAAAAAATACCTTATATAGACAGATTTAAAGTGAACCTATTCTCAAAAACATGAAGGCTTCCAAAACTGACCTCCTTCTAGAAATGCTAGTTGACCCTATTATGCTGACCCTCTGGCTCTTAGGTCAAGTAATCAGTAGCCTGTTGGTGCAGTAAGCCAAATGGTTTTTTACTGAGCTATGAAAAGGACCATCACATAATGTGCCAAAAAAATTACAAACATGATAAAAATTATTTTTATGTATTTTTCATTAAGGTCTTGGGATATTCGTTTAGACAGATACTCTACAGCATTTTCCATAATTTTTCCATCATCACAAGACAATTCAGCGACTCCTACAGGGGTAGCACTAGAGGTGGGGGCCCATCCAGGAATTGAATTTGGGACAGAGAAGAAAAGTCTACCTCTACCAGTCAAGCCACCAGAGCAAAATAGCAGGTTTGGGCTCTCTCTGTGTAGTTATGAGCCTTGCTGGTGTCACCTGGCTACGGACGGACCCAGCGAGTTGTATCAAGATTAATACCAAACCAGAAAACATTTGTGGTGGACACAAAAGTTGACCAGGCAGCCTCTAGCACTTATTCTTTTGTTAGAACGGAAGAGAAGAATCCTGATCGGCAAGGAGATAGCCTACAGCTACCAGGGGATCTTAAAGCTCAGCTTACACAGCCAAGTATGCCAAAACAACAAAGGTGATCTGTACTTGTCCTGGATCACCTTACAGAAACGCAGGCTCCTTCAACCTCTTCTCCGCACTCTATAGGATGTGGACATTACCTACCATTGAGTTTCCCCTTCAGCCTTACAGCAAGACAGTAGGGAAAATCTGCAGTACTACGGTACCCAGAGGACATCAATACCTTCTGTAATGTACTGGAAATTCCAGTCCCCCAGCTCCCCGAATGGGATCTTGTGGCTACTCCACCTCCACCCCTGCGGTTTGGCAGAAGATTTCTGCTCCCAAGCACCCCCAGGGCCGGGAGACTCCCCGCAAAGTTCCTCCCACATTTACCTATGTGTTGTTTGAATCTACTTTTGTGTCCCTTTGTGCCCCTGACTCAGAGTCCCTCTTTTGGGTTCCTGGCCAGGTGGATATACAGGAACTTCATCAGACATTTGCCCTACGGGCCCATAGGGTCTGTTAATAAGGCATACTGCACTGGCTGATTCAGATAAGTGCTCTGGCAGTTGCTTCTATCCATCATGGCGAAGGTACTGTCACTGAATGTCCATGGTTTAAACCCCAACAAAAAAGGCACCTAGCGCTTAGGGAATTTAGGCAGTCTGGGGCTTAAGTCATTTTGATCCAAGAAACCCACTTTGATAGATGGGGCTCCTTTGAATTCGCTTCCAGACACTATCCACAGGTGTATCAGGCTTAGACTAGATAGAGTCAGGATAGACTAGAAGCCCACAACAAGGTCTGGGGGCTGTGGCATCTCCGGGAGGATACACCTTGACTTTGTAAGGCTGCTGGTAGGGCGACTTTTTACTCCGTTTTCTTCTACCTATTTCTCTTCTCTCTTTCTCTTTTTATAATACTTTGTTTATCCTTTGTGTTCCACACTGTATTATGTTCTTGTGTTGTTCATATGATTATTACTGTGCATAGAACGCATGTGCGGCATATTGCAACAACTCCTTTACCCCCCTTTTTATTTTATTTCTGTTCTGAAATGTTTACAATGTACCTATGTGCTTGTTACTTCTCTGACATTCAATAAAACTGTTATTTTAAAAAAAATCTTATATATAGAGGTCCACCTGCACCTCTTTCTTTGACAATGGCAATGAAAACTGTCCTACCAGCTTGGTCGGTGGTTCGGGCTGAATGTCCCACCCCCCCGGGCACATCTCTCAATATACCCCATTGTGGCTCAACTCGTCTTTATCAGAATTTGCCTCAATACCTGACCCCCAGATCTGGGCAGTAAAGAGCATTAAATATATGGAGCAGATGGAAAGTTGAAGACCCTTGATGCTCTGAAAGCACAGTTTATTCTCCTTAACGCATACTTCTTTAGATATCTGCAGCTTAGGCATGCGTTTCAGACACAATTTGAGATTTAAGCGGTAGCCTTTTATATGTCTAACTTTGAGACTGTACTCAGGGATGATACTCAAGTTAAAGTTGAACTAAAGGCAGCCTACATATTTTTAGTGTACTGTGAATAAAGCTGCCACATTTTAATAAGTACCATAAATAAAATTATAATTACCTCAGCATACACCCATTTGCTTGCTGTAATCCCCTCATATGTGTCTCCGCTGCTGGATCCTGATAGTGATGATGGGAGGAGATTTGCAGAGCTAGCACGTTGTTGCCTTCCACTATGCTAGCATCTGCATCTCTCACAGTAAACTACATTTCCCAGGATTCATTGAGCAGTTGGCAATGGCATAGGCGGGGCATAGACAGGCCAGATGTGAGAAATGGGTGGGGCTTTGGCGTGGCTTCAAAGAGGACTGACATGGTAGGACTTTGTAAGTAAAGGAAGCAATGCCCCCCCCCCCCCCAATGAAGTCACGCCACTGCGCTGTAGTTCCTTCCACAACGGCAAGAGAGGACAATGGAAACATTTGAAAAGTGAGGAAGCTGCATTGTTCACAGAATAAAGGAAGCTCATAAGCTGGAGGAGGAGCAGGTACATGTTTTACAGTCTACTAAGTTGTATCACATATTAAATTTTAGTTTTTGACCTTAGTTCTTCTTTAAACCTCTCTCCAATATCTATAAGGTTACACTCCCTTCTGTTCACTCGGGACTTGAGGCTCTTAGATTTAAATGGACATTAGATTCTCCTGGGTTAGATTATGAGGATTGGGAGGAGATATGGGAACGTCCTTTTCTGCAGCTAGACTCTGCTAAGGATAGACTTGTACAATTTAAAATTCTACATCGCATTTAGCTTACTCCAGCATGCTTACACAGAATATACCCTTCCATTTCTGTGGTGTGCTGGAGGTGCTTGGCTGACTCAACGGACTTTACACATATTTTCTGGCAATGTCCTCATATTCAAATGTTTTGGGAAGCTGTAGTATGGTTTATCTGCTCAGTAACCACTATTCAGATACCTCAAACAGTGGAGGTCTGTTTGCTGGGTCTCGTGGACCTCCTAGCCCACCGCAGAGCCTCCAGAACCCTGAGAGGATTGTTATTGGTTTATGTGAGGAAAATCATTGTACTCCAGTGGAAGTCTACATCTGCTCCTTCTTTAACGCTATGGAAAACGTTAATCAATTTTCAGCTGCCATTGTACAAGGACACCTATTTATCAAGGGAATGCTCTAAAAAAAAAATCCACAAATTGTGGGATATTTGAATTGAGGCCCCTTCTACGAACGCGGACCCAGACCTTTCGAGTTAAGTAGCTAAACGCCATCTGTTTCCAGTAAGAGTAAGAACAAGCATGAGGATCATACTAGATTAAAATATAGCGAAATGCGCTTTTCACCTTTTGCCTAGTCCTCATTTTGAACCCTGGGTAGATAAATTCCTACATTCTGTAGGAAACCTGAAGTGGCTATTGGAGTGTTTTATCGGTTTAGTGCCAGTTGAGCACTAGAGTTCTTGTTGGTTGTATGTGTGTTCTCTTAATGTATATGTACCGAGCCTGGGTATGCCCAATAGCTCTGTTTTGTACCTAAAAAAAAAAAATAATAGTCCACCTGAGAAGAACAATACATGTCCAAATCATAGTGAATTGGTGGGTAATAATCACTCCATGCCATAATTAACCATACAAGGCCATCTAAGGTCAAAAATGCATATAGTGCGATATAGGCATCTCAAGCTGGTAAGGGAAAGGTTGGCTTTCCCTGACAAGCTGGTGGGCCCTTCTCCTATAGTGCCTAGTTAGGTGGAAGGTGTATACACAAAAGCCCTTTCTGGACTCTGGGGCTCAAGCGAACTTGATCTACCAAAACTTCTAAGACAAACACATGAAGCACCTGCCCCTGCGGAAATTATAAAATCTAGAGATTAGATATGTGCAGGATGGAAACGTTTGTTTTGTTTTGGATAGATTCATTATGTTACTAATTTCATTTTTTTGATTCATTTCGGAATACGTTTAGTTTCATTTCATTTTGTTTCGTTTATTAAATTCTGTAATGAATTCCAAATTTTCAGAATGTAAACAAAAGAATACCAAAAATAGAAAATTCAGAAAAGAACAGCCTGGGGACCCGTAGGGGCCCTTCGGGTCTGATATGGATTTTAAGTGGAACCCAACACCAAAATTTAAAAAAAACGCATGGGGTCCCCCCCCAAAATCCATAACAGGCCCTTATCCAAAGCATGCAGCCTGGCAGGCCAGGAAAGGGGGGATGAACGAGTGCCCTCCTGTCTTGAACCATACCAGGCCACTCAACATGGGGTTGTGCTTTGGGACAGGGGAGCTCTGAGTAAAGACACAACATGAGTTTTTGACAATTACTTTATTAAAGTTTTTTTTTTTTTAAAAACTACACCCCCCCCCCCGTAGATTCATCGTCAATCATGATGCCATCGCACTACCGGACCCGAAAAAATAAAAATAATCATCCGGCCTCATTGAGTGATCCCGCCGATTGGTCAGTGACATCACAAGGGGGCGGGGTCATCCACTAACGTCATCAGGTGACTCATTAGCTATTTAAGATATGTCAGGCGGCGGAGCAGGAATCCGGCGGTGGTGGCGGGCATCATTATTGACAATGGATCTACATTTTTTAAAAATGTTTTAATTAAGGAATTGTCAAAATCATGTATTTATTTACTTTTTAAAGAGCTTCCCCTGGCCCAAAACATTCCCCCAAGTTGAGGGCATGTGGCCTGGTATGATTGGAGGAGGGGCCACTCGTTTGTTTAAACCCTTTCCTGGCCTGTCGGGCTGCATGCTCGGATAAGGGTCTGGTATGGATTTTGTGGGGGCATGGCTTTTTTTTTAATTTTGGCATGGGGTTCTCCTTAAAATCCATACTAGACACAAAGGGCCTAATATGGATTGGGAAGGGGGGTCCATGCTGGGTTTTTTTCAGAATTTTCTATTGCTGGCATGCTTTTGTTTACATGTCAGCTCTCAGTGGGGAAGCCCGCTGACAGCTTATGAATCATCAGTTGTTAAGGACGTGGCGGCCGGCTTCCCGGCCCACTCCTTAACAACCAGTTATTCTTCACACAGAATTTGAATCGTTCGATCATTGTTCGACCATTCAAAATTTGAATTGTTCCAAAAATTTGGAATTCGTTAGAAAACGAACAAACAAAAGGTTATTGAACGAATTTCAACAAAATGCATTACTATTTAATTTGTATACATCTGAATCTCCGAAAAACAAAACGTTTGTCTGAATATACATTCGGACCGTAACAAATTGCACATGTCTACTAGAGATAGGGATTGAAAAGCTCCCCTGTGATAGTTACCATCCGATCAAGCTTCCCCAATGGTAAGAAATACTTCAGACACACTGAACATCATGTGTCCCCACCCTACAGGTGCTAATCAGAGTTCCATGATAGTGGGGATTAACACAGACTTGGTCCAACAGTTACTCACTCTTTATGTTTCAGAGAGTGATGCCCCCCCTGAAAGTGTACATCCCATGCTGCAATCAGTGAAAAAGCATTTGGTTCAAGAGCAGAAGGCCCCAACTGAACAAGTGGGAAAGCTATGGAAGTTGGACAAGATGGAAGAGGTCTTGTAGCCAGGTAAAGTAATAGCTTCAGTAAAATTGACTTTCAATCAACCCAGTCCTTAGGTTATCCTTGAGGGTAATCCACATAGTGAAGATTCCGGTTTGATATTGATATGAAATGTCATTTTGACAAAGGCTCTACAGAGAAACTATAGAAAAGTTCCTGTCATTGTACAAAACATTACTGATTCTCCAGTAAAGCTTGAATGATGATGATCTACAAGCTTTGCACCATATGATTTGATGGGGAGATCCACAGGAGAATTGTCAGAGCACCAGTTCTATCCCAAGAACTCCCCTATGATGCCTGAATGGAAAGAACAGGTCAAAGCACAACTTCTAAACTGGCGGAAAGAGTTTGAGTTTGACGGGAATGCACAAGGAGTGCTGACAAAACAAACAAAAAGGTGCTAAGTGCAGCAATACAAGACTTTAATAGCCCAAAAGAGTTAAAAACACTTACTAGACATAAGATGAAACAAGGCTTATCATGGTAAGTATAGTGGGATGGTGGTCCAGTGTCAGTGAAACACATGCTGCCCCTTTTACATCACTTCCAGTCCATGCGTTCCACGCTGGTTCTGGTCCTCTTCCACTGACGTCACTTCCAGGTCCTGGGTTCCACACTGGTCCTGGCAGCGTGGCTGTTCCTTCTTGCACTTCCTTTCCCTGTGGCTTCCCTCTGCTGGTTGGCTGGGATCTTCTGGACGCTGGACCGCCTCCAGGACCACCAAACTGGGACTACCCTGACGCTGAACCACCATCCCACTATACTTACCTTGATGAGCCTTGTTTCATCCAATGTCTAGTAAGTGTTTTTAACTTTTTGGGTTATTAAAGTCTTGTATTGCTGCACTTAGAGGTGCCTTTTTGTTTGTTATGTCCTTACCAGAGATTGCTTCCCTCATGAAGTGCTGCCCAAGTGTTCTGAGATACCATCCTGCCTGAGTTGTATCTATCCTGGCGCCAGTCCTGTTATCCAGAGCACCTTACACATCTTTACCTTGTTCATCTCACAAAGAGTGCTGAGCATCACATTCATCTGCAAGAGGAGAAGCCATTCCAAGAGAGGTCTCAGAAATCTCTTTATCAGACATACATGACCTCAGAGAACAGATTTCTGAGTTGAAGAGGACAGGAGTCATACAGGAATCCAGAAACCCCTATGCTTCTCCCATTGTGGTGGTGAGGAAGAATAATGGATCACTGAGAATGTGCATTGACAATGACAACCTTAACAAAAGAACCATTACAGACCAGTACACCACTCCTCAAATAGTAGACACTTGCAATGACTATCAGAGACTAAATGGTTCAGCATGTTGGACCTGGGAAGCAGGAACTATCAGATCCCCATGCACCCTGACAATCTGGATAAAAACACATTTATTTGCCTGGTGGGGTTCTTTGAATTGAATATGATGCCACAAGGTCTAACAGGACCCCTCTGCAACATTCCAACTTTATGAACCAAACTTTTAGCCACATGAACCCTATGGTGTACCTGGATGACATAATCACCTTTGGACAAGTTTTTGGAGTTTTGCAGCGACTCTGTAAAAAAGGTTTGAAATTGCCTCTTGGTAAGTGCCAGTTTCTATCAGCTATAAGTCACTTACCTTGGGTATGTTGTCTCCATTTAAGGATTGGCCGCAGATAGCCAAGATGTTGGTAGTCATCACCATCTGGCCCAGGTCCCAAAATTTGAATGAGCTGAGATCATTTCTGGGGTTGTGTTATTACTACAGGAGGTTTGTGGAAGGGTTTGCATAGATAGCTCAACCCTTCGCTGAGCTCCTGCAGGCTGAAGAAGATGAAGATGAGCAAGAGAACTCAGAAAGAGTTCATCATGCCAAAGGGCTGCAAAAATCCCAAGAGTCCACAGAGAGAAATGGTCTGAACAATGTGAACAGGCCTTTCTTCAGTTGAAATGGAGTTTGACCAATGCACCAGTTTTAGCCTATACTGACCATACTAAGCCCTACATGTTGATGCCAGCAGAGAAGGAATAGGTGGTGTGTTGTGTCAAGAACACAATGGACATCGGAGACCTATTGCTTACATGAGCAAAAGCCTTACCCAATCTGAGAGAAACTATTCTTCCCACAAGTTGGAGTTTTTGGCTTTGATGTGGGCAGCATGGAGAAGCTTAAGGAATACTTGTACAGGGCAGAATTTGAGGTTGATACAGATAACAACCCGCTCACACATGTTCTTACCACAGCCAAACTGGATGCCATGGGACATCAATGGTTTGCAGATTTCTGTCTGGGTTCTGATTCAGTTTGAAATACCACCCTGAAATTGGGAATAGGGGCACTGATGCTCTGTCAAGAAGATCCTATGGTTCAAAGATCTCAAAGGAAGAGTGCACTTAATTGAATTCAAAAGGAGTCCAAACTTTGTGTCAAGGGATAGAGGGGCAACAGGTACTGAAGCCATTGGAGTCACCACTGCTGGCATCCAAAAGCCCTACTGCAACTTGACCCAGGTGGGGAATGGGTGGGGATCTGCCGAATCTATTCCAGAAAGACTTGAGGAAAGATCAAGCAAAAGATCTTCTCTGCTGCTTGACTTTAAACATCTTGGGCAGTGGTTGCCCAGAGCTGCTACTAGCCACAGGTTCTCCAAAGGAGGCTTGACTAGTCCACAAAGAGTGGAATCATTTACTGTTGCTAGACGGGGTGGTCTACAGAAGAGGCTTCTCAAATGAATCTGAAGAAATATGGAAATTATTCCTCAAAGCAAAACATAGGGGGACAGTGCTGAATGTGTTACATGATTAATATAGATATTTTGGACCTGACAGAACACTAAAGTTAGTTAGAGATCATTCCTGCTGGCCATGTATGCAGACCGAAGTCAAGAGCTATTGTCACTTCTGTCTCCACTGCATCCAGAGGAAGACTTTGCCCTCCAAAGCTGCCCCAATGGACCATATCCAGAGTCAAGGTCCCATGGAATTGTTGTGCATTGATTTCTTGAGTGTTGACCCCGACACAAGTGGTCGAGGGATTGTACTGATCTTGACTGATCATTTCACTTGTTTATGTCCAAACTTTTTCAGTGAGCTGCTACAGTCACCAAAGTATTAGTGGAAAATTTTCTTTATTCACAATGGACTACCCCAGAGAATTCACTCTGAACAAGGAATAGATTTTCAGAGCAGGCTCATCAAATAGCTGTTTGACCTGTTGGGCATTAAGAAGTCAAGATTTAATCATACCCTCTTTGAGGGACCCTTCCAACAGAAAGAAAACAGTATTGGAGAAGGCACCTCTCCACTGTGGTGCATACCTACAATAGAGCTGTGAATGATGCCACTGGATATTCCCCTTATAGGCTTATGTTCGGGAGAGAAGCTCGTCTGCCAGTGGACTTGGCCTTTGACATTCCTCCAGACAGGACGTCAGTTATAACTCAAAGAAGATACAGTTGTGCTCATAAGGTTACATACCCTGGCAGAATTTATGATTTCTTGGCCATTTTTCAGAGAATATGAATGATAACACAAAAACATTTCTTTCACTCATGGTTGGTGTTTGGCTGAAGCCGATTATTATCAATCAACTGTGTTTACTCTTTTTAAATCATAATGACAACAGAAACTACCTAAATGACCCTAATCAAAAGTTTAAATAACCTGGTGATTTTGGCCTGATAACATAGGCACAAGTTGTCACAAAGGGGTTTGAATGGCTATTAAAAGTAACCATCCTCACCTGTGATCTGTATGCTTGTAATTAGTGTGTGTGTATAAAAGGTCAATGAATTTCTGGACTCCTGACAGACCCTTGCATCTTTCATCCAGTGCTGCACTATACCATCTATAAAAGGTATATAGATGACTGGAATGGCAGATGGGTTGAGCTGGATGGATTCATAGAGAGGCTGGATTTTAATAATAAAAACATCTCTCTCACGTGGAATATTGATTCCCAAAGTATGACATTCCTTGACCTTGAGATATTTAAACAAGACGGACATCTGAGAACACAGAATTATTTTAAGCCCTCCGATCGCAATGGCTTTATTCCATTGGATAGTTGCCATTTTCAGTCTTGGCTTCACAACATTCCTAAAGGACAGTTTATCCGTCTTAGGAGTAACTATTCCTTTCCCTCTGACTATGTGGAACAATCCAAAACCCTGGCAAACAGGTTTATAGAGAAGGGCTATGATGCGGCTCAGGTGCAGAGTGAAATGGAGAAGGTGGGTAGTATGGACCATTCCCTACTTTTATCTAATGATCCTGTTAACAGAAGAGAAAAAGCAGGGATGGAATATAGTCTCATACTGAACTATAATGCCCAGTATAGGAGTTTTGAGAAGATTGATTCTAGGCACTGGAATATTCTTCTTAAAGGCAATGTCTTAGGCCTGGTTCTTCCTCCTAAGCCTAAATTCGTGTACAGAAAGGCCCCTACCCTAAGGGACCGTATAGCACCCGGGGTGGTTGATCCCCCAAAACCCATGGAAAATCAGTTGTTCACCTTTCTCAATGGTTTTCATGCTTGTGGTTTCTGTAAAGCCTGTAAGCAATATAAACATAAAATCCGTAAACGGAAAGAGTTAATATCATCAGTTACGGGCAAACGCTATGACAATAAGAATCTCATCATGTGTGATATGAAGGGGGTGTTCTACGTCCCGGAGTGCAGTTGTTGTCTCCAGTACGTGGGCCGAACTTCTAGGACTCTAAAGGTACGCATAAGAGAACACGGGAATAACATCTGTAAGGGACTACGTACTCATAGTGTATCAAAACATTTTAGAACCCACCATGATAGGGACACCCGACATTTGAAGTTCTGGGGGATCGAAAAAGTGGGTAAACACTGGAGGGGAGGGAATCATATTCGCGCTTTAAAGCGGTAGTAAACCCATCCATTTAACAGTTTAAAAAACAGTTACATTTCCGGGACGTGCCGGAAATGTAACACTCCCATTGGTTGTGCTCTAAACCAAACTGTCAAACTATCCAATGGCTCATGTCATAGCTGATCACATGTGCAGCATCACGGCAGTTGTAGATTAAACAGAGGCCAAGATGGCAGCTTCCTTGGCTGAAAATGATAGGAGGGTTTACTACCACTGTAAGTAAGAAAGAATCCTTTTGGATTTATGAAATGGGCTCTTTAACTCCGGGGGGGCTTAATATCGATTTGATTTAAATTGTTTTATTTCTGACAAATGATGCCATATTTATGGTCTGGTTATTCTTTATTGATTTTTATATATATCCATATGTTTTATAATTTCACGATCTGTTGATAGATTTTATAATCATGATCATGTATCAGTTTTGTGGTGTGATATTTGATTGTTTTTTATTCTTAAAATATATGCATGTTAGGGTTAGCTCAGTGTTTGGGTAGGTGACTTAAACGGCAGTTATTTTTCTGTGGATAGTTCCCCTTGTTGGCCACTGGATGGCGTGGGTGGGAACAGCCGCTGTTTTACCTGTAATTTGCTTTTAGCTTTTAGCCATTTGTGTACACATTTATTTTAAAAGGTCGTTTTATGCAAATAATCGATCTACTTTTTACACTTTACTCTTGGCAACATTGGCATTGTTGTGGGGCCATCGGACATTCCCCCAGATACCGGAAATGGCGGTATTTCTCCGTGCTCTCAGAGAGGCTGTGACTGCATGTCATGTGATGACGAGACCGGCATTTCCTCTTCCGGGGTCACGTATATGTCCGGGCCAATTCCTGTATAATAAGGTGATGCTAACACGATGTAGTCACGCCACGATGAGGACGTTTTTACAACGGAACGTGTGCGGGGGCGAGGCTGCTGTTCTGTGTCGCCTGCCTATGTACTGAGCTGCCAATTCAACTGTACTCAGCGTCTGTCTTAGCTTCTTGGCTGACGTGAGTGTTTTACTGTTTATTAAAGCTCTTTATACATATAACAGAGAGCATTTGGGATCTGAATCTGCCATATGGAGATGTATATACTTGTCGCTGTGGATTCCTGGTGATCAGCCCTACCCGGGCAAAAGAAGGTACCTGTGCTTTGGACCACCTCATATATAAGGGGTCAATACTTGAAGGTGAGCGAAGAGAGTGGTGTGTTGGTGAAGGGGACGCACATCGGTGCATATTTTCATCCTCCACACGGACTCTCCTCTATTCATCTTACCCTTGGGACATTTTGCTTATCCAGGAATATGCAGACCGGTTCTGTAGACTAATTCATCTTGTTTGGACTTTAAGAGTGGTTACGAATATCTGCGCAGCACCTTTGCATGATCTTTATTATTGGAGATTGCGTTGGATTATCTCTATGTGCTAGCAGCGTTTTAGTTTTATTATTATCAGTAAACTACTTTGCGCTGATTGTTTTATTATAATATTACAGTACAGAGTATATAGTGCAGTCCGTGTAGTATATATAGTACAGTTAGGAGTATATAGTGTGGTCCGTGTAGTATATATTATACAGTTCAGAGTATATAGTGCAGTCCATGCAGTATATTTAATACATTGCAGAGTATATAGCGCAGTCAATGTAGTATATATAATACAGTGGAGAATATATAGTGCAGTCGGTGTAGTATATAACACAGTGTATTGAAGTGGATAAGGGGAACCTTATGACAGAATAAAGAAAAAAAAATGTCATGGGATCCTCCCCAAAATCCATACCAGGCCCTTTGGGTCTGCTATAGATTTTAAGGGAAACTCCACGCCAAATTGTTTATAAAAAATGGCGTGGGGTCCCCCCTAAAATCCATACCAGGGCAGGACCCAGGTCCCCATACAGTTTTAATGGCAATAACTTGTGTATAAGCTTTTAAAATTAGTGGGGATTACACAAAAAAATGAACTGCATGGGTATTGGTCCACCCACCCAATCCACCACATGCCCATATACTCAGCTGTCATGTCCAGGACAAGATATGACATGATAATGCGTTTCTTCCATTTTAGTGATAATTCGCAGTGCCCTCCCCCAGATCACCCCAACCATGATAAATGATATAAGATATGCCCCGTAATTAATTCCTTTTCCCAGATATTCGCCCAAGTGTTCATCCCAGATAAAAATATCTGTGTGGATGAGTCCCTCATCCATTTCACTGGCCGGCTGCATTTCAAACAGTACATACCCAGCAAGAGGCCCAGGTATGGCTTAAAACTTAACAAGTTGTGTGATCGAGCCACTGGCTATGTGTACTCCTTCAGAATATACGAAGGTAAAGACTCCCAACTCCAGCCCCGTGATTGCCCCACATATATTGGAACCAGTGGGAAGATTGTCTGGGAGCTGGCATACCCCCAATTTGGAAAAGGATACCACCTATACGTGAATAACTATTCAACCAGCCTGCCCCTATTTTGCCATCTTTATCAAAAGACAACCCTGGCCTGCGGCACCTTCAAGAAAAACCGGAAGGGCTTCCCACAAAATCTCCTCACCCAAAAGCTACAAACCGGGAATCTGCCTTCATGAGGAATTAAGAGGTATTGGCCATGAGGTGGAGGGACAAGAAAGATGTCCACATTCTCTCTACTATCCACAATAACACCTCGGTGGAGATCCAAAGACATGGCCCCGTTAAAAAGCCCACGTGTGTCCACGACTACAATCTATTCATCTATTAATGGGGGGGGGGGGTGTTTAAATGACTAGATGGTACAGCCCTATTTATCTACCTGAAAGTCCCATTTTTGGCATAAGAAAGCCGCATTTCACCTTTTTCATATGGCCATGTATTCGTTTGTGTGTTGCCAAAGATCGTCCGAAAATCAATCCCTCACCTACTTCAAATACATTTAAAACATGATTACTGCCCACATTTATCAGCAAGGACCCGTCCCAGAAAGTATTCGCTCCGATAGGGTGAGTCGACTCCACGAGCAACATTATCCCTTCCCCACCCCCCCCACAGAATCCGGAAGAAGGTGACAGAAGAGATGCCATGTATGCTCCAGAGGAGGAGTCAGAAGAGATACCACCTATTATTGCCCCGACTGTCCCTCCCAACCTGGCGTGTGCATCGGACATTGTTTCAAAAATTTGCATACACAAATCGGATATTAGTTCCCCATATAGACTATAGACTGCCATTTCCCCATTTCAAATACCTGTATGGACCATTTGCTTGCTACCACGTTAACTGATCCTGGCCTGTTTACCGACAATGTCTTTGCCTGCCGTCTTAAACCATGTTTCTGACTTCCACGTTAACTGACCCTGGCCTGTTTACCAACAATGTCTTTGCCTGCCATTTTAAACCACGTTTCTGACTTCCATGTGCACGACCTCGGCATGTTAATCAACCATGTTTTTGCCTGCCACTTGAACTGATCTTTTACCCTTATACATTAGTACACCGGGGTCTCACATATGTGAGGGGCTCCAGAAAGCGTTCTGAGTAGAGAAAACCAGTGTGTGGTTTTCTGTGTTCCCAGAACAGGGTCTGGTTTCCCGGAGGTTTCAAAGCGTTTGGGTGGGAGAAGCCTCTACCCATGTCCCCCTGGCCCTAAGCTTGATGATCCTTCCTGCTGCCTGGACCAATACTTTAGCTGTGCTGACCATATCGCTGCCTGTAATTACCCAGGACTTTATGGACCTTTCTTCCTGCTGCCTGGACCAATACTTTGGCTGTGCTCACCATAATGATGCCTGTAATGACCCAGGACTATCTGGACCATGTTTCTTCCTGCTGCCTGGACCAATACGTTGGCTGTGCTGACCATGTTGCTGCCTGTAATGACCCAGGACTTTCTGGAGCATGTTTCTTCCTGCTGCCTGGACCAATACTTTGGCTGTGCTGACCATATTGCTGCCTGTAATGACCCAGGACTTTATGGAACATGTTTCTTCCTGCTGCCTGGACCAATGCATTGGCTGTGTTGACCATATCTCTGCCTGCTGCCTCTACTGACTGTGGACAGTATTTCTGCCTTGACATCTCTGTCTGCTACCTGGACCAATGTTTTGGCTGTGCTGACAGCAGGGGCGGAATTATAGGGGTCGCAGGGGTCGCACTGGCGACTGGGCCCTTCAGTTCTGTGCGTCCGGGGGGCCTGCCTGCCCGTCCGCTATTGGGGTCCGCAGCGCCGCCCGTCCGCCATTGCGATCCCGTCCCGACCTGTACTGAGTGAGTCTGTCTGACTCACTGCAGTACTTGTTGTTGCCGTTTGTTCACGGCACGCTGTGGGAGGAGGAGGAGTGAGCGGCTGCCTTTCCCAATTGGCCAGTGCACACAGAGGGGACAGGGAGGCAGAGCAGAGCAGAGCTTAGAGTCAGCTGACCAAGCTGACACCAATGAGTGAAGGGGGAGGAGGTGGAGCTCTCCCCTGTGCTACTGCAGCTGCTAGTCCCAACCACGGGGCAAAGGTAAGGAGGAGGCTGTGTAATGATCTGAATGGAGGCAGGGGGTGGGGGATGTAAGTGACACTGACATGTATTTTCTGCATTTGATTGATCCCATTCACAGCCCACTTTTATGTACAGTCACAGTGAATGTAGGGGGTGGGGGACGGAGGTAAGTCTAGTAATGTGTCGGAGGAGGAATGGAAACGGGGCACCAACCCTGATCGTCGACGTCATCGTGTCCCCTCTCGAGGTGGAGGAGGGGGAAGTGAGTAACCACAGTCGAACCAGTCGACTGAGATTCGAGACGAGACGAGACGGAGGGACAGGGGAGACACACGTGACCGGTTAACCCTTTCCGTCGGCGAGTGAGGAGGAGGAGGGTGTCGCACGGCACTTGTTTGCCGTTGTTGTTCATGACGTCACTCAGTCTGTCTGAGTGAGTCATGTCCAGCCCT
>BLSH010367310.1:170358-189437 GCA_018402905.1 Glandirana rugosa
GCCACGGACGACGGGCCACACTGCTGGGCCACGGACGACGGGTCACACTGCTGGGTCGTCACACTGGGCAGCAGGCACCGCGTCGTCACACTGGGCAGCAGGCACCGGGTCGTCACACTGGGCAGCAGGCACCGGGTCGTCACACCGGGCAGCAGGCACCGGGTCGTCACACCGGGCAGCAGGCACCGGGCCGTCACACTGGGCAGCAGGCACCGGGCCGTCACACACATATACAATAAGCAACCAGGGATACCAGATAAGGGGAGCAGGGAGCCAGGTACCGGGAACAGAAAGAGAGCAAGGGAACAGGTTCAGGAATCAAGTCTCTGGGTCTGGATCGCAGATCAGGAATCAGAGCAGGTCAGGTCAGGTTCAGGCATGGACACAGCTTGCAGGGAAAACACTGAAGCAATGGGACAGGGAGCAAGGCGGGCTTATATAGTCCCAGCAGACCCATCAGGTGCAGCTTAATGACCTCAATCTCCTGGGAGACACCCGCTGGTGGCCACCAGAACTACACCACTTGGTTTTCTCAATACTGCCACCAGCAGGTGACCCAAGCAAGGACACAGGTTCTGACACTCCCTCTTACATTGCTGCACAATCAATATATTTACATACTCTCTGGCCACTGTACTATATGTCTGGCTATTTTCTCTGAAATATTGCCCTGTAATTTTTATTTATGCTTAAAGACATCCCGCAAGCATGTCATTTGAAGAAATGTGTTTTTTCCCATATCACCCTCAAAGTGCCATAAAATAGAGGGACTTGTCCCTACTGAATGGTACTTCTTTAATTGTTTTTGTAAAATTACAACAAATGTATTACACATACAAATTCTGTGATGTCAGTTTACAGTGTTGCAGATCCAGTACCATGAGTAGCTTAAAGTGGTTGTAAAGGCAGACTTTTTTTTATCTTAATGCATTCTATACATTCAGATAAAAAGCCTTCTGTGTGTGGCAGCCCCCCTAATACTTACCTGAGCCCCATCTAGATCCAGCAATGTTGCACTAGAGACTCGGCTGTCTGGGACTCTCCCTCCTCATTGGCTGAGACCGCTGCTGTCAATCAAAGTCAGTGAGCCAATGAGGAGAGAGAGGGGGCGGGGCTGGGCAATGGCTCTGTGTCTGAATGGACACAGGGAGCTGTGGCTTGGCTTGGGTGCCCCCATAGCAAGCTGCTTGCTGTGGGGGCACCAAAGAGGGACCCAAGAAGAGGAGGATCTGGGCTGCTCTGTGCAAAACTACTGTACAGAGCAAGTATGTATAATATGTTTGTTATTTTCAACAAAAAATAAATGAGACTTTAGTATCACTTTAAAGACATCTCCGAAGCATGTGATATGAAGAATTGTGTTTTTCCCATGTCGCCCTAAAAGTGGCATACAATAAAGGGCATTTGCATTTGTACAGTGCTCAGCCCCTTATGCCCTTTGTTTTAAAAATGCCTTTCCTATTAGCCTTGAACATGGTCAAAAATTATTTTCAAGATATGTCTCTCGTTGACTTTAATGTTTCGGATTAGAATTAAAAATGGGTGGGGGTGTGGCCTCACCGTCATGGAGTGAAGACTCAAGCTCTGAGCTCCGTCGGGCCGAAAACCAGTGGTGACATACCGCATCTTCAGCCTCGGTGCATCCAGATGCCCACCCGATGCCGTAACACCTCACAGCCTCCCAGCAGCAGTCGGAAAATGGACGGAGGACTCCATTCCTTCTTCACTCCACAGACTTCGAGCACGAGGTCCGCGACTAAGATGGCGTCTGACAAGGCCGCATCTCTGCAGCCGGCGCGATCCCCCTGGCCTCTGGGCAATGACTCCCCAGGACCCTCGGCTAAGCCTCAGCCCGACCACATCCACACACTCCACAGGCCAGGCCTCTCACATGTCAGAATTAGAGGGGCTGGAAAGAGACTGGGACTTTCGGGCACACATTAAAGCACTCCCCACCAAGGCCGACATTCAGCAGCTGATTGCAGCTTTGGAGCTTTCGTGCAAGCGAGCGGTGGATGGGCTCAGGGAGGAGATGGTGGCTCTGGGACACAGGGTGGAGGTGCTTGAGACTGGACAGGACAATGTTTTGCAAACCCTATCCTCCCTAAGGGACACTTCCCAACAGCATATTGAGGCCATCAATGCACTGCTAGATCAATTGGATGACCAAGAGAATAGGAGCAGGCAACAAAACATTTGAATACGCGGGCTGCCGAAGGCCACGCGGTGCACTGACCTGCTCCCCTCTGTGGTCGGGCTCTTCCGTCAAGTGCTGGGGGCTAACGCTCCAGCCGACATTGAAGTTGAAAGAATCCATCGTGCCCTCCTGCCCACTCCCCAAGAAGCCGACAGACCGAGGGATGTTATCTGCAAGTTACTTAGATACCCTTTAAAAGAAGCTATCCTGAGGGCTGCAAGGAACACGCCGACAATAGACTTTGATGGTGCGCAAATTGAACTGTTTCCTGACTTGTCTAGGCATACCTTGTTGCAGCGCAGGGCTGTGAGGCCTGTGCTAGAGGCTCTGCGTGTTGCTGGAGTGACATACCGTTGGGGATTTCCGTTTCGCCTGAAGGCGACGAGGTATGGTAAGACAGCATCCCTCCGCAATAAGGATGACCTGCAGCCCTTCCTAGAGACAATGGATCTCCCGGCTATGGACTTTCCAGATTGGCGGCTTCACTGCCCTATACCTTTGCCGCAGCACCCGGACAGGTGGCACCCGGCCTCTACTACCTCCCGCCAGAGGAACCGGCAATGGAGACGTAACCGTAGTGGGGGTTCTTCCCAACCGCTCTGAAAGACCCTGAAAATGTCCCGTACACGGGTAGGCCCTGGCCTGCTATATGCCAATCCCGGTCAAGCCTAGACCAGCCGGCCTGATGACAGTTAAATACTGCTGACTACCCTGGGCCTGTTTAGTTGATGGGAATGGACCCACTCTCTCGAACTTTCCCAAATTCCTTCTGTTTCCTGTTCTCATTGCGGACTGGTCGGCGGGTGATAGACCTTTCCCCGGACCCCCTCAGGTCTGAAAATTGCGCACTTGCAGACTGAAGTCAACTACTTTACTAAGCTTATGATTCCACTGGTTAAAGTTTATGTTATCTACATGTTATTGCATTGCCCAGGTGGTCTTGACGGGCCTCTCCGGGTGGACAGTCACTCACCCCCCAGTAGGTGACTCCCCAGGAATGGGGTGTGTTAAACTGCTTACTCACAGTTCTGGCAGGGCTTGCCCCCGGTGGGACTTGTCTCCCTCTGTGGGCAACCCCTTCACCGTTAGAAGTGCCCCACAGATAGTGGGTCAATGTGGTTCATATGTTATGTTTTCCGTTTTTGGTTCTTTATTTTTTTATGTCTTAAATTTTCATTGGGAGTACATTTACTCACATGGGGGGTGGTTTTCCTAAGTGCTTGCTGCCTAACCTGTTGAAACGTATGTCCTATAATGTTAGGGGACTTAATAGCCCGGCCAAGAGGGGCAGACTTTGGCAGGAACTGCATCACTGGGCCCCTGAGATTCTTTATCTCCAGGAGACGCACTTCATGGCTAAATTGACCCCCCGCCTGCCTCTGACCACATTCAATCAATGGTACCATAGCCCATCCCCAGTGCCCAAGGCCAGGGGTGTGGCTATTGCCATGAAGAAATCCTGCTCCTTTTCCTTCACGGACAGTCTGACCAACCCAGAGGACCGCTTCCGGATTAATAAGGGCATAATTGAGGGTCAGATGTATACTTTTGCCAATGTGTGCGCCCCCAACTCACGAACAACACATTTTGTCTCCTCTATCCTCAAGAAGATTGCGGGGGTTAGGGAGGGAGACTTCAATCTTCCAATGGACCCTGACCTGGACACGTCGTCAGGGAGGTCGGTGTTCTCCTTTAAAGCACTGCAACGTATTCAGCGGTCCCTACGCTCACTGCACTTGGTGGATGTCTGGCGTATTAGGCGGCTGAACGACAGAGACTATAGCTACTACTCCAAGACACATGACATGTACTCCCGACTGGACATGTTTTTCATAGATCAATTCCATCTGGACGCCGTGCATGACGCATCGATGGGAAGTATCACCATTACGGATCATGCACCGATTTCCTTGCACCTGTATAGGGGTGGTTTGCGTCAGGGTGACAGGACCAGGTGTCTGAATGAGGCCCTTTTGGATGACCCAGGTACCAGGGAAGCAGTTGTATGCTTCCTGACCTCCTATTTTGAGCTCAACCAACCTGACAACATGTCCTATCAGGCCGTGTGGGAGGGTCATAATGCTGTTATTCGAGGAGAGCTGATCTCCCAAGGCGCACGTATGAAACGGGACAAACAAAAAGAACTGGTGGGACTGATAGACCGCATCTGTGACCTGGAGACGAGACACAAGGCCTCCCTCTCCTTGGAGGATGCTGGCCGCCTGTCAGACCTGAGAACGGAGCTTTCCCTCTACCTTAACCGCAGGGCGAAGGACAAATTGCACTTTTATGCTCATCGCTTCTACAAACACAGGAATAAATGTGGGAGACTGTTGGCGAGACAATTGAAAAAGCAACAGGCACTGCAACATGTCCATAGCCTAGCGACTCCAAGTAGCAGACTGGTAGATTCTCATAACATTGCGTCAGAATTCCAGCGTTGCTACGAATCACTGTACAACCCCCCCCCCCGCAATGGTTTCGCCAATGCCTATTATAAAAACGTCCTCTCTTTGATCGAGACCCCGTTATGTGGATACTTTAATTCCCTCGACTCCTCCAGTCCCTTGCCCCCGAGGCCCTGTTGGCCCATGTAACAGTTATACCCAAGCCCGAGAAGGACCCTCTGCTTTGCCCTAGCTACCGACCCATTTCATTATTGGAGAAGCTTTTTGCTCTCCGATTGCAGGAATATGTGATGGCCCTGGTCCATCCAGACCAGACCGGCTTTATGATGGGTCGAGAGGCCCGGGATAACACCATCAGGGCCCTCCATGTCCTGCACTGGGCGAAACATGGCCCTACTCGGCGTTCAGACGTGTTGATCTCGATGGGCGCCGAGAAAGCTTTTGATAGGGTCAATTGGCCCTACTTGTTGGCTGTGCTGTGGGAACTGGGACTGGGGGACCGTATGATGTGCTGGGTGGGCTCCTTATACTCCAATAATGCTGCCAGGGTCAGGGTGAATGGTGTACTTTCGGGTGTCCACTATCACCACTCCTGTTCGCCTTGGTGCTGGAACCTCTCCTGTGCAGGGTCAGGGCCAACCCGGACATCAAGGGGATTGAGATCGGGTCATCGGAGCATAAATTGTCCGCTTATGCGGGGGACTTGTTGTTCTACTTATCCAACCCCCTGGTCATATTACCAGTCTTGATGAGGGAGTTTGGAGCGGTCTCGAACTTTAAGATCAACTTCAATAAGTCCAAGCTCTTGCCAATCAACATCCCCTTATCTATGGGCGACTCCTTGAAGCAGGCCTTCACCTTTAAGTGGTGTCGGGACACCCTTCCCTACTTGGGCACCCACATTTCCCCTGAGCAGACCGCGGTCTATGACCTTAACTTTGGTAAACTGTTGACATCAATTGAAAAAGACCTCCAATCTTGGAAAGGCATCTCACTAACCTGGTTTGGGTGGATAAACGCACTTAAAATGACCATTTTACCACTAATCATTTACCTCTTATATACGGTTCCAATCTCTCTGCCACGCACTTTCTTCCAGAGAATCCGCAGAGGCTTCCAAAAATTTGTGTGGCAAAACAAGCACCCCCGTCTGGCTTATGACCTCTTGCAGAGAACTAAGCTGTCCGGTGGAGTAGGTCTACCCGACGTGGCCCTGTATTACAAGGCCATGTCTCTGGTGAGGATCTTAAATTGGCACCATGACGGGAAGACCAGACTCTGGGTGAATTTGGAGAAGACCACGACAGGTAGAGATTTAGTGGGCGTCCCCTGGATACCCCGGCCCTCTAGAGGACTGTCGGACTGGACTTCCCCTGTAACTTTTATGAAAATAACCCCAAGTAGTAGCGAAAAGGTACTCCCCCAGTACATATAGCAGGACTTTAAAGGCAGTACAATGAAATTATAAAAAATACATTTTATTCCAGAAACAGGAAGAACACAGAATTACAAGCATGTGTCAAATCACATATATTGATAAAATCATCAAGACCAAAGTTGTTACATTCCAGAGCTGGTACATGAAAGCAGTGTGGTTCATGTGTAGAGATGGAATCCTGATGGGTAAAGGCCCAACATGTTTCGGGATGGACTACCCTTCTTCAGGGGCCAATTTGTAACCCATGTACATATTCTGAAAGACATCATATCATTATACACTGGTATTACATGCGACAGGGTTGGGGGTATGGGAACAAAGTCATGGAGGGCAACTCACCCCACACCAGAAGTAGAGGTGATACCGCATATCCAGAGCCACCTCTGAAAGGATGAGAGAGGAGCAGAATCCCCATGTGATGTTAGGAGAGCAGGGAACAGGGAGACCCCCACCGGTCAGGCGCCACCCCGAGGGTTCCGGGTACCACAAGGGCCCCCTGCATATGGCAAAGCCGAAAAGCAGGAGAGACCCTCTATTGGACTGACACCACAAAGCCTGGGAACGGAGCAAAAAAAGGGGAATGAGGAACAAGGATGCAAAAATAGCCATTGGGCGATGCAACGGTGGGAGATGAGGGGGACCACCAATTGGATCCACATAATCCCCATCGTGCATAGCCATCCCGAAAAGTGACCGATCATCGCACATATAATGCATGATGGTCAGTTCGGGGCAAAAGAGTACATGTCCAGAAGGATATTTAAAGGGAGTTTTTACCTGTGGGTGGATGGGTGATAACGTGGTCCGAGCTGCTGCAGGTGGTGGTACCACCTGTCCAGGTGGTATAGAACCCCAGCTAGACTGGCCCAAATGTTCCCGAGCACGGATGGGAGATGTTGGAGAGGATGTACCTAACAGGGTTCGTTCCTAAATATATGGTGGAATTGCCCCAAGATCAGGGAATTCTGGGAGGCCATCTCCCCGTGGATCAAGAAACTGACTCTCCGGAGTATAGAGTGCTCTCTGCTACATTTCTTGTTCCACGGCATGCTGTCCTCCACTAAACTATACAAACTCAGTGTGATACCTCACTTGCTCAATGCTGCTAAAGCACTGATACCTAGGTACTGGAAGCAGGAGGAGTGCCTGACCCTCCAGGAATGGAAAAGGGAAGTTGACTCAATTATGGAGGCAGAACGATGGATTGGCCAGGCCAGGGACAAATACGACACCTTTAAAGATATATGGGCAGGTTGACAATACTACGCACATGAAATCCCCATGAACGGATAAAATATCAACATTCACTCTTACACTATTCCGAGCATGCCTCACGCAGACCCACCTGGAACTGAAGGGGTACACCCCCTTTTTTATTTGTCCCCTTTTTTATTAAGCGCAACACTGGACCGATGTCTCCCGGTGATGCTTTTTTTTTCTCTCCTTTTATCTTTTCCTGTTATAAGTTTTCCTTTTCTTTGTTTGATTTGTTGTCGTTGTTCATTTTCTACAGTGTTCTCACAATGCTATTGCATACAGTGCCAACCTCACTAGATGGTATTGTGGATATCTTACTGTGAATGGGGGGGGTGCCCCCACTTGGACTCATTCTCCATCCCCGTATAATGCCCAATAGCTGATGGCATGGGAGCGGGGGGTGAGTCTGAGCGGGTCCACCCTGGGTTAGTACTTCGCCACCATGGACCCCACCAATAGCCTCAGATGGCAAAGCGTTCAGACGCTCCATGTAGTTTCACCTGTTAATGCTAATTGATGTACCCTACACCTATACATATCTAGGAACTTTGTTCATGGAAATGACTGGAAATTCTCTTCCCCTTTTTTTCCCCTCTCTCATGTTATGCAATGTCATGGATGTAATGTTAAAACTTAATAAACTTTAATTACATAAAAAAAAATAATTAGAAATTTGTGAATTTTACAATGCATTCAGTGAAAAGCCTATGACCTAAACTCAAACACATTTACTCATCACTACTTTAGAACCATTCTCTCTTCATTCCAGACAGTGACTTAAAGTGTTTGTAAAATCAGAAGGTTTTTATCTTCATGCATTCTATTTATGAAGGTAAAAAAACTTTCTGTGTGCAGCAGCCCCCCTAATACTTACCTGAGCCCCATCTCTATCCAGCGATGCTGCAGGAGAGAGTCGGCCGTCTTCTGATTTATTGAGACACAGCAGTGGCACCATTGGCTCCTGCTGCTGTCAATCAAAGTCAGTCAGCCAATGGGGTGGGGCTGAACTGCAGCTCCATGTCTGAATGGACACCCGAAGCTGCAGATCCGCTCTGGTGCCCCCATAGCAAGCTGATTGCTGTGGGGGCATTGGACAGGGGGGAGGGGCCAGGAGAGCCGAAGAGGGACCCGAGAAAAGGAAGAACCGGGCTGCTCTGCCCAAAACCACGACACAGAGCAGGTAAGTATAACATGTTTGTTATTTTTAAATATAAAAAAACGAGACTTTGCAGTCACTTTAATATTGAAACTTGCAAGATTTCTTATGACACGTTAACTGTTTCCACTAGCTTGAAAACTAACAGATATGTGTACATGTAGTCCCTCATGCATTTCACACACATGCGCATCACATTTTCTTTTTAGCAAATATGGTAACACAGTCTAGCGGCATTACTATCCTGAAGAATACATTTATATGATGTCAGTAAATATGGCACAGGCAATCAGAAAAACACTGTGTAATTACATAATGTGTTATATTTGTAGACTTACAAACATCTATTCTTCTGAACAATTACCTGCTCTAAATGTAACACAAACAAGCAGCTGGAAGGAAGGCGTCGAGAACAAGACGAACTCGGAAACAGTTGGTGACAAGATAAATGAGACTCATTTGAATGAAGAATTTGTCCTCATCTGGTGTAAAATGCGACAAATGACTGCTGGCTGTGTTCTGATATCCAGTGTCTTCCCATCTCTGTTGCCGAGGTGGATCTTTCAGGGCATGATAAACATTCCCTTTCAGTAGGACATGATTTATTTTGTGGTTATTACCTTCTTGGGATATCCAGATGTTGCTGGAGTATTTTTTATCAGATCCTGTGAGGGGTTTCTTCTGACTACTTTCCCATCTGGTTGTCAAAATAAATGGCCTCTAGCACTTGCAGCCCTGTCCCTTTCCAATAACTCTCATATAGATTGGCTGATCACTGCAAGACAGCAAACAAATAGGTTGTTTGTGTTACAGAAGCCCTGGTGTGGGAAACATCACATTCGCCTCCTCTTTTGTGTCTACATTCATACACCAGGAGAGGTGCGCTTTGTCTGGAAGTGTCAGAACATTCAACCACAATAATATACAATGGTGTGTTTACCCTGTGCCCCTATCCTTCTATCCCACTTATCCTTGGAAAATACTTTTATTAAAACATATTCTACATTTCAGTTCAAGAAAAGTCATCTCAGTACCATTTCCACTAACAACTTAAAGCAACATTAAACCAAAAAGCAATAATTTATTATACTGCAGCTTACCAACTCTTAGATGTGGTTGCTGCATTGGTTTTCTTTTTAGGCTTTCTTTCCTTTATTTTCACCTTTGTGATCTGACTAGTATGTCTGTTGTTTTTCAACAGAACAAACTGTCCTGCAGATGTAGCAGTTAGAGAGAAACCATTTTCCGTTGACGAGGCAACTTACAATTGTCAGCTTTTATTTATTTATATAAAACATTTATCCCAAAAAGAAAAATAACTGTTGCTGTAACTGTTAAAAAGGGGGTTAGCTAGAGTTCAGCTTCAATTTACATAGATGGTAAGGGTGGAAAAAAGACATCAGTCCATCCAGTTCAACCTGAGGTGTGTGAGTGTGCTTGTGTTTATGTCAATAGTAGGTTGTATATCCCTGTATGTTGCGATTGTTAAGGTGCCTATCAAAGAGTTTTTTTAAACTATCGATGCTCACTGCTGATACCACTGCTTGTGGAAGAGAATTCCACAGTGGAGGCATTGGAGGTTCATACCCTCCTCTGAGGCTATGTCCTCTTCATTCCCCACAGGGTATGGCAGAACTGGCTCTTGGGAATAGTTTTTAGCCACCGGGGATGGGGACAACTGTCGAAATGGAGTTCTGCCACCTTAAAAACAACTCCACCAAGATTTCAGACTATCATCATCATAGTCATATCCTCAAGGCCAAGTTTTGGGAAAAGGGGTTTCCAAATGATTTAGTTGAGGCCGCCTATTCTCATTACATACAGACGCCTAGTACCCCCCCACAAAAGATCATAACTGATACTCCTCATGATATACGCTTCATTCCACTCAGGTTACAGACAGATGGAACGCATCATTAAAAAACATTGGCTCCTACTTTTACAGGATCAGCACCTTGCACCAGCTTTGCCTGAAAAACCGAGATTTGTGTATAAAAAAGCCTACCTTATTAGCCCTCATGGGTATGTTTCAGTGCCGTAAGCCCCGCTGCAAGACCTGCAGATTTGTCCAGCACAGACAGAAAGAATTCAGGGTGAAAGGCAAAACATATCCGATTAGGGCATTTCACACTTGTTCCTCAGACCACGTGGTGTATTGCCTTACGTGCCCCATGTGGCTTATTTTACATAGGGCGTACCATCAAAACATTTTGGTGTGCATCGCCACTTCATTTCAGAAGGCAGATAATCACACAGTGACCCTAGACAATGTTTTGCATTGCCACAATAGGTCCACTGTTGGGCTAAAGGTATGGGTTATTGAAGCTATGCCCCGAAACCTCCCTCTGGCAGAAAGGTTCCAAAAATTGTGCCATAGGGAGACATACCGGATATATATGTTGGAAGTTTTGTCGCCTGGGGGGATGAATGAGGCTTTGGAGGTTCATACCCTCCTCTGAGGCCATGTCCTCTTCATTCCCCTAACGTTTCATCATTTCCTGTGCAGCTCCCTGTGAACAAGTCAGGAAGTGACGAAACGTTAGGGCCGTGGCAATACGACGGCTCTGCTGAACGGTAGGAGCTGGGGAGGAAGCCGCAGTGATATGTGAGAGAGCGGCAGTCTGATACCAGCTATGCACCAAGCGACATTGTGGATTTAAATGGCTGTTGATTTTTGTTTTATATGTAAGCGCATTTTTATTAGAATTAAAGTGACGTACTAGGTGGAGTTTTCCTTCTTTTTACCCCCCCATGTTATGAGCATTGCTCTCTGAAGAAAGTATGGAGACACTAGTGATTTTGTGATTATTACACAGGCGGATTGGATAAGATACAGCTGGTGAGCCTCAGTGTGTACATGTTTACACGCGGTGATATTGGTGAAGGAAGAGAGAGACTTCTTGGGAACATTGTTTGTTCTTCTCATCAATTTTTCAATCTTTTTGGACTTTAGCACTTGCACTTCATATGTTTCAATGCAGCTGTTTTTGCACTATTAACATTGATGCACTTTTATCTTGATTGAACAATGATGCACTTTATACTATTATGATATAACATTAATGCATTTCACAGTGTTTTGATTAGCGCTGCTGAAAACTAGGTAGATTGGTGTTTTCATGTTTTTTAAGGTTATCACATTACTTGGTGGAACAGTACTCTAATGAGGTAATTTTCCAAGGGAAGCAGGGGGGGGGGGGCGGATGGGGGGGGGACCTCCAGACCCTATTCTATCATCAACTGTCTGGCTTTGACCCACACAGCCCAGATTTTATTGAATTTTTAGGGCAATTGCTTCCCATATATGTCAGCTTATACAATGGCAACACTGCATTCACCAGAAACTTCCACAGCTTTACAGTGGGCGGTTCCGATTGGTTCCAGTGTAGAAGTATTGCCTTCCTGGCATAGAAAGCTGCATAGAAAGTAAATAATTTCTTGGACTGAGGGGCCTCCAAGGCGTCACAGATTCCCAACAATAGGGACACCGGGCTATATGGGACTTCAATATTACCTATATGGTTGATGTCATCTACCACTCTCTGCCAAAATTGTTGCAGGTGTGGACACGCCCAGACCACATGGAAAAAATCTGCGCTATCTGACCTGCACCTAGGGCATAGTGGTGACCTAGTTGGGTATATTTTGGCTATACGGGCTGGAGAGTAGTACACCCTGTGTAGGAATCTAAGTTGTGTGTACCTATCATGTGTGGAGATCATTAATGGAAGGTATTGTTGGACCCCCTCATCCCAATCCTCCCCAGCCAATGATGGTATATCAGTTTTGCCACTTGGAGAACAGTTGGGAGGTGTCTAGAGTAATAAGTATGGCATATAGAGCTGACAGAGACCAGGAATTTACCGTCTGGACCTTCAGGGTTACCACATCCCACACCTTAAGGGTTGTTCCCATGGGAGATGTTACATTATGATTGGATCTGGGGCCTCTAATCACCAAGTTTAGCAATTCGGAGTAGGATCCGAGCAACGCCGCCTCCAAAGTGGACGCAGGATTGGCCGGCTCCTCCGAAAGCCACCATTTAACCGACACCAGGACCGCCGCCCAGTGATATTTGACAAAACATGGTAGAGCCAGACCTCCCAAGGTGAGAGGAAGTTGCAAGGTGTTTCTAGCTACTCTGAGGGTAGCCCCCCACCAGATGAACAAGGTTATAATACCATCCAGTTTTTTAACTGGGTATTGGTACCGGTGTGTTCCAAAAATGGTATGCGAATTTGGGTAAAACCGGCATCTTTATAAGGTTAACTCTACCAACTGGTGAGAGGGGCAAAGTTTTCCATGTCGTGCATCTTTGGGATAAAAGGGAAACCACCAGACTCAAGTTTAGGGGAATAAACTGTCCTAGGTCATGGTGTATTTCTACCCCCAGGTACCTAAATTGGGAAACCCTCTGCAACTGAATATCCTGTCTGGAAGGGGAGGCACCCGTTCATAGGGGAAAAAGAACAGATTTCCCCCAGTTGATACAGATGCTGAGTATCATCCAAAGCGATCAATCATCTCCAGGGCCACTTCCAGGGATGCCCCCTCATCCCCCAGGTAGAGCAAGGTGTCATCTGCATAGAGCGACACCCTCTCCTGAAAGGGACCCACAGCAATACCTCACACCTCAGGTGATGCACGTAGCACAATGGCCATGGGTTCAATTGCTAAGGCAAACAATCCCGGCGAGAGGGGACACCCCTGTCTGGTGCCCCTGTGGAGAGAAAAAGGGGAAGATAGGTTAGTGCCAGTGCAAACCCTGGCTGTCAGAGATCTATACACTGCCTGAACCCAAAAGATAAATAGGGGTCCGAATCCAAACCGGCGCAGAACCTCCCACAGGTAATCCCATTCCACAGAATCAAATGCTTTTTCAGCATCAAGGGAGACCACTGCACCAGAACGAGTAAAACAAACACCAGAGGCCAAGACCATGTACAGTCTGAGAATATTAATTTCTGTGCCCTTTCCAGGCATAGACCCTGTCTGATCACTATGTACTAGTGACAAAATGGCTTTGTTCAGTCTCCTGGCCAGGATCTTAGTCAAAATGTTTGCATCTGTATTGACTAAGGAAATCTGTCAATAGTAAGAACAGGACTGTGGGTCTTTCCCAGGTTTGGGTATCATTACTATAATAGCATGTGCCATAGCCGCATGTGGGGTAGCAGTTTGTAAGCAACATAGTATGGGTGAATGATCGGATATACCCCACTGAAGCACCGAGACCTCAAGCACCTTAGGGAGCACACTACCCCCAGCATAGACCAAGTCTATATGAGACAACGTATTGTGCGTCACAGAATGGCAGGTAAAGCTCCGGTCCGAGGGGTGCTTCCACCGCAGTACATCCATCAGTCCATATACGTCAGCCCACCTAGAAAGGGCCGAGTCAGTTGTTAGGTCACCAGTGAGTCTATCAAGAGTAGGACTAGGGAGCATGTTAAAGTCACCAGCAATTACTATATTATCAGTTGGGAACTGGGATATTACAGTGAGTGGGTTAAGAAGCAAAATGTTAGCCGGGGGGGGATAAATTCCGACAATAACCATATCCATTGTATCAATAATTGCATGAACTATTACATATCATCCCTGCGGGTCTGTTTTTATGTCTAAGAGTTCAAAATTCAGAGATTTGTGGATAAGCATACTCACTCCCCTAGCATACCTTGAGAAGGTAGCATGATAATAATGCTCCACCCATGGCTTCTTGAGTCTCAGAATCGTGTTCCCTACTAGATGTGTCTCTTGGAGTATACATATGTGGGGACTGTATTTTTTGATGTATGAAAAAACCAGAGAACGTTTAATCTTGTTGTTAAGTCCCCTGACATTCCAGGAGAGTCTCAGGGGAGCCATGACACAACAGATTGAAAAAAGTAGAGGACTCAGCGTGCACCTACAGATCCAGAGGGTTTGTTCGATGCACAAAGCACCAAAATGAGCTTGACAGAAGCACTGCTATAGGACATGGTAGATTGTGACATATAATGAAATGCCTTCCCTTGGTTGATACACATTCTGCACCAATGCTGCTGCACATAGAAACCTATAAACATGAACATAACCCCCAACCCCATCCCACCCCACACCCCACCATCAAAAAACCTGCAGGGTGTTTCAAAACCCAAAAAGAAAACAAACAAAAGAAATAGCCCCATTACTAAGGCATAGGAAGTCTTCCCGGGGGGTAGCTTATACCGAGAAGTCTGTAAGAGGTGATCCAGTAAGCTCCTGAAGGCAATAAATTGTATAACTGGAAATCTCACCCCCATTGCTGCAGACTCCGATCACCCTTTCCATACCTACCACAGTATTTGTCCATCGGGGAGAGAAAGATGGGTAGGACCCCGAACCAGAGGTGGCAAAGTCCCACGGTTGCCTCTCCTACCCAGCTGTGAATTGGAGACCTGGGACAGGGGTTGCGGGTGGATCATATCTCCCATCCAGCCCAAGCATCCAGAAGCACTCAGCGGGGCGGTATGTTCAGAGTCGGGCGAGAGTATAAAAGGTAGTTCCAGATTAATAAGGCCGGGCAGCAACTAGCAAGTGTACTTTATATCCATAGGGTGCAGGCAAGGGGGGAATAAAGAAAAAATATAACAAAGACGTCTAGACCCCCCCCCCGGGCAAAAGATACACCCTGTTCAGTGAGTCTGGGTTAGGAGAAGGTAGGAGTATGCAGCACAAATAGTACCTTTATAGATCCATGCTTAGCCTGGAAAGCACATCCTTAGGGTTACAGCAGACCCAGCCGGGGCCATAGCACAGCTTGTTCACCAGGCTCGGGGCAAGGATTCAAACCATTGCATAGCCTCCTCCAGGGAAGTAAAATATCTGGTTGACTCACCATCCACCACACGAAGACGGGCAGGGAAGAGGATGCTGTTCTTCACTCCACGTGTGCGTAGCTGTGCTTTAACATGGTTGAAGGAGCGGTGGAGGCGATGGGTCTCCACCGTATAGTCAGGAAAGAGCATTACCTTGGTGCTGTCATGTAGCAGCTCCTCCAGCTTCCTCGTCTCTCTCAGGATCATGTCCAGGTCTATGAAATTCAGTAGGCGGAATATGAAGGTGCGTGGTGCACCGCCAGCAGGGCCTCATGTAGTCGGTATCCTATGCACCCTCTCCACCACAAATTGAGATGAGAATGGCGCCTGTGGGAACAGTGTGCGTAGCATAAGCTCAGTAAAGGCCAGGGGATCACTGCCTTCGGCCCTTTCTGGCAGACCCACAAGACAGAGGTTATTTCTGCAATTTCTATTTTCGCTGTCTTCTGCTCGGGACTCCAAGGTCTTCATCTTGACCCTGAGTGTGTGAAGGGAGGCCTAATGATCGCGGACCGAGTCCTCGGTATCTCCAACTCTGTGTTCTGCCTCTGTGAGTCTGTCATTGGAATGTATTCATGTCCCTGCGCATAAGAACAATCTCTGGCTGCATAGAGTCCATCTTAGCCATAAGTGACGTCTGGCAATGCATAATAACTTGCATTAGTGCATTAAATTGCTCCATTCCCAGCGAGGGAGGTTCAGCCTGGTCATTCTGAGATGCCATGTTGAAGCGGGGAGCCTCGTGCTGCCCCTTCGCATGTTTAAGTGATTTTAGAGCAGAGTTCCATTTACCGTACTTCCCAGACATGCCCTTTTTCATGCCCAGTAATAGCGGGTAACAGCCTGGTGGGAAAGGTGCCAGATATAGCTTGTAATTCGGATAATTTAAGCCTTCAGGCACTGAGCTCCATTCACTATTTTCCTCTCAGGTAGCCATCTTAGCCACTCCCCTGCAGTGGGCTCATCTTTGCTAGCAATAGTTGTCATTCCATTATTCAGCGAATCTCTCCTTATGTTGCCCGCTGATGTGCTGACTGCTCCCTGGTATATCAGGTCTCAATAGGTTGTTACTCCGGGTGGTATAGAGGTATTTGCTCATGACCTTATGTCCCCCCTCCCTTTTCCAAAGGGGCTAACACATTGTAGCTTTTTTTTTTGAGCAGCTGGAGAAATGCAGTGTACCTGCGTTTTTATATATATATATAGGCGTGTGCACACATGTCTATATGTGTCCAGATTCTTGTGCGCATATACTAGTCAGCCTATTTTAAGCCCTATACTGTGGATGTTCATGGGCACACATACCCAGGTTTAACATAAATCATCTTTCTTTTTAATTACCTTTTTAAATTATTTTACATAATTCTTTTTATCTTTATACTTACCATTTTATGATTGTACCTTCATGTCATTTTATGCTATTTAGTTAATAACTGTACCATTAGTAATTTTGTAATTTTATATTTTCATCAACATATCAGCTTCTTGGTGTGCTGGAACTAACAGTCCCACACAGGTCACTTTGCATTAGCATTACAGGTTTGTGATGGCATACCTATAGGAATATCATAACAGATACCTAATATACCACTAACTAAGTTATCATGCTTATGACTTGTGTGTCGTTCTTTTTGCTCGTTTTGTTGTCCCCAACCTATCCTCTTCATTTTTCCTTTCATCCTGCAATGTTTTGTTTGTGTTCCTTATTCCCCCTGCACAAGTCCTTTGTTGCTGACACTAATAAGGCTGGCCCTGTACAGGGTCACGCCCACAGCCAGATAAAAAGGAAGTAATCATAGCCATTCAGTTCATTGGCAGAGGAGGGAGCCTCTGATTCTCTCTGAAACGCGCCCCGCCGCTCACACGTCGTTTCTGGGTCCATGCGTTCCACGCCAGCCCTGGGTGCACATTCTGTGATGTCATCAGCCGTTCTGTGCTGGTGTCTTGCAGCACAGCTGTTTCCTGGAGTCCCCAGCTCGCTTCCAAGCTGTGGATCCTCTCTGCCTTCCACTCCCCGCTGGTCGGATTGGCTTTACATCTATGACTGCAGACAGGACTCACCTCCAGGATCTTAATTGTGCTGGACTGCTTCCCTCACAGGAATATCTCTACACTCTAGTAAGTGTTTTTAACCCTTTGACTTGAATAAAATTGTTAAATGCACTTAGAGGCGCCTTCTTTGTGCTTTCCCTGCTTCCTTTAGAGTTTGCTGCTGCTCCTTGGGAGTGCTGCCTTAGTGCCTTAACATCCTTTAAATCAAGTCCATCTTCCCCACATTGGGACAATTCTCTTTGCTACAGCGGTGATCCAGAAGCGCCCTTCACCCTCTATTAACTAATTAAATGCATGTGGAAATTAATGTGATTGTAAAGGCAGCAGGTTTTTTTATCTTAATGCATTAGAATAAAAAGCCTTCTGTGTGCAGCAACCCCCCTCAGCCCCCTAATACTTTCCTGAAGTCCATCTAGATCCAGCTATGTTGGAGTGTTTGGCTACCCGGGACTCCCCTCCTCATTGGCTGAGACAGCAGCATGGTGCCATTGGCTCCTGCTGCTGTCAATCAAAGTCAGTCAGCCAATGAGGAGAGAAAGGGGGTGGGGTGGAGCCGGGCCGCAGCTCCATGTCTGAATGGACACACGGAGCTGTGGCTCAGCTCGGGTGCCCCCATAGCAAGCTGCAGGACATCAACAGGAGTGAGGGGCCAGGAAAGCCTAAGAGGGACCCGAGAAGAGAAGGACCCAGGCTTCTCTGTACAAGTCTGCTGAGCAGAGCAGAAAGGTATAACATGTTTGTTATTTTTAACCCCAAAAAATCGAGACTTTAGTATCACTTTAAGTAGTGGTCCAGACATGCAGTATTTGTGGAATGTGTACTGGCTGTTAAGGATGCTCTTTAACCACTCTTTAACCACTTCCCTACCGCCATATGCAGAATGACAGCCAGGAAGTGGTTCAGTTATCTGACTGGGTGTCATATGACGTCCAGCAGGATAGCATGCCGGCGCGCGCCCCTTGGGCCACGCAGTGCGGCGATCATTGGTGTGGTGTGTCAGTCTGAAACACCACACCTCCGATCTAGGTAATGGGCTTCTGTCAGAAGCTCATTACCATGTGATCAGCAGTGAGTAGAGTTGAGCGAACCTCTGGAAGTTCGGGTTCTGCTGGTCCCGCCGAACTTCGGGACAAAGTCCGGGTTCGGGTCCGGACGGAACCCGAACGATCGCACGGACCCCACACCCCATTGAAAGCAATGGGGACCCGAACTTTTAGGCACAAAAATGGCTGTAACAAAGTCCTGGAAAGCCCTAGAGGGCTGCAAAAGGAAGTAAAATGGGGGTAAGGGTAGTCCCGTGAACGGGATGGGAATGGGGGTAAAATGAAGGAAAACGTCGGGAGATCCCGAAAGGTCCTGAAACAATGTCGGTAAAAACACGGATTTTCAAGCCCAGGGGTAACGAAAGTTACCCCACACCCCAGGCACGCTAGCAAGCCCAAGGCAGGCCTGGGCTTGGGCCTGAAACAGGGCTTCAAGCCGCCCTGGTCGTCTTGGGCTTGAAGGTCTCCAAGCGAGTTGAGATGAGTGACGACTAGTGTACCATTACTCGAAGACTGTCTTCGGGTAATGGATCTAGCCTCCACACCACAAAGTCTGACTGTGTGGTGTGGTTACTAGCGGCGTGACGCACCGGGTTCCCCGCGCGCGGCCGTACGATAGGACGACCTGCAGTATACTGTGGGTCAGTCTATTGACTTGGTGAAGGACCGACAGTAAGACGTATACCGCC
>BLSH010367310.1:193143-209626 GCA_018402905.1 Glandirana rugosa
GAGGATATCCCGGTCGACAACGACATTCACTGTGTAATAACAACTTTTTAGTAGAGGATCAAGATTTCCCTCTCAAAGGTCCACAACGAATCTCCCTGTCTAATTAGAATTAGGAGATGATTTTTCAACAATAATGTGTCACTTACAGCAACAGCTGGCCCTATAGGAGTAGGCAATGGTTTTGGAACAAGAATCTGTCCCTCTAAGCAGAAGCCTCTACCTAGTGCAGTCAGATCGCTCAAAGCAGCAGTATGTGAAATCTCAAATTACTCCCACAATCTGATCGTTGTGTACGATCCCACAATCTGATCGTTGTGTACGAACGTAACGATCGTTGCGTTAGACAGAGTTTAATCTGCAATCTCCAACTCTAAGCAGCAGTATTTGAAATCTCAAATTCCTCCAACAATCTGATCGTTGAGCACGATCGTAGCGATCGTTGTTTTATGCAGAGTTTGATTTGCAACTCAAAGCAGCGGTATGTGAAATCTCTAATTTCTGCTATCTGTCCTCAGAGCAACAGCACAGCAGTAGTAAAGTAATCTATCTCATGATGCAGGATCAGATCTTAAAATGTCTCTAATCTCTCCCTCACGCTGTCAGCTTCCTCTCCCTACAGCTAACCCAAGAGCATGTGACTGCAGCACTACATGACTCCAGCTTATAAAGAGGCTGGGTCACATGATGCACTGGCCAATCACAGCCATGCCATTAGTAGGCATGGCTGTGATGGCTTCTAAGGGCAAACCAGTGAAAAGCTTGTTGATTGGCTGCCTTGCAGCTTCTCAACACGTGGAGTAAAATAGCAGAACCCCGGACCGAACCTGAACGTTTTTCGAAATGTCCGTGTTCGGGTCCGGGTCTCGGACACCCAAAAGTTCGGTATGGACCTGAACGTTACAGTCCGGGTTCGCTCAACACTAGCAGTGAGAGATCACGGCTGATCACAGTGTACACAGGAAAAACCGTATATCGGCTTTTCCTTTACTCGTGTTTGCAGACACGAGTAGTGGAGAGCTGATCGACCGCTCTCCTGATGGGGGGATCTGTGCTGATTGTTTATCAGTGTAGCCCCCCCCTTGGATGGCCACACTGGACCACCAGGGAGCCGTCCAGGACCACCAGGGAGCCCACACAGCGATGCCACATAGAGACCACCAGAGATGTCACCCAGGGACCACCAGGAATGCCACCCTAGACCCCGAGGTAAGGGACACACAATGCCCAATAGGGATTGCACTGTGCCCATCTGTGATGCTTGCCAGTGCCATCCCTGTAACTGCTGCGATACCAGTGCCACCCATCAGTGCCCACCTGTGCTCATCAGTGCCACCTATCTGTGCCCGTCAGTGCCACCTATCAGTGCCCATCAATGCCGCCTATGAGTGCCCATCAGTGACGCTTATCAGTGCCACCTATCAGTGTCTATCAGTGCTGCTTATCAGTGCTGCCTATCAGTGCCCATCAGTGCTGCATATTATTGCCACCTCATCAGTGCCGCCTCATCAGTACTGCCTCATCAGTGCCTGTCAGTGCAGCCTCATCAGTGCCCATCAGTGAAGAAAATGTAATTATTTACAAAGTTTTGTAAATACTGATCAAATACCACCAAAAGAAAGCTCTATTTGTGGGGAAAAAATTATAAAAATGTAGTTTTGGTACAGCATCGCACGACCGCGCAAATGTCATTCAGAGTGCAACAGCACTGAAAGCTGAAAATTGGGCAGCCATTGCGTCCTTAATAACTGATGAGTCATCAGCTGTTAGCGCGCCCTGCTCACAGCTAAATCTAAAAAAAAAAAAAAAATTAATTAATTCAGCATGCGCCCCCCCCCCCTTTCGGGTCTGGTATGGATTTTAAAGGGAACCCCCACGCCAAAAATTTAAAAAAATGGCATGGGCCCCCCCCCCAAAAATCCATACCAGACCCTTATTCGAGGATGCAGCCCAGCAGGTCAGGAAAGGGGGACAAGCAAGCGTCTTCCCTTCTGAACCATAGTAGGCCACATGCTATCAACATGGGGGGGTGCTTTGGGACAGGGAGGCGGCAACAAATCACAGCAACACTGCGGAGCTTCCTTTAGGCGACACGTCCCGCGGTTTTGTTTGCGCAATTTTGCTGTGATTTGTCGTGCGACAATGGCACCAAAATGGCACTTGGTTTGGGGTGCCATTGAGAAATAATGGCATCACAAACGTGTCCCGTGTTTTACCTTGATTCTGAATCGCGAGAAGAATTGCGGTGATTCCACCCATGATTCAGATCGCCCACGTGTGAATGGAGCCCTAGTGGTTGTTAGGGATGCAGGCAGCCATCTGCTCCTTGACAATACCTATTTATTAATGTTAATAAATATGCCGGCTAGTGCCGGGCATTAAATTACTGCATGTTTTCACTACTAAAATACTGCAAGACTTCATAAAATAACTCATGCTATATGTTAGTAACTTTTTTTGCAAATGCCTTTTTTAAGAAGAAAAAAAAAACACTTTGTGAATGGAGCCCAAGGTTCTTTAGCAATCTCTATCGCTAGAGGACTAATTGAAGAAAAAACATACATGGACTTCCTCATTGCCCCATAGACACATACAACAATTTATTCCAAAATATAAATTTTATTATACAATTTAAGTTAAAAATCACAAATAGATTATTAAAATATCAGCCAACAATCATGGAGAGCATTTCACTATACAGGTATAGATCTAATACCCAAATCTCTAGATTAGATACAATACAAGGAAATACAAACTCCAACCACATTATAAACCTCTACATGTTTTGCGGTGTGAGCCGCTTCTTCAGGCAGAGATGGTGGCATAGTTTAATAGTTGATCTAAATAGACACATTTGTGTAACCACATCCAGACTGCCTCGCGTAGATTTACTGCTGTGGCCGCCGAATGCTCCCTGAGTGTGGCCGCGGGTCGGACGGACTCAATGTCCGCCGTCGACCCGAGATGGCCTATTACAGAGGAAGAACGGGGAACCACCGATGTAAACACGGCGGTTCCCCGTTCTGTCAGGCAGCATGACAGTGATCTACTGATCCCTGTAATCGGGATCAGTTAGATCTGTCATGCCCCTGCCAGCCCAGCCCCCACACAGTTAGAACATGCTGAGGGAACGCAGTTAACTCCTTGATTGCCCCTACAGGTTAACCCCTTCCCTACCAGTGACATTTATACAGTAATCAGTGGCTATTTTTATATTTGATCGCTGTATAAATGTCAATGGTCCCAAAAAAGTGTCAAAAGTGTCCGATCTGTCCGGCGCAATATCAGCAGTCCCGATAAAAATCGCAGTTCGCTTCCATTACCAGTAAAAAAAATAAATAAATAATAAAAATTTTGCGCAAACCAATCAAAATACGCTTTTATTTACCAAAAATATGTAGAAGAATACATTTTTGCCTAAACTGATGAATACTTTTGTTTTTTTATATATATATTTTTTTTGGGATATGTATTATACCAAAAAGCAAAAAAATGTTTTGTTTGTGGGAAGAAAAGGACGTCAACATTGTTTGGGTACAACGTTGCACGCGCAATTGTCAGTTAAAATGACGCAGTGCCGAATTGCAAAAAGTGCTCTGGTCAGGAAGGGGGTAAATCCTTCTGTGGCTGAAGTGGGTAATAACATTTTTATTTTGGAATAAATTGTTGTGTCTAGGGGATACTGATAAGGTCCAGGACTGTATTTTTTTAAAGGTTCAGGACTAGAGTTGAGCGAACCCGAACTGTAAAGTTCGGGTTCGTAATGAACTTTGGGGTGTCCGTGACCCAGACCCGAACCCGGACATTTAAAAAAAGTTTGGGTTTGAGTTCTGGGTTCGGGTATTTGATCAAGCATGTTGAATAGCTGCAGGGCAGCCAATCAACAAGCGTTTCACTGGTTTTCCCTAGAAGCCATCACAGCCATGCCTGCTAATGGCATCGCTGTGATTGGCCAGTGCATCATGTGACCCAGGCTCTATATGAGGCTGGAGTCAGTGTTGCATGTCACATGCTTTCTGGGTAGTGTAGGGAGAGGATGCTGCCAATGCTGTGAGGGACAGATTGCAGATAGATAAATAGGTAGAGTCTACTGCTTAGAGGGACAGATTATTGTTCTAAAATCATCTCCTAGTTCTATAAGGTCAGGTTCCTGCTGTTGCTGTAAGGGACAGATTATTGTTCTAAAATCATTTTGCAGCCCTCTAGCACTTTCCAGGACTCTTTTGCAGTCATTTTTGTGCCGAAAAGTTTGGGTTCGGGGTAAAGTTCGGGTCAAGTTCGGTCCCGAACCCGGACTTTTTTCCGAAGTTTGGCCGAACCCACCGAACCCGAACATCCACGGGTTCGCTCAACTCTATTCAGGACCAGATCTGAAACCATATGCTGATTTCACTGGAGTTGGGTACTTCCTCGCATTGCTTAGTGCCATCATCTGTCACAGTTAAGGTACAATGAAAGACATCTGTCACACACACTATGCCATGTCATTATCATTTATCACAGTTTTGAGAAAGTATATTTTCTAATTGTCTATGCTCACTACTAGATATCAGTCATTTATCAGATTTGTCCGTCACATGGTTTTTGCCATTTCCAAGTGGTATTCTTGATCTTCAGGGCAGAATAAGTTAATAAAAGGTTATTGTAGGATTATAAATGCAAGAAACTACATTTGAACTCTTCAATTCTGAAAAGCTCTTGATGATATTTTTATAAACTTCTTTTTACTGTTATTTTATTCTTTCATACGTTCATATGCATATAGGTCAGTGTCTTCAGAGATATGATTAGTGCAGTTATACTTCTCTGATTTTATGTATTTTAGGAAATTATCATAAATGTTGGCAGCATTAGAAAAAAAGAGGTTATGTCAGCATTAAACAAAAAAAAAAAAAAGAAAACTCCTGAGAAACAATGCCTGAAAAAGGTCTGCTGAGAAGTTAATAATTGTTGAAGACAAACAAGGTTACTTTAGGGCTTCAAGACAGCTTAGCCTCTTCTTCAGTAAAGTCAGTTTATTATACTTCAAGCAGAACTGTACAAATGACAAGGAATCATCGGCTGTGACTGTGGGATTGAATTTCTTACAACCTTTGCAGAAAGGGATTTCTATATAACTGTTGTTGAGCTGTAGAATTCACTAATGTGTAATGGCAATTATGGCTGTAACTATTACTTTAAAATTCGCAGTGATTGTTCTGTGTTTCATTTTCTTGCAAAGTATAGTGTTTGAAGGATGGTTTATTAATTTTAATATTAAATTAAACCTGTGTATATAACTATGGATATTTAATTCATGAGTAGTGTCTGGTTTCAACAATAGTATGCAGTGAAAAACCATGTAGTGTTGGCATGTACATTACAAAGGCATGTATCAGACTCAAGTTAAATAAACCAAGTCTTAACTTGTGATAAGTCCAAATTTATTTTGTTGACTAATCTCACTCTTGCTGAAAATTCAAGATTGGATAGAATCCATTTTAAAGGCCTGTGCTGAAGGGCTTTGTGCTTATGTGAATGCCATCAGTTAGACATCCCTTTGAAACAATTCTAAAATCATTCCAAATTTGACAAAAGTTGACCTCCTTTCACCTGCATTTTAACCTACTTCAAGCAGGTTTTGCATTCCCAAAGACTTCTATAGGAATACAAAACCTACTGGGAAAAAAGCAACAGACTGTCGACACAGGCCCTTAAAGCAGTATTAAATCCAAAACCAAACATTGAACATATTGCAGCTTACAAATCCTGAGATGTGGTAGCTGAATTCATTTTCTTTTGGAGGCTTTTGTCCCTATGTGTTTACCTGTTGATCTGGACTGTAACACACTCCCTGCCTTAGGGTACCTACATATACTCTCACATACATTTAGAACTTCAGTGATGGATTCTGCAAGCAAGAACTCTTATGCTTTTCTACTGGTATAATGTTATCAACATGATTTACATGGTAAATGGTAGTCAAGCTCCACACCAGAGCTAAGTCCCAGTAAGTGGAACGGTTACCTTGCCGCTGAACTTCCACAGAGAAATCAAAGAATGCCAGAATATGGGTGTTATGATAGGGTATATTACCCTTTTCTTGGGACAGGTGGATAATAGCAGCACGGTCTTTATAGTTAAATGACGGCGGAATTTGTCAAGTTTTGCGACTGCATCCCCCGTTTTGCGAGGGAGAGACATGGTTTAGCTCTTAGTAGAAGTTTTGTGAGTGTTTTCCAGGTGAATGAGATCACAACATAAGTGGCTTGATAAAAGAGAACGGACACTGCCTACAGAACTCTGCTCAACCGCGTCTTACTCCATGCAGCTTCAGGCCATGTCCCCGAGTCCCAGTAAGTGGACCAGCTAGCCAGATAAAAAAAAAAACTACACTGTCCATCAATTTTGTTAAAAATAAAAGTTTTGCACCACATTTGCAAATATGCAATGAAGCTATGCTGCCGCAACAAGGTCTCTCTTTCACATCTTTCCAGCTCTCATATATATTTGCAAAAGTTTTTGAACTAAAGCCTCGCTTCAAATGCAGATTGATAGTCAGCTTATTTTTTTTTTTGCTGGATAGCTGATAAATGTGCTGGGAAAAACATTTTGTTTTGTGAGTTCAGTGCAAAGCCGTTACTCTAAAAGCAAAGACCTTATTCTAAAAGCAAAGTAAAAAGGGAACAGCATAAGAAATCATAAAATTATTTTGTGCACCGATCCACTAAAAAGTGCTTATCACCTGATAACCAGACATGCAAAGACTTGAACTCATCACAATTCTATGATCACCCATTAGAGGTAAGACATGAGATTCCTTGAGACTGTGGAGAACAGCTGTGTGTGAGTTGTAACTTGCTTCTTTTGGATGATCATAGAGTTGTAGTAAGTTTGTGGATTCGCAGATTTGCATTTCAAGTGATTCCCACTTTTTGGTGGATAGGCCCATATAAGAAGGATTATTGATTTGTTGTGGACTTATATTATATTATTATTTCTGTTTTGTACCTTTTGAGATTGGGGGTTACTTGTATGCTTTTTACCCATTGTGCTGGCTTTTGTTTTATATCATTATACTGTAAGTGATAGTTTATCTTGTTGATGGAGCATATAAGTTGTGTAATATTTATCAATGTAGTGGAGCCCCTCTTTACCCATCTTATTCAGTAGTTGATGCAGGCTTTTTTATTTCTCCTATCTTACAATCACTGGGCTCCTAAACATGCACAGGGAACATAAGTTTAAGAAGCCACACCTGATGAGACAGAATTGACTGAACATGAGATTTAGTAACAGCAGTCTGGTTTTCCAACATTTTTTTGTGGTTTGTGGGCAGCCAATTTTGGGAACAATAACACACAGCTTCAGAAGACCCAGTCACTACCAGGCGCTACTTCAACTGTATCCAGGCTGCTTCCAATTTGGTGGTTCAGCACCAACAGACACTCTTCATACTCTTCAGACAGAGAGTCTTCATCCCACATGCCTGTGGAACAGGTCCAGGGAACTCTTCAGCTAGCCACCTGGACTATTAGAGACAGTCTACCTCCTTGTGCAAGAGGTATTGCCCCAAGGGAGACACGAGTAGACTTTTGTGCCTTACTGTTCTTACAGAGTTTCTCTGAGTGTCTCATAAACTGTACTGTGCTGCCAGCTAGTGCCCTTTTTAAGATCTCACCTAGGCAGCTCCTGTTAATGTAATAATTGCATTGCCTGTTATAATTTGTACTATGCTTATTGCATACCACATTATCATCCCGTTTACATTGTTAATTGATCCATTCATTCTGAAAACCTCAAGTCGTACATTGCTGTTTGTCTGATCATTTGGCTGATACCACTACATTTCATTAAAACATTGAATTAATTACTGCTGTATATGCTTAATGTATAGACCTTAGTCTGATCATTACATTTGTCTGATTATACCTAGTTTGTTATTCACCAGCGATGCTCCTTGTGTAACAATTCACTAGGTGGCTGCAAATGCTAAGTATAAATTATTCATGTGCAGTATTTCATATTTGCCAAAGAAAAAAAACACATAGAAAAAAATAACAATATTTTAGTGTCAAATATAAAATAATTTAATTACAAACACTATAGTTATTGAATATACAAGACTTTACTATGCCCATTATAAAACCTCTCCAACCAGTGTTAATCAATAATGATAATATACTGCATTAGTGTTCTCCATGTTTTCAAATGTTCTCTTTATGTATGTTATAAATAAATATAGGCATATTTGTTGACAGTTACAAGAAAGCAGTTCATGAAATAATTGCAGGAACCCTGCGGCTACTGCTTTCCTGGCAATCTGTTCGTATAAACCAGTCTGTGGTGGAATCAGCGTTTACCAGCAGCATCGGAAAAATGCATTGAGGATAGTCAATATAATGTAACATTTCATAAATATGATGAACCATTGTCCAAGCTTTAACTGGCCAATGTATGAACTTCTTTGCACTGTAGGAAAATATGACTGTTCACGCCATTCTTTGTATGAGTAGTATTGCAGGTTTCTGCCCCACCAATAAGAGAGCAGGAGAAAGGGGCAGGGCTCACTTGACAGGGATGTGGCTTCATATCAACAGTACTCACCTGGATGAAGTGCCACCAGCATTTCATTTAATTGGTACATTGGAGCTTAGCCAGTGGCTCCCATATACGATTAATCAGATAAACGCATAGTGTACATGTTGGATGACAGTTAGGCAGAGAAAATCAAGCACTTTCATACATGAGCACTGGTGAAGGAGGTCCGTACTGATAGAATTATTAGGCAAGTTTGATAAAATAGAGAAAGCTCCACGCATATGATTCATAGTTCAGATCTCACAACAAGAGCTGGTCTTTTATCCATGGTAGATGAATTTACCACAGAATACCTGTTCTCAATCCAGTTTTCTCCCAACCCTCACTTACACCAGCCCTGATGAAGAGGGTTGGTAAAGCCCCTGAATTGCACTGGATATGGTTTTTACTTTCATGAGAGCCACACACAAGCCTGCCCATCAAGGTGAACGTCATTAGCATAATTTATTCTGCATAAACATGCCCATTAGCCAGCCTACTGAAGGGGCTTGATTTAAAGAAAAATACTCAAGTGATATGTCTGCATTCATGTGGACCCTCCCACACAACCAGGGTTTGAACAGAATAATGGAACAGCTGGGAGCAGTTCATTCCTTCAGAGAGGAAAGATGTAGGATATATATAATATTTATTGAATATTGATTGGGAAGGGAAGGTGGTTCAAGTGAATGTAATTATCACTATTAAACATCTTTAAATAGTCAAAATTGCCACAGAAACAATGCTTTGGCTGGTATTCTTTTATCTTTGATCCATCTCAAAAAATTAGAATATCATCAAAATGTTAATTTATTTCGGTAACTCAATTCAAAAAGTGAACCTCATATATTATATAGATTCATTACTCACAGAGTGATATATTTCAAGCATTTCTTTCTTTTAATTTTAATGACTATGGCCTGCAGCTTGTGAAAACCCAGTATCTCATAAACTTAGAATATTACATAAGACCAATTTAAAAAAAAAAAAGGATTTTTAATACAGAAATGTTGGTTTACTGAAAAGTATGTCCATGTACAGTATAGTATGCACTTAATACTTGGTCGGGGCTCTGTTTGCAAGAATTACTGCATCAATGCTGCGTGGCATGGAGGCGATCAGCCTGTGGCACCACTGAGGTGTTATGGAAGCCCAGGTTGCTTTGATAGTGGCCTTCAGCTCATCTGCATTGTTGGGTCTGGTGTCTCTCATCTTCCTCTTGAAAATACCCCACAAATGCTCTATGGGGTTTAGGTCAGCCCAGTTTGCTGGCTAATCAAGCACAGTGATACCATGATCATTAAACCAGGTATTGGTACTTTTGGCAGTGTGGGCAGGTGCCAAGTCCTGCTGAAAAATTAAATCAGCATCTCCATAAAGCTGGTCAGCAGAGGGAAGCATGACATGCTCTAGAATTTCCTGGTAGAAGGCTGCGCCGAATTTGGACTTGATAATGTCGACCACAGTGGACCACTACCAGCAGATGACATGGGTCCCCAAATCATCACTGACTGTGGAAACTTCACTCTGGACCTCATGCAACTTGGATTCTGTGCTTCTCCATTCATCCTCAAGACCTTTATTTCCAAATGAAATGTAAAATTGATTTAATCCAAAAAGAGCACTTTGGACCACTGAGCAACTGTCCAGTTCTTTTTCTCCTTACCCAAGGTGAGACACTTCTGACATTGTTTCTGGTTGAGGAGTGGCTTGACACAAGGAATGTGACAGTTGTAGCCCATGTCCTGGATCTGTCTGTGTGTGGTGGCTCTTGAATCACTAACACCAACCATAGTCCACTCCTTGTGAATCTTCCCCAAATTCTTGAGTCCTGAATACGTCTGTGTGTGGTGGCTCTTGAAGCACTGACACTAGACATAGTCCATGCTTTGTGAATCTACCCCAAATTCTTGAATGGCCTTTGCTTCACGATCCTCTCATGGCTACGGTTATCCCAGTTGCTTGTGTACATTTTTCTACCACACTTTTTCCTTCCACTCAACTTTCCATTAATATGATTGGATACAGCACTCTGTGAACAACCAGCTTCTTTAGCAATGACCTTTTGTGACTTACCCTACTTGTGGAGGGTGTTAACGACTGTCTTCTGGACAACTGTCAAGTCAGCAGGCTTCCCCGTGATTGTGTAACCTACTGAACCAGACTGAGAGACCATTTAAAGGCTCGGGAAACCTTTACAGGTTTTTCAAGATAATTAGCTGATTACAATGTGACACCATGGAGTTGATTTACTAAAGCTTGGAAGGGCAAAATTTGGTGCAGCTCAACATATAAACCAATCAGCTTCAAGGTTTTATGGTCAAAGCTTGATTGAACAAGCTGAGGTTAGAAGCTGATTGGCTAGCATGCACAGCTGCACCAGTTTTTGCACTCTCCTGCTTTAGTAAATCAACCCCCATGAGTTTACAATATTGAACTTTTTCACAATATTCTAATTTTCTGAGATACTGATAATCATAAAAATTAAAAGAATGAAATGCTTGAAATATATCACTCTGTGTGTAATGAATCTATATAATATATGAGTTTCACTTTTTGAATTGAATTACTGAAATAAATTAACTTTTTGATAATATTCTATTTTTTTTTAGATGCACCTGTACATACACCAGTACCTTTTATCTTATAAACCAATCACACAACATATATTCTTTATATATCCAATTTTATCTAGTTAAAATCCTCTCCATAATAATTTGTTTTAAGAGCAGCAACAGATTTATCAAGACAAACAGAAGGCATAACAGATTTAGGTTAAGAGATGAAAACATTATATAATTATTCCTGCCATTTTATTTTAAGAAGTTCTTTTAATTTTTACTCAATTGTTGTAGTATTCATTTGAATCAATATGAGCAGAATAATGAACAAATTCACATCTAGGAATATTGAGTAGAGCAAAAAAGATGCTACATTTTCCCAAGCTGCTGAGTTTTTTAAGAAGTAGGCCCGTTACACATGGAGCAGGCTTGGAGTCCACCTTCTCAGCGTGGAATGTGTCCACTGATCCCTGCTGAACAGGCAGATGGCTGGTCCAAGTCTGCTCCACTTATGCAGAGTGGACAGAGACACAGCCTGCTCTCCTCCATGGATGGTCGGATGTAAACAGACCACCTGTCAATTTACACCCGACTGCCATCAGATCTAATCCACCAGACAGAAGGGGAACAGATCCCCATTCGTCTGTTTTTAGCAGACAGGAGTGGATTGGATTGGATGTCGTCGGGTGTCACCCAGCGTTGACACATGCTGCTCCATACAAGAGACTGAAGGGTCCAATCGGGTCCGTCTGAAACACTGACAGGCTAAAAGACTACAGGTCAAAGGGCCCGCACTCTAAATTTAGTTAGTGGACAGCTGAACAAAATTAAAATTGATGTCCAGGGTTACTGTTCCTTTAACTAGTTTGTTTGAGCCAAGCTGGCGCAAATAAACTATTTTCTACACCAACAGGTGTGCCCATTGAGCACAGACTTGTGTTCCGACAATGGGACAAGACCTTTTCATTTCACACTCTGGACAAAATAGATTGAAGCTGGATGATGTCATGATCTCTGACTCAGGCAATTAGAGCCTGAGTTAGAGAATACACAGCTACCTATTTTGCCCTGGTTGTGAGACAAGAATTTATTCTCTAATTTATGGAACACAGGACTGTATGCTGCATGTATAATTGTATGGTGGCTACCCCTGTTAGTGTACAAAATAGTTAGGGCCAATTTGAACCAGAATATGATACAAGGAAAATAAGTAATTTCTTTTTATATTAGATAAACTCTAAATCGGGGTAGGTAATCTAAAAGTGGTGGAGATCTACCTGAAAAACATGGGAGTAGTCAAAGATCGTCGGGCACAGTGTCGCCTCCTCACACCTGATTTAAACCACTTATTGCCATGCTGTGTTGCAATCGCATGCATTGCATGGCAATCATGGGTTTAAATCTGGTGGTGAGGAGGCAATATATTGCCTCCTCACTACCTGTCAAACACATTCGGATCATTTTTCAGAGGGGCAACAGTGCCTGCTGCACTTGTGAATGAGCCCTTAGTTGCATTCCGCAGTGGCACCCTTGCGGCTTATTCACATGTAAAGTTTGGAGGATTCAAAACCCTACGGTTGAGTTTACTGCCCCCATTTCCTACCCCCTTTAGCTGCTCAGGCAGCAGCCATCAGTGTATACATGCCACAGCAGGAATTAAACCCTGTTGCTTTTGGTGGGTGCTACCACCTGCCAATAATGACCCACTCACGTAAATGGGCCCACTCTACAAGCATCCCACAACTGTATGCTTATGCAGGATCTAAGGGGTTAAAGCAGGTGGTGAGAAAGCAACACAATCCTGCCTGCGTTAAACCCTTGTTTGCTTACTGCACAAAGTTACTGGGCACTTGCAGAGACGCCTCATTCGCTTGAATGGGTCATGCTTGGCAGGTGCTACACCCACCAACCACGACAGAGCATATACTGTAACTCCTGCTGCGGCTGGGACATGTGTACACCACTGGCCACTGCAGCTAAAGGGGGGGTGGGGGTGATAAAGACATCCCCCCCAGTGTATTGCTTCACACTTACCTGAAAATCTCTCATTCCTGCTGCTGGCACCACTACCGGGGATAAGAGATGGAGTGCAGTTAGTATTGCTCTGCATGGGACAGGAGCCAGCACTACAGAGGAGGCATCGGCTTATGTGGCTCTTCCTCTCTACTACAGCTTGAACTTTACAAGTTACCCCTCTGCATTGCACTCTGATGCTTTGAAATGGCAGGTCAGCAAGTCCAGACCACAATCTACCAGTCATCTGGCCATGATATACAGGTAGATTATGATCTACAAGCTACTGACTCCCGCTGTAAAGTATTGTACAGCAGTTTTCTGGGGGCAGTGTGCACCAGTTTCCTGACATAGTGACTGTTGAGAAGAAAGCCTAAAAGGGTGCTGGAAAATAGAAATACCTTAGTAAAGAGGTTTGAGCAGCAAGGAGTGTGCAGAAATGAACATAGAATGTGTGCAAAATTTTTCTTTGATGGATATCCCTTGAAAAAAAAATGCCACATTAAAGTTTCAAGAACCAGTCAAGGGACATCCAGTGCATTGAGATTTCTCTGTAGGATGAGCAGTTCTTGACACTGACAGCTTGATTTCAGTATCTTTTGTCCCAGAGCTGTTAACAGAAGTTTGAGGATTAAGTTTGAGGTGTTAACACTGAACATACTGAACAGTTTTTCAAAAAATATTAGTTTGATCTATTTAGATAATCTGTTTACTCCATAAATATATTTTTTCATTGTATATATCAATAAAAAGTGCAGTTGTTTGTGTAGCACTACCCCTGCAAGGGCAACTGGAAGCTACTTGTCCCCATTGGTTGCCCTGACCTTGCAAGCTCCCCAACACCTCTGACACTCTGGTTTCTGACATACTTCAAGCAGACATAAAAAGCAAAGACACCGATAATTACTAAGATTTGCAAGTTAACAATTTACCAAGAGATTAACTCAATCGGACTATAAAGGTTACAGGTATAACCCAATGTGAGTGATATTGCAGTAAAATGAGATCACAAGAACACATAATGGAGTAACAATATCAATAAGTCAATGGACTATAATGAACAGGCCTAAACAGATTTATGACCCCAGAGAAGATGAGACTTTCAGTCAGTTCACTCCCTCCAGGCCCTGAGTCCACAAGAATTATGAAATAAATAATATATACGGTTTGTGTAGGAGTTTCCCTTTAAACAAAATATATAGTTTATTTAAGAGTTCCCCTTTAATAAACAGTTATATCAATAAAGAGGTTATATGTTGTGTTCTTTAAGATATACAGTCAGGTCCATAAATATTGGGACATCAACACAATTCTAATCTTTTTGGCTCTATACACCACCACAATGGATTTGAAATGAAATGAACAAGATGTGCTTTAACTGCAGACTTTCAGCTTTAATTTGAGGGTGTACATCCAAATCAGGTGAACGGTGTAGGGATTACAACAGTTTGTATATGTGCCTCCCACTTTTTAAGGGACCAAAAGTAATGGGACAATTGGCTGCTCAGCTGTTTCATGGCCAGGTGTGTGTTATTCCCTCATTATCCCATTTACAAGGAGCAGATAAAAGGTCCAGAGTTTGTTTCAAGTGTGCTATTTGCATTTGGAATCTGTTGCTGTCAACTCTCAATATGAGATCCAAAGAGCTGTCACTATCAGTGAAGCAAGCCATCATTAGGCTGAAAAAAAAACACAAACCCATCAGAGAGATAGCAAACACATTAGGTGTGGCCAAATCAACTGTTTGGAACATCCTTACAAATAAATAATGCACCGGTGAGCTCAGCAACACCAAAAGACCCGGAAGACCACGGAAAACAACTGTGGTGGATGACCGAAGAATTCTTTCCCTGGTGAAAAAAACACCCTTCACAAAAGTTGGACAGATCAAGAACGCTCTCCAGGAGGTAGGTGTATGTGTGTCAAAGTCAACAATCAAGAGAAGACTACCCCAGAGTGAATACAAAGGGTTCACCACAAGATGTAAACCATTGGTGAGCCTCAAAAACAGGAAGGCCTGATTAGAGTTTGCCAAACAACATCTAAAAAAGCCTTCACAGTTCTGAAACAACATCCTATGGACAGATGAGACAAAGATCAACTTGTACCAGAGTGATGGGAAGAGAAGAGTATGGAGAAGGAAAGGAACTGCTCATGATCCAAAGCATACCACCTCATCAGTGAAGCATGGTGGTAGTAGTGTCATGGCGTGGGCATGTATGGTTGCCAATGGAACTGGTTCTCTTGTATTTATTGATGATGTGACTGCTGACAAAAGCAGCAAGATGAATTCTGAAGTGTTTCGGGCAATATTATCTGCTCATATTCAGCCAAATGCTTCAGAACTCATTGGATGGCGCTTCACAGTGCAGATGGACAATGACCCGAAGCATACTGCGAAAGCAACCAACACGTTTTTTAAGGGAAAGAAGTGGAATGTTATGCAATGGCAAAGTCAATCACCTGACCTGAATCCGATTGAGCATGCATTTCACTGGCTGAAGACAAAACTAAAGGGAAAATGCCCCAAGAACAAGCAGGAACTGAAGACAGTTGCAGTAGAGGCCTGGCAGAACATGACCAGGGATGAAACCCAGTGTCTGGTGATGCCTATGTGTTCCAGACTTCAGGCTGTAATTGACTGCAAAGGATTTGCAACCAAGTATTAAAAAGTGAAAGTTTGATTTATGATTGTTAATCTGTCCCATTACTTTTGGTCCCTTAAAAAGTGGGAGGAACATATACAAACTGTTGTAATTCCTACACCGTTCACCTGATTTGGATTTAAAGCACATCTTGTTTGTTTCATTTCAAATCCATTGTGGTGGTGTATAGAGCCAAAAACATTAGAATTGTGTTGATGTCCTAATATTTATGGACCTGACTGTATATCCAAGAGTCCTTTAACCACTTCCCGCCCGGCGCATTGACAAATGACGTCCGGGCGGGGGGTTCATTATCCTGACTGGACGTCTATTGACGTCCTCAGGATAATCCGCGATCGCGCGCCTGTTAAGATTACAAAAACCGAGATATGTGGTGGTGTTACCTAAACTTTACTTTGTTTGTTCTACACGAAATTTAGGTTTAGTCCACTTGCCACATCCTTAATGTTGTCAAACATATACAAGGAGGGTGAAAAATTCCCTGGTTTTCATTACCCTGTCTAATTGTTAGTATTTAGTTTGAAAGTGAAAAATTATGAACCAACGTTTAGGAAACGTCAGTTAATGTCGGACTTCAGACCTTGTGTATCCGTAGTGGTCTGTGACCCAAAGTAGGGACCAGTACAAGACGGTCCGGAGATGACGTTGACAGAAGTCAAGGACGAACAAGAACCCCGTAAAAGGGAA
>BLSH010367310.1:213148-224282 GCA_018402905.1 Glandirana rugosa
AGGGGTGGAACGCTTCCTGCATACCTCCCAACTTTTTGAGATGGGAATGAGGGACACCTAGCAGCAAAAGTATGTAGGCATAGGACACGCTTCCCTGTCATGCCCCCTTAACCACTTCAGCCCCGGAAGGATTTCCAGCTTTAGGATCGGAGCCCTTTTTGCGATTCGGCGCTGCGTCGCTTTAACTGACAATTGCGCGGTCGTGCGATGTTGTACCCAAACGAAATTTGCGTCCTTTTTTTCCCATAAATAGAGCTTTCTTTTGGTGGTATTTGATCACCTCTGCGTCATTTCTGATCGCCGCCATAAACAAAAGAAGAGTGACAATTTTGCAAAAAAACCCACATTTCTTACTTTTTGCTAAAATACAAATCCAAAAAAAAAAATATAAAAAAACGTTTTTTTCATTTTTTTTGGCCGATTTATATTCTTCCTCATATTTGTGATAAAAAAATTGCAATCAGCATTTATTGATTGGTTTGCGCAAAAGTGGCCGCGTTTACGGACGATGAGAATTAAATTCTGGGGGTTTTTTTTGTTTTTTTTTACTAGTAATGGCGGCGAGCTGCGATTTTTAGCGGTACTGCGATATTGCAGCGGACATATCGGACCATTTTGACACTTTTTTGGGACCATTGGCATTTATACAGCAATCAGTGCTATAAAAATGCGCTGATTACTGTGTAAATGCCATTGGCAGTGAAGGGGTTAACCTGCAGGGGGCGCTCTAAGGGTTAACTGTGTTCCCTGGTCGTGTTCAAACTGTGTGTGGGCTGCCCTAACAGGGGAAGGGGAGCGATCACAGATTCCATATAGAGGAAGGCTCTGATCACAGCCCTTCCCCCTCTCACAGAACGGAGATCCGTGTTTACTTACACGGACCTCCGTTCTTTCACTGCGGGGGGGGCATCGCGGGTAGCCGGCGGAGATCGAGTCAGCCCCACCCGCTCCCTGCCCCCCCTCGAACACAGTGAGCGTGCGGGCGCGCCTCTGGCGGCGAGCGCGCGCTCACAGTGCATGATATCGCAGCCCCCGTCGTATGACGGCGTTTTGCGATATCGAGCCATCTTGTCGCCGTCAACCTGCGGTTGACAGTCGGCAAGTGGTTAAGGAAGAAGTACAGCCAAAGCTTGTTTGGCTGTACTTCTCCTGTGGATCACAGCAGTGCAGTTCGTTCTGCACTCCTGTGACCCGTTTTCAGCAGACAGAGGGCTGAAATCCACTGTTGGCTGATGTCACTCCGCCGGTACAAGCTCGGGAAAGATCACAACCACATGGTTGGGATTAGCCCACAAGCCTGGACCGCCACTCGGCTCAGCCTCTCAGCAAACCACTGAAAGCCTGAGCTGGCCGCTCCTGACCCCTCCACAGCCCAGCACTCCAGTGAGTGCAGGGGGTGGCAGAGCAGAGAGCCGCTGATGGACAGTCACCAGCTCTCTGCTCTGAGAACCGAGCGATTGGCTGTGTTTGATCGCTCGGTTCTCAGCCTTAGAGCCGGTGGGTGGGGGACAGATGCAGCATCAGACCGATGATGCATCTACCTATATATGTATGATCAAAAAAAAAAATGACCATACTTTTCTTTTAATTTCTGTATTGCATATCTGCATAGAGTTCAGCTTTAAGTATTACCATTGACATTTATGACTGCACTTGAATGCAATACTACTCTCTTTGCGTGGTATATGCTGTATAAAGAGCTGTATTCAATCACAGATCAGCATTTCAGAGGTCAGTATAGTGAAATGAACAAAAGCTGGTCTCTGATTGCTATATAAGTTCAAATCATGACTCTTTAGCAATAAATTACTAAATGAAATCTGCATATGGTATATGAACAGCAGTCTGAGCAGTAGCCAGGAGACATAGCTTTAGAACTGCTAATGGTTTACCAATGCTCCTAAATTTAGGCTTGTATTGTTAGCTATGCATTATTCTCTTTATTTCAATAATATGTTTGTGTGAAGTACATTTTTGTAGTGTACCTGCATTGTAGATGCATAATCTTTCTAATTAAGGGCACCTTGGAAAATAATAAACCAGCCAGCTTGTCCCTAGTCAGTACTGGTAGCTGTCCTTGGTGCTGATACGATTTCAGAGACTTCCTGCAGTGCAGTGTTTTCAATGCTGACACTGTTACTGGATGACAGTGGAAAAGGAAAAAGAAAGCAGATATATTGAAAAAAAGAACATAAGTTTGCTTTTTGTTTTACTTTTTTTTTGTGAAAACAATAGCTTGCCTTTGTCTTTGAGCAACCGGCTTATTTGCAAGACACATAGAGGGGAAAATAGAAGCCTTGATCCCTTGCTTTGCTAGTTTGAATACTGTATTTTAAAATGTGACTTGGCTTGCAGAAATGACTGTAATAAAACTATGACAGTGACAGTATGACGAGTGTACTGTGACATTCATTTCATTGGACGCCATGCATCATTTATTTTCAATTAAAAGGCAAAGGGTGGCATTATTTTTTTTTTCACCCCCTTACTGCAAATTTATAGGAAAGACTTGGTCTGGTACTAACAACAGTAAATGGGTGGAAATGAATCCGCATGATCAGGCAAGTGGATAATGACTTGAAAGCATCTATCTATGGAATGTCCACACACCCTTACAAATGTCATCAGGCATTTGTTATGTTCACATATGCTAAAAGGCAGAGACTGCCTATGTTCTCATCAGTTTCTAAATGAAGCTTTGGTTTGTTTGATGACTGATACCAAAAGACATAAAATTATTGAATTGAAGCTGTCAAGTGCTGCAGTCCCTATCTAATAACTGTAGTACCAGTGCTTTACGGCAGTATAATTAATAAGGCTATTAATAAAGACCAGGCTTAGCCAGCGTTGACATTTTTATAATTATAAATCATTTTCTCAAGCATTATTAACAATGCTGGGTGTTTTTATCTCATCCCATGCTCTGAGTGTGCTGTCCTGCATTATTATACTGAAAGATTTAATGCCAATGGTGCATTCATAAGCAAATGAAAGCAGCAGGTAGACTAACTGTTCATAATCTCCTGCAGTCTAAATTCAGTCAATGTATTCTTAGGGTCAAATGCCAGCTTGCCATCAGTAAAATTATCAGGAAAGGGAAAGGGTGATGCAAATGTATGTTCGCTTATGATTTCAAAGATGGCTGTTCTTACATAATGAGAGGTCAATTTATGAAATTAGGGGGTATGCATGATGCAGATGCTGCTCACACAAAAATGTACCTATGTTGCCATTTTATAACCTGCTTTGATGATTGATTTTGTGAATTTGCTATTGACTAGAAGTTTATTTTCAGATGTTCTAGTCTGTATCAAGAAGCATTCTATTAAGACAAAAGTGTGTGGATTTCCAGTGCTAAAAAAAAAAAAAATACATATTTGGGGGGAACACCCAACCAAACGCATGGTGCTGCTTGTAAAAACCAATAGACAAAAAACGCATATTACAGCGCACACATGATATATACTCCTACCAGGCTGTTTAAAAGCATCTAAACGTAAATATAGCCAGTGCTGACCTTCTTATGCAAATGTTAGCTGACTGGCCACCACTTGCTCAAATACTTTCTGAAACACAGACGTGAAAAAAAACATGGAGCAAGTAAAGTCAGAGTGAAATCTGAATTACTCTATGCTTGCTCTGGGTCAGTAACTCAGTAAATACTGCAGGTATTGGATTAGAATGAGACCTTTTTACTGTCACATGTACTATGTTTATGATGGGAAAAGGGCAATTAAAAGGAAAAAAATGTATTACCTTTATTTGCTATCAGTTGATTGGTAATATGTTTAAGCTAGCCTGTATTTCCCCAAAGGTGCTTGCAGGTCAATGCTTACAGCAGAATAAAAGGAAGATGCAAATCATTATTTTAAAATTACGGAATACAAAAGTGAAGGAACAGGATTTTAAGGGTGCCCATATAGAAATACACACATGGATGAAAATAAAAACATTACATTTTACTGTAACATGTTTCATAAAAGCTCATTAACCACGTAACCTCCGGAACATTTACCCCCCTTTATGACCAGGCCATTTTTTGCAATATAGCACTGCGCTACTTTAACTGACAATTGCGCGGTTGTGTGACACTGTACCCAAATAAAATTTATGTAATTTTTTCCCCCACAAATAGAGCTTTCTTTTGGTGGTATTTGATCACCTTTGAGATTTTGATTTACTTGCTGCTATAAAACATACCCAAGAAAATAAGAAAAAAAAAATCTAATTTCTTCATCAATATAGGCCAATATGTATTCTGCTGACACTTTTCACACTTTGCAGGTACCAGTGACACCAATATAGTGATCAGTACTGAAAATATGAACTGTCACTGTACTAATGACACTGGATGGGAAGGAGTTAAACATCTAGGGTGATCAAAGGGTTAACTGTGTGCCTAGCCAGTGTTTTTGTATACACAGTGTGCTGCTTTAACCAGGGGAAGAGATCGATTCTAGTCCCTGCTTTGCAGAGACACAGGATCAGTCCCTTCTCCACAGTCAGAACTGAGATATGCTTTGCTTACATATCTCAGCTCTCTGTGTTTCACTGATGATTGGTGGGTGCTGGAGGACATTGAGTCCCCAGGACCCGCAGATCGAATTCTGCTGTGAATTATCACGGCAGAAGTGGCCCGTCGATGGCATGGTGCATGCCTGCTACATGCAGAAGTGCAGAATCACGTATATATATGTAGATCTTGCCACCCTGTAGCAGTAAAGGTGCTATAGGGCGGTCAGAAAGTCATTAACCACTTGCCGACCGTGTAATGTAATTACACGGCCGCAAGGTGGATATATTATTCCGGGAGGGCGTACTATAACGTCCTCCCAGAATCGCGCTCCCGCGCACCCCCTGGGGCGCGCACCTGGGAGCATCCGTGACCGCCGAGTCCGTGAGACCCGGCGCATCACGGATCACGGTAAATGGCCGCTCACCACGTGATCGCTCTGCCAAATGACGGAGCGATCACATGTAAACAAGCCGGCGGATATCCGACTTGTCTCTCCCCTCTCCACACCGATCGGTGCAGTGTAACAGGAGAGGGGGGAGAGAGGAGATGCAGCGGTGCTGTGGGCAGGATCTGAAGTGCCCACAGCACCGCTATGTGCCAGGCTGGGACCCCTCGTCCACCCATTCAGCTTCACCCATGCAGCCTCATCCATGCGCATACATCCGTGCTCACTCATCCATCACCCATGCATCCGTGCCCACCCATCCGTCACCCATGCATCCGTGCTCACCCATCCGTGCTCACCCATCCGTCACCCATGCACCCGTGCCCACCCATCCATCACCCATGCACCCGTGCTCACCCATCTGTCACCCATGCATTCGTGCTCACCCATCCGTCAGCCATGCATCCGTGCTAACCCATCCATGCTCACCCATCCGTCACCCATGCATCCGTGCTCACCCATCCGTGCCCACCCATCCGTCACCCATGCACCCGTGCTCACCCATCCGTGCTCACCCATCTGTCACCCATGCATCCATGCTCACCCATCCGTGCTCACCCATCTATCCGTGCTCACTCATCCGTCACCTATGCATCCATGCTTACCAAATCCGTGCTCACTCTTCTGTCACCCATGCATCCGTGCTCACCCATCCGTGTTCACTCATCCGTCACCCATGCATCCGTGCTCACCCATCCGTGCTCACTCATCCGTCACCCATGCATCCATGCTCACCCATGCATCCGTGCTCACCAATCCAATCGTGCTCACCCATCCAGCCTCATCCGTGTTCACCCATGCATCCATGCTCACCCATGCATCTGTGCTCACCCATGCATCCATGCTCACCCATCCTTCAGTGCTCACCCATGCATCCGTGCTCACCCATGCATCAATGCTCAGCCATGCATCCATGCTCCCCCATCCATCTGTGCTCACCATGCATGTATTCTCACCCATGCATCCATGCTCCGCCATCCATCTGTGCTCATCCATGCATCCCTGTTTACCCATCCAGCCATGCTCACCCATGCATCCATGCTCACCAATCCAGTCATGCTCACCCATCCAGCCTCATCCGTGTTCACCCATGCATCTGTGTTCACCCATGCATCTATGCTCCGCCATCCATCTGTGCTCACCCATCCATCCGTGCTCACCTATCCATCCATGCTCATCCATGCATCTGTGCTCCACCATCCATCTGTACTCACCCATGCATGCATGCTCACCCATGCATGCATGCTCACCCATGCATCTGTGCTCACCCATGCATCAGTGCTCAGCCATCCATCCGTGCTCAGTCATCCCCATCCAAAGCCACCCCCATTTGTGCTCATTTATGCCTCATTCATGCTCATCCATACCACATCAGTTCTCATCCATGACACATTCATGCCACTACAGTACCCATCCGTGCCACTACAGCACCCATCAGTGCCACTACAGTGCCCATCAGTGCCTCACAATGTAATAGGTAGTCAAATTAGATTTGAAATTTATGCCCCTAGAACGCCTGATGGTGTACCCTGCATGATGGGCCTCTGTATGTGGCCAGGCTGTGTAAAAGTGTTACACATGGGATATCGCCATACTTGGGACGAGTAGCAGAATATATTTTAGGGTGAAATTTTTGCTAGGTACATGTTATGTGTTAGAAATATTGTATAAATGGACAATCTTGTGTAAAAAAAAATGCGTTTTCATTTTCTTTCCACGTTTTCCAAAACTTGTGGGTAAAATGAACCATTGAAAAGACTAATTATGCATCATAGAATATACATTGGGGTACTTACTTTCCAAAATGGGGTCGTTTTTTGGGCATTTCCATTGCCCTGTTGCTCCAGGACCTTCAAAAGTGCAAGAGGTAGTTAGGGAATTATACAGTTGCAAGAAAAAGTATGTGAACCCTTTGGAATCATATGGATTTCTGCGCAAATTGGTCATAAAATGTGATCTGATCTTCATCTAAGTCCCAACAATAGACAATAGACAATCACGGTCTGCCTAAACTAATAACACACAAAGAATTAAATGTTACCATGTTTTTATTGAACACACCATGTAAACATTCACAGTGCAGGTGGAAAAAGTATGTGAACCATTGGATTTAATAACTGGTTGAACCTCCTTTGGCAGCAATAACTTCAACCAAACGTTTCCTGTAGTTGCAGATCAGATGTGCACAACGGTCAGGAGTAATACTTGACCATTCCTCTTTACAAAACTGTTTCAGTTCAGCAATATTCTTGGGATGTCTGGTGTGAATCGCTTTCTTGAGGTCATGCCCACAGCATCTCAATCGGGTTGAGGTCAGTGACTGGGCCACTCAAGAAGGCGTATTTTCTTCTGTTTAAGCCATTCTATTGTTGATTTACTCCTATGCTTTGGGTTGTTGTCCTGTTGCAACATCCATCTTCTGTTGAGCTTCAGCTGCTGGACAGATGGCCTTAAGTTCTCCTGCAAAATGTCTTAATAAACTTGGGAATTCATTTTTCCTTCGATGATAGCAATCCGTCCAGGCCCTGATGCAGCAAAGCAGCCCCAAACCATACTTCACAGTTGGGATGAGGTTTTTTAATGTTGGTGTGCTGTGCCTCTTTTTCTCCACACATAGTGTTGTGTGTTTCTTCAAAACAACTCAAGTTTGGTTTCATCTGTCCACAGAATATTTTGCCAGTACTGCTGTGGAACATCCAGGTGCTCTTGTGCAAACTGTAAACGTGCAGCAATGTTTTTTTTTGGACAGCAGTGGCTTCCTCTGTGGTATCCTCCCATGAAATCCATTCTTGTTTAGTGTTTAACGTACCGTAGATTCGCTAACAGGGATGTTAGCATATGCCAGAGACTTTTGTAAGTCTTTAGCTGGCACTCTAGTATTCTTCTTCACCCCATTGAGCAGTCTGCGCTGTGCTCTTGCAGTCATCTTTACAGGACGGCCACTCCTAGGAAGAGTAGCAGAAGTGCTGAACTTTCTCCATTTATTGACAATTTGTCTTAGCGTGGACTGATGAACAGCAAGGCTTTTGGAGATACTTTTATAACCCTTTCCAGCTTTATGCAAGTCAACAATTCTTAATCGTAGGTCTTCTGAGAGCTCTTTTGTGCGAGGCATCATTCACATCAGACAATGCTTCATGTGAAAAGCAAACCCAGAACTGGTGTGTGTTTTTTTTATAGGGCAGGGCAGCTGTAACCAACACCTCCAATCTCATCTCTTTGATTGGACTCCAGTTGGCTGACACCTCACTCCAATTAGCTCCTGGAGATGTCATTAGTCTAGGGGTTCACATACTTTTTCCACCTGCACTGTGAATGTTTACATGGTGTGTTCAATAAAAACACAGTGACATTTAATTCTTTGTGTGTTATTAGTTTAAGCAGACTATGATTGTCTATTGTGACTTAGATGAAGATCAGATCACACGTTATGACCAATTTGTGCAGAAATCCATATCATCCCAAAGGGTTCACATACTTTTTCTTGCAACTGTATGTGTAATTTATGTCCTTAGAACGCCTGAAGGTGCTCCCTGCATGTTAGGCCTCTGAATGTGGCCAGGCTTTGTAAAAGTCTCACACATGTGGTATCCCCATACTCAGGAGGAGTAGCAGAATGTGTTTTGAGGTGTAATTTGTGGTATGCATATGCTGGGTGTGAGTAATAATCTGTTAATATGGCAATTTTGTGGAAAAAAAAAACAGAAAAAAAATCTTCATTTTGCAAAGAATTGTGGGAAAAAATTGCAACTTCAAAAAACTCACCATGCTTCTTATTAAATACATTGGACTGTCTACTTTCCAAAAAGGGGTCATTTGGGGGGTATATGTACTTTTCTGGCTTGTTAGGGTCCCAAGAAATGAGATAGGCCGTCCGTATATCAGGTGTGATCAATTTTCAGTGATTGGCACCATAGATTGTAGACTCTATAACTTTCACAAAGACCAAATAATATCCACTAATTTGGGTTACTTTTACCAAAAATATATAGCAGTATAAATTTTGGCCAAAATGTATGAAGAAAAATTACAAATTTGCAAAATTGTTTAACAAAAACAAAGAAAAATGCATTTTTTTACAAAATTTTTGGTCTTTTTCCATTTATTGCTCAAAAAATAAAAACCCCAATGGTGATTAAATACCACCAAAAGAAAGCTCTATTTGTGTGAAAAAAAGGACAAAATGTCACATGGGTACAGTGTAGTATGACTGAGTAATTGTCATTCAAAATGTGAGAGCACTGAAAGCTGAAAATTGGTCTGGTTAGGAAGGGGGTTTAAGTGCCCTGGGGTCAAGTGGTTAAAATCAAAAAACAATTTTACATAAATTGACACAGTACAGGCGGTCCCCAGGTTACAAACAAGATAGGGTCTGTAGGTTTGTTCTTAAGTTGAATTTGTTTGTAAGTCGGAACAGGTACATTTTTGAAAGATTTTGATAAATTTGGGTTGTTGTGGAAACAAACCTTGGTGATAAAGCATCAATTGAGACACCTTTTTCCCATAATAACTCCAACAGGAGTGAAGTTTCCTTCCTAGGGGAAGATTTCCTCTCACTTCCTGTTGTCTACCTCCGTTTGTAAGTAGAAGTCGTTTGTAAGTCGGATATTTGTAACTAGGGGACCGCCTGTATTGTTCTTTCTAAACTTAGTAACTTCAAGTAGCTGCTTCAACATGTTTCACCATAGGATTAATCAGGAAGAGTATATTAACTACTGGAAGCAAACTGTATCAAAAAGAAAATAAGCATTGATTACAAGATTTAGGATACATACAATAGATTACCATAGACATCCTCACCGCCACAAATATCCCTGGTGACTTCAAATTAGAATACTTCATACTCCAATGTGGGGAAAACTACAGTATAGGTGTAGCGGGTACTCCACCCTCCTGGGCCTAAGGGTGACTACAAGAGATGTGGAGAGTACGCATCACTTCTCAGGGCTGAATCCATGGCTATAATGAGGAGTTTTTCAATGCTTTAATAAAGAACTTGAAAGCAGTAATAGGAGAGAGGGTTAGGGGAGGTTTCAGATACCTTTGTGCAGATCACTTAGAGACTCCTTGAATCCAGAGACAAGACAGCTTTCTCTGTGGCAAATCTTGTATACCCAGATAAGCCTCTCACACAGACCTAGCAGCCAGCAGGATCTCTGGACAAGCCTCTCTCACAGACCTAGCAGCCAGAGCACTTCTGGCTAGGCCCCTCTCACAGGCTTAGCAACCAGGAGCTAGTTTTCACAGTTTCGATTGTAGAATAGGATTACAGTACCAGAACCTTTAAGCTGACCCAGTGATACTGCAACAGGGTTAGATTGGTAGAACTAGATCCAGCTTTACAGCATCAGAACCTTTTAGCTATCCAGCACACTGTAAGCACAGCTTTAGATGTAGGTGTGTCCTCCAAGTGAGTCACCAGTCCCTCCTGAGAGACCAGCCTTCATCCTGGCTCTCTCAAGCAAGGATCCTCCCCCAGATCTCCTCAGCTTGGCTGAGTTTCTTCCACACAGGCAAGACAGCCTCAGGACCGATGCAGGAATAGTAGGCCCCAGACAGGCTTCTGGGCCTACTTGCAGAGCTCACGTCAGAAGCATGCCCCCAGGCCAGGGGCCCGAGGTAGAAGAGATGGCACATGGCCCAGCCCAAACAAATACTCACTTCCTACAATGCGCAGTTGCCAGGAACCTCCTACTGGACTGTCCTGGAAAGGAGAATACTTATTCATAACTAGTGTTGAGCGAACCCGGACTGTAACGTTCGGGTCCGTACCGAACTTTCGGGTGTCCGTGGCACGGACCCGGACCCGGACATTTCAAAAATCGTTCGGGCGTACCGACACTACCGAAGATTCCCGTTTGGTCACTTTGCGAACAACTAACCGACGGGACGTCGAAGAGTTGTGCACCTCATTTTATCGTCTTGGGGCCTGGCTTGGGCTTGCTAAAAACTTTACAGGCCCAGGCCCAGGCACGGTGCCTGTGGGCTTTCAAGCCATGCCTGGGCTTGCAATGTCAGGCCCAAGCGAGTTGTGATCAATACTTATTCATAAGAGGAAAGGTCCTGTCAGGTCATCCTCCAAGGACCGTTGACGCGTAACATCCTTCACTCATAAACAAACCCGACCCGGTACACGGTAGAGAAGATGGAGCCCGGGGACCGGACCCCCGTAC
>BLSH010367310.1:275707-286765 GCA_018402905.1 Glandirana rugosa
GGGACCAAAATTTATTGGACCTTTTCCAATTAAAAAGAGGATCAACAAGGTGGCCTATGAACTTGACCTGCCATCATCGCTCAAGATCCACCCAGTATTCCATGTACACCTCCTAAAGCCAGTGGCCAAGGACCTGTTTCCTGGACGAAGGTCGGCTCCACCTGGACCGGTGGTAATAGATGGGGAGGAGGAATTTGAGGTGGAATCAATCCTCGATTGCAGAAAAAGAGCCGGAGGAATACAGTTTCTGGTAAAGTGGAGAGGGTATGGCCCCGAGGAGAACTCGTGGGAGCCGGAAAGCAATTTTCATGCCCAGGAGATGGTCAGAACTTTTTGGAGAAACAATCCAGCCAAGCGCGCCCAGATGGGCATCCTGAGGCTGCCCCTTGGGGGGGGGCAATGTCAGGAAAGGACTGTTCCCTAGCCTTTCCACGGTGGTGCGCGTGCACGTGACGGAAATGGCGCCTGGCGGCTCTATTTCAGTCCGCAGAGCCTAGTGGCCAGTGCTGTCCGCTCTACAGCGTTTCCTATACCTGCGACCCCCCGTGACTACTTCTGTGTGACTTCCTGTTCCTGTGACCCCGGCTTATCCCTCGGACCTGTTGATATCTGCCTGCATCTGACCCTGGCTTGTCTACGACCACCCGCTTGCCTGCTCCTCCTGTACTTCTGTTGCCAGCACGTTACCGACCCTGCCTGAACCCGACCACCCGTTTGCCTGATCCCGTTGTACTGCACCGCCTGCCAGTAGCCAACTCGGACTGTACCACTATTCTCCCGTCTTGCACGAGCTACCTTGGACTTCTCCTTACCACCTGAAGATTGTCCAGCCCTCGTGCCCCCCTGTGCTCCAGAGCTCCCTGTTCCCACTATCAGGGGTTCTCGAACCAGGGCCGCAAGAGAGGTTGCCCCCGCATAAGCCAGACTCTACCACCAGGTACGTGACAACCGCTAAGGAGGTTAAAGTGGAACTTAACTCTCTCAATCAATACTGAGTATTTATTATCCATATTCTGATAGCATTAGTGAATAGATAGGAAAGTATATTACATTTAATAGTTTTAACTTTTTCTTTTTACATTTCTTCAGTTATTCCTGGTCCCCATGCCTAGGCAAATGATGCCATGCATCTCAAGAGTCTTTAGGAGGGGAGGAGGTGTTTTCTCAGCTAAGAACGCCATCCTACCTGCATGGCTAAGCTAAGGGCAGATAGATCCCAGGAAGTAAACGCTATATCTGCCCTTACTCAAGATGGTCACAGCCAGAAATGTTGGGGGGGGGGGTCAAATTATGGAGACATGGATGGATGGATGTGTTTGCTTTGAATATTAAAAATGGATTAAATAATGTTTTTGGTTTGTGGTGCTCAGATACAGTGGAGTTCTCTTTTAAGATCTCCATCAGTGTAATCATTTGTAATAGATACCCGTCTGGGACTTCTATGTATTATTTCCTTTACATTTGTGTTATGCCTGCTTTAATTTGCTGTGTACCAGTGTGTTCATATTCTTGTCTATTCCTATTTGAGCTGCAAACATGAATAAATAATTAAAAAAGAAAACAGATTTGATTGGAGTTCTACTTCTAGACTTAATTTTGTGTCTTATCTGGACTTTTCAAGTCGCATCTGTAATACAATTAGTGGCCTTTTAGTGTTCAGTTTATGATTATCCACATTACCTGGGTGGAAGAGTCTATCTGACAACTACCAATATATATTCCTGTCCAAATAAAATTGTTTTAGAACACAAAAGATTTCAAAATTATTCTACTTCAAATCAGTAATTTCCCCTTATTTATGGGTAAAAGCAAATGCAGGTGGGCTTTTGACTACACTGAAAGAAGATGTTCAAGCTTATGATGAAAGGACTATGAAACTATGATTGGAAATCTTTGTAAGAGGGCCACTTAGAGGTAAGGATTGCTGGTTACTTATGCTTTCTTTGTGCTTTGTGGCAAGACAGGCTGCTTTTAAAAGTGCACTTTGCAACAAACGAATATGTACTAATTGAAGTAACTGTAAAGTAAATTGAAGTACAGTACGTAATCTTTTTCATTTGGGACAAATGGTGCCCTCTTAGGAAAAAGCAATTCATCTGTACTAAAAAGGAAAGTTAAGCCTTCTGGTTGTGTATATCATAGGTCTCCAGAGTTTACTACCAGGATATAACCTAAAGTGTAGAGTATCATCTCTAGATTTCACTAGTAATAAACTAACCCATGATATTTAGTTTAAAAATGTATGCCAATGATTACCTACTTCTCTGTTTATTTCTTCTATGTCCAAGGGACTTCAAATCCCTTTAAGATTAGATAACATTTTAAAGTTTTGGTGTGCACCTGCTTACCCAACATAAACTTTTTTATTGCTTTGCATACGAAAATGCTTTGAGCACATACAGCACCTTTAGTAATTTGTTTTTAAAAATACCTTGAATACATTTTTTTATAATAGGTAAAGGAATTTATAAGACTTAGCTCCATCTAAAGCCCAAATGTGGTATTTTCCATTTAAAATCAGTGATTTACATTTCTATGTTACATTTTTATTTCTCTGTTACCTTTCTATTTCATTACTATAAACGGTGGACAGGAAGGAGCACCAATGCAGGTTAATATAGCTATGCATCACCCCACATCGGCATCTCACAGAGTGCGCACCCAGTGCACCAGTGATGTGTGCGTGCCACAGACACAGCGGATCTCACTACCACTGTATCTGGGTGATCACGTGGTCTAGTGCCAGATGATTGCTGTGTCCAATCACAGCAATCGCATAGTACTCAATGAGTACTGTCCATGATACTTTTTTTATTTGCACTAGCATACAATTTTTCAGGACAAGCTTTCGGGGTTTGTCCCCTTCTTCAAGGTCCAAGCAGTACTGATTCACAAAAGTTTTAGCTGAATGTTAAAAAAAAGAAAAAAAATCTCTGAGGGAAAAAAAAAATAAACAAACACAAATGATAATAAAACTCGCAGTAGAGTCAGTTAGATAACACAGAGGGAGAGCTATAGACTTAGGAAGGGGGGTGGAAGTCACAGAGGGGGTCGTAAAGCTTTAGAATAATGAGTAAGAAAACCTCATACCATTTGTGTTTGTTTATTTTTCCTTTCCCTCTGAGATTTTTTGATTTTTTTTCTTCTTTTTTAACATTCGGCTAAAACTCTTGTGAATCAGTACTGCTTCGACCTTGAAGAAGGGGACATACCCCAAAAGCTTGTCCTGAAAAATTGTATGTTAGTGCAAATAAAAAAGGATCACAGACAGTACACAATTTTCTCTGTCACAATTGCACTAATATGGTTATAATCACCTCAAACATAGTACTCAATGGAAACCGAATGTAAACATTGGCTCTCTCTGCTCTCGCACAGATCAGCTGTGAGAGCAGACAGAACCAATGCTGCAGCCAGTGAGTGTACAGAAGTCTGTCACAGTGTATGTGTCAGCCTGCCCCAGTGTCCCTGATCACTGCCTCAAGTGTCACCAGTGCTCAGAGTTACACCACCATGTACCATACCAACATCCTGATCACCGCCATACTGATTACCAGTATTCTGATCACTGCCATATGTAATTTCAGCACCACGATCACCACCATTCGCCATACCAGTGGACGTGGGCAACTTCTTCCTGGACGGATAGGACAAAACTTAAAAAAGTGACCTGCCTTTCCACAATAAAGGCACAATCTCACCCTGCTCCTAAAGGCCCTCTCATCCACAGAGAGACGTGTGAAGCCCAACTGCATGGGTTTTACTTCACTGGCTGACTCGGTACCAGGAGGGATGGGAGGTGAGGGAGGCAAGGGTGGGACTGCAAAGCTCAGAGCCAAATGTACAGGAGGCTCCCACAAGTGCTCCTTAAAGGAAGGTCTCTCTTGGAGTCTGGAGTCAATGAGAATTGCAAACATGATCAACTTCTCCAGCTCTGTGGGTATGTCTCGAGCTGCTATCTCATCTTTGATGTTATCTGAGAGACCATGAGAAAAAGCCACGAGGGCCTCATTGTTCCAAGCAAACTCTGCTGCCAGAGTATGGAATTCAATGGCGTTATCGGCAACAGTTCTCATGTTTGAGGCTCTTGGCAGCAGAAGTGGAGCATGCGGGAACTTCAAATACCCTTTTAAAGGAGGCCCTGAACTCTGGGTAACTCAGAGTGATGGGTTTTTGCGTCTCCCATAGAGGGTTTGCCCAGGCCAAAGCTCTCTCAGAAAGCAAAGAAATCACAAAGCCTACTTTGCTTCTGTCCGTGGGAAACACCTGGAGCAGAATTTCAAAGTATATCCAAACCTGGTTGAAAAACCCTCTGCATTGCACTGGATCGCCCCCAAACCGCTGGGGAAGTGGAGCAGAACCAGACATACCTCTTATAGAGGTAATATTCAAGATGAGTGCATGCACAGAGACTGGAGCAGCAGCAGGGATGGCCTGCAACACAGGTTGTACCAGAACAGCCACCGTGGGAGGATCCAGGTGAGCAGTGCGAATCAGGAGAATCTGTAACGCTATGGCAAATTGATCCAAGCGGTGATCCTGCTCATCCAATCTGGAAAAAATATTACCAACAAGTGGATTGCCTGCATCTTCTACATTCATGGCCTTCGACTACTGTCAGGAATCAGGAATCATGAATCAGACTGAGACAGAAGTGCAGTATAAATCACACTTTTTGATAAAATGGTAAAATAGTACAAACAGAATAAACATAGTCAAAACATAGCCAGGGTTTGGTAACCAGAGCGGGTAGTCAGAACAAGCCAGTAAGACAGGAATCCAGAAATCAGCATAGTCAGAAGCAGCAAAAAGGATCAGGAACCAGAAGGGAAGTCAGCCAGGCAAAAGTCTTTAACAGGAAAATCCAGCAGAGAGTATCCGGATATGTTGACCAAGGCGAAGGCTCAGGAAATCTGATCCAGGCAGTTTAAATACTCAGCAAGTCTGACTGATGAGCAGGATATGATCATCAAGTGAGTCACTGTGGAATGATGAGTACTGGCAATTAACTGACAGCTGAACAGCCTGAGCGCTGAGAAGGGAGAGCTGAGCCCAGCTCTGACAGCCAGGCCTTCTTGTCCACATCAGTGTCTGACCTCACAAATGTGCTTCTGGAAGAATGGTCAAACATTACCATAGACACACTCCTAAACCTTGTGTACAGCCTTCACGGAAGAGGTGAAGCTCTCACAGCTGCAAAGGGTAGGCCAACTCAATATTAAACCCTATGGACTAAGACTGGGATGCCATTAAAGTTCATGTACGTGTAAAGGCAGGCATACCAATACTTTTGGTAATATAGTGTATATTCCTAAAGTGGGACCTGACACTGCTATTAGACTTCTTTTTCAAACCACTCTTCATGAGTCTGGAACAGTGCTCACTTTCAGATTTGACACTTGAAACTATGTTCATGATGATGTTAGCTAAGAGAGTCTTGGAACTACAGACTCCAGACTGCAAAGAATCATTTATTACTTTCTATCCATTTTACAGCCAGTACTAGAGTTTTGGACAACGGCCTTCCACCTGAACAAAGATTGGTGTTACCTGCTTTTTTTGGCAAGTCATTCAGCCACCAACTCCATGGCCTGAATATGTCAAAGTCTCTTTCATATTTCAGAATACAATGAAATCCTCAAAGAGACCCTTTATTTTTCCAAAATCCCTGATAAAATGTAAAGAAGCATCTGAGTTAAAGAATTGTCTAGACCAGGGAACTACAAGTCCCATCACGCCTCTGCCTCTGGGTGTCATGCTTGTGGCTGTCAGAGTCTTGCTATGCCTCATGGGGACTTGTAGTTCTGCAACATCTGGAGGTCCGCTAATTGCATATTCCTGGTCTAGACTGTTAGCAGAAAAAATAGGTCACCATATGGTCAACATACGCTACTTTTCTGGCTCGCTATCTGAACTATCAAAATCACTCAATAATATGAAGGCACATGTGTTTGAAAATATTTTAAAGAATCAGAAAATTTTGTAAACTTCTATAAAAATTCCTTGGAGAAAGACCTTGAAATAACATTTCTACCTAAATTAGATGCAATCTAGTAATAATGTAATTATCTAATTTCGTTCCTCCTAGGCTTCTGGCTGGATGAGAGGATGTGTGTTATTCAAGTATGTCAATTTGCTTGCCTCATACTGTTCTTATCAGGGAAGAAATTATAGTAGCTGTGAATAGAATGAAGGGATTTGTCGGTGAAAGTTCCTGTTGAACATACGATGAAGTTGAATCAAAATTAGAGTTTTGTGTCCAGTGTTCCTTCGGAGCCTGGCAATTTATAGTCAAAGGGGTTAAAAATCTAGATTGTTTATTGCCACACAGGGCTGCATTTTAAATCCAGATTGTGAAAGATTATATTTCTTAACTCTTAATTTCTATGCGATTTGGAGGAAGAAATAGCTGTTCTACGTACACTGGGGCAGATTCAGCAAACACAAACTAGCCTGAAATCTTTTCATTTTTTCATTAGAAAAATGTAAATATCTAGTCATTTTTATTAAATCAGATTGGAAATTTGAAGTATACACAGGCTAAGTTTAACGTTACTAATTTAGTATATTCGACTAGTTGGCTGCATGACTGCAGTTTCACGCACATAACTATAGCTAAAGAAAAACTAGACAATAGGATAAATGTTAATTCTCATAACAAAGCTTGCACAGCTATAATTATTTAAAGAAAAATATCCAGATTCTTACACAAAAGCAATTATGACAGATTCTCTTTAACCACTTGAGTACCAGCCTGTATTAACCATGCATTACCAGGCCATTTTTCAGTTTTCAGTGCTGTGAGACTTTGACTAAAAATGTTATATTACATTTTTTTGTTTGTGGCAGATAGAGCTTTCATTTGGTAGTATATAATAACCACTGTTTTTTATCTTTAATTTAGTAATTAAAAGGCCAATAACTTTAAAGCGGAGGTCCGCTGCCCGCCACCACCCCTTTAAAAATTAAGTCAGCAGCTACACATACAGTAGCTGCTGATTTTTAACTTTAGGACACTTACCTGTTCTGGAGTCCAGCGATGTCGGCACCACCACCGATCTTCGGATCGACTGGCTGAGTGCTGCCGTCGCCATTGAGAGTAAGGGAACCCGGGAGTGGAGCCTTTCAGCTTCACGCTGGGCCCCTACTGCGCATGCACAAGCCGCCACTGCCGGCGGCGAAGGAGGAGGAGGGGGGAGCCGGGCTGCTGACGTCAGTGGCCACAGCCATGGCCCAGGCTCCCGGATGTGGGGAAAAGGACACCCTCCGACCAGCGGAAGTTCCACTTTTGGAACATGTCCACATGTTTCCACAAGTTTTCAGAGAGTCCTGTATTTCACCTGAAGTTATTTGTGGGTTTTACTTTGCATCCTGAACAATTTTCCTGGCAGATGTGGCTGAAATTTTAGTTGGTCTACCTGACTGTGATTTTATTTCAACAGAACCCCTCATTTTCCACTTCTTGATTAGAGTTTGAACACTGCTGATTGGCATTCTCAATTCCTTGGATATGTTTTTATATCCCTTTCCTGTTTTATACAGTTCAACTACCTATTCCCGCAGATCCTTTGACAATTCTTTTGCTTTCCCTGTGACTCAGAATCCTGAAACATCAGTGCAGCACTGGATGAAAGATGCAAGGGTCTGTCAGGAGTCCAGAAACGCACTGACATTTTATACGCACAACGCAAATCATGCATTATGATTTAAAAAGAGTAAACACAGTTGATTGATAATAAAGGGCTTCAGCCAAACACGAACCATGAGTGGAAGAAAAGTTTTTTGTGTTATCATTCATAGTCTCTGAAAAATGGCCAAGAAACCATAAATTCTGCCAGAGTATGTAAACTTATGAGCACAACTGTATATAGTTACTTTTTATGCACTTTAATTCCCTGGGAGTGTATTTTTTATATGTGATTATCATGCTATTTTATCAGTAGCGCCACTATTTACCTGGAGGCAATGTTTTGGTAGATTCTGTTTTTAATACAAATTTTTTAAAGTAGCTGCTCTATTTCTTTTTTCTTTACTTTTATTTGTATATTTCTCTTTGGCGCAGTGATAAGATCTAGGGTAGAGACATATTGTAAGGTCTTATTTTGTTTTCAAAATTAATATATTGTCACCCAATATGGTGGGTACAGAGGCAATCATGAAAAAGGATTAACAAAGGCAATAACACAAATTAGCACACTGAGTGATTAGTAATAAGGACTAAACATAAGATGGCACTTGCCATCCAGAGCAGCATAAACAGTAGCAAGGCCACCTATAGTGCAGCAGTGGGCAGTAATAAAGCTTAATAAGCTTACCGAGTGCTGGAACTATACTGTCAGAGTGCATTTTATGGCAGCAATGCTAGTCCTAGACTGACTGGGTATAAAATATAAAAAGGGCATTGGCAGCGAAGGGAGGGGGGGGGGGGCAGGAGAACAAAGGGGCTTGCAGGATAAGTATTACAGGAGGAACAGTCCTTTGGGATGTTGTGCCAGCTATCGTTCGGACCCTTTAAGAGTGTCCGTGCACTTAACAACAGTCCCAGGTAACCTGCATGCAGTATAATTGCAGTTAAGGTACAGTAAAGATGCAGTCAAGATGCTGTATAGTGTGGTACAGGTGCAGTGTAGATAAGGGTCAAATGCAGAGACAATTCAGTATAACTGCAGTGTAGGGTTGGTATGAGTGCAATACAGGTTTGGTAGAAGTGCAGTATAGGGCTGGTATAGCTGCGGAATAGGTTGGATGCATTTTGTGTCCTGCTCTTAGTGGTTCTGTCTCACTAGCTGTGTCCATAATGGGCAAATAGCCCTCTCACTAGTTCCCATGATGCTGCTGTGGATGCTCGCTGTAGAAGGGGGCCCCCTTAGTCTCTCCCTGAAAGCCTTTGTTGATCAACTGTGTGAAGCAGAGGGTGCAGGATCTGTGATGTGAGCAATGCTGTGCTGACCCCGGGTGTCTCATTCTCAGGCTTGCATTACCGCTGGCAGGTGAATACTCGGACAGGGGTGCTATTTCTCTCCCTATCCAAGACAGCCCACTGTCACGGGCTGTTTAATAAAAAAAAATCTTTGCTAACTCCTGCTGCCCAGGGCACACTGGAACCTGTACTTCAGAAAGTTAGTTTCTGTATTACATGGCTGCCATTTCAGACTACAATCCCCAAAATTCCAAGTGTTCTGCATTGAAGTCTATGGAGTTGCTTGGCTTTGGCTCTCCTCCTGCTGGCCAGAAGAAAATGGTTCAGCATAACATCAGTATTTCAGTAGAAAGTGAGTTTAAAAACACTTCCGGGTCTCTGCGGCAGATACGCCCCCTCTCGCTGTGCTGCAGTCATCTCTGCCAATAGCAGCGGAGACAATCCAATTTTGTCTCCTTAATGCCTGGATGCCGACTGAGGGGAAGATGGCCCCCACTTGGCTCCATAGCATTGCAGGGCGAAAGCGACGTCAAACATCACTTCTGCCCAAAGCTCTTAAATGAGACATTTTTTTTTTTCAAGTGTCTTTTTTTTTTTTTTTTTTGCATTTAAGTGTAAATATGAGAGTTGAGGTCTTTTTGACCCCAGATTTCATATTTAAGAGGTCCTGGAATGTTTTTTTTCTACTACAAGGATTAAAAGTGATCATTTTTTTTATTTTTAAAAGGACAGTGTAAAAATAAAAAATAAAAATTGAAGTAAATAAGGAAAAAAAAATTTAAAGTGCCCCGTCCCGTCGAGCTCGCATGCAAAAGCGAATTCATACGTAAGTCGCTCCCGCATATGAAAACGGTGTTCAAACCACACATGTGAGGTATCTCCGCGATCGTTAGAGCAAGAGCAACAATTCTAGCACTAGACCTCCTCTGTAACTCAAAACTGGTAACCTGTAGAAATTTTTAAACGCTGCCAATGGAGATTTTTAATTGCCAAAGTTTGTTGCCATTCCACGAACGGGCGCAATTTTAACATTACATGTTGGGTATCAATTTACTTGGCGTAACATCATCTTTCACAATATGGAAAAGAATTGTGCTAACTTTCCCGTTGTCTTATTTTTTAACTCAAAATTGAATTTTCTTTAAAAAAGGCGCTTTTAAGACCGATGCGCAAATACAGTGTGACATAAAGTATTGCAACAACCACCATTTTATTCTCTAGAGTGTTAGAAAATATATATATATATATAATGTTTGGGGGTTTTAAGTAATTTTCTAGCAAAAAAAAAACTGATTATAAACACTGAATCTCAAAAAGAAGCTCGGTCCTTAAGTGGTTAAACTGATTGTAAAGATAGAAATATCTCTTTCTCCCATGGTTCTGTAGTCCAGAACTTGGCTACAAGTGATTTTTGAATATCAAAGTAAGCCTTACGAAGGCTGAGATACTACCCACAAACTTTGCTGAAGATATTGAATTCCTTTCCCTTTTAATGGCTGCAGCGCATTACACTTCATCAAACTTACAAATGATTATTAGACCCTCATATCTAATTTTCCTCTGCTGATTGAACCTAGAGATGTTGGGTTTAAATGTCTTTAACATGGTTGGGCAGGATTTATAATATTATAATAAATATACTTCCCAGGATCCTATTTGTAATGCAGTATGATTCTGCAGGAATTAATGTGGGGAAATTAAAAAGCTAGGTTAGCCATTCCAATCATAAAAGGTATTCTGACTCCTAACTGTTGTAATGGCGACTTATCCCTTGTTGAGACCTCTATGCCTGGCCTGTATAAGCAGATATGATCACCGCAGACAGTTCTTATCAGATAGCCATTAACCACTCAGTGATAGACTATTCTTGACAGACGCCACTAGTATAGACGAATATGTCCGGTCCGTATCTCCAGAGTTGTTCCCTATTCAGCGGTAATGTTGTCAATCCTCAGTCTTATGGAAAATACTAACCTTACCGATTGGATCGAAAAATTAAAGGGGTGTAATTAAGGACGTCTTAGTATGACGTAATGTTTATCCTAGGACCCTTCATATAAATAATATTATAATATTTAGGACGGGTTGGTACAATTTCTGTAAATTTGGGTTGTAGAGATCCAAGTTAGTCGTCTCCT
>BLSH010367311.1:5428-33584 GCA_018402905.1 Glandirana rugosa
GGCAGTGGGTAGTGACTGGTGGCGGTCGGTGGGTAGTGACTGGTGGTGGGCAGTGGGTAGTCACTGGTGGCGGTCAGTGGGTGACGGGTGACTGGCGGTGGTCACTGATGGGTGACTGGCGGTGGTCACTGATGGGTGACGGGTGACTGGCGGTGGTCACTGATGGGTGACGGGTGGTGGTCAGTGATGGGTGGCTGGCGGTGGTCAGTGATGGGTGACGGGTGGCTGGCGGTGGTCAGTGACGGGTGACATGCCACGGTCACTGACGGGTGATGGGTGGCAGGTGCTCTTTATGATGGCAGTCTGAGGACAGGTACACTTTATGGGGGCATATGTGGTGACTGTTGGGGTGACTGGTGCATTGGGGGGGCAGGGGGGTTAGTGTCAGTGTGCTTTTACTTTGCAGATCATATATGTGAAAGATAAAATTGCAAATATTGAAAAAGAAAAATAATTGGGACTTTATATGAAGCATGTAGTTGTCATATGGTACCGTTGATGGATATCAATAAGCGGGTAGGATAGGTAAAATGTTTTATTGTATATGGATAATTGAATAGTACATCTATGGTCACAAGAGTGATCCAAAGTGACATGTATGGTCATTGAAAAGATCCAAAGTAACAAAGTATAACACACATTATACAATATACATCATACATTTATACAATAAACATGCAATACGGTAAATAAAGCATGGCATGGCTATATTCCCCATCCATCAATCCCATAGTGTATATAACAGTATTGAATTAGTATAATAAGACACAACATGGCCCACGACCCCATATTCCTGGGGTATAAGCCTCGGATATGACCATATATAGGAAAGATGGTGGTAGGACATCAAAACCTATGTTGGACTGCAGAAACACAACAGTAGTAGCTCGATGCGTTTCGTGGCTAAAGAAGACCACTCATCAGGAGCAAGCATGTTGGGGTCTGCAAGGAAAATAAAACAATGAACATGGGGGGGGTTTGTTAAAAGTGTTGCACACTCACTTGTATCCTCATACAGATAAGTGGGGCCTCCAATGTGCCTATAGGAGGCCGCCACACAATCTAGCAGTGGATATACTCACAGTCCGTGGGCCGATACCGAACGGCCGGCCAGGGCAAGCCAGACTGGAAGAACATCCTGATCGGGGACTGTGCTGGTGGACAGGGCGGCGGCACCCAACATAGGCAGCCTCCAGAGCGGGGCGGGCACTGGGAAGGGCAGAAAGTGGTGAGTGAAATAGGGAAGAGAAATTGGTAAAGATAAGATTGAACAATTGGACAGAGAAGTGAAAGTGCTAAAATGCGAGTGAGACAAGATGTGACAGAATGGGAGTGGGAGTAGAAGGTGAACGTGCAAAAACCTAGATCGGAATAATGACCAAAGAAGAAGTGATGCTAATCTGTCCCTCACAGCAGCAGCATCCTCTCCCTACACTAGTATGAGATGATGTGACATGCAGCACTACGTGACTCCAGCTTATATAGAGGCTGGGTCACATGATGCACTGGCCAATCACAGCCATGCCATTAGTAGGCATGGCTGTAATGGCTTCTAAGGGCAAACGAGTGAAACACTTCTTGATTGGCTGCCCTGCAGCTATTCAACAAGCACGAAAAAATACCCGAACCCGGACTTTTTCTCAAATGTCTGGGTTCGGGTTCGGGACACGGACACCCTAAAGTTCGGTACAAACCTGAACTTTCCAGTTCGGGTTCGCTCAACTCTATTGGTAATTGAACAGTCTGCGGTACAGTCACTGCGCTCCCTACTAACAAACCTTTTACTGATCTCAGGAGCCATAACAATACTGTAGGGGGATAAAGCAACTAAACTAAACAATTTAGAACATTTTATCTTTACTCGTAACATTAAGTTGTTGCAATGAAAGCGCTAGAAGTACAATGGGCTACAAGTCAAAATTAGCCAGTATTTCTATGGCCATGTTTGGTAAGCGGTGATAGCTAACAAGTGAAAACTTTCCCATACAGCACATAGGTTTCTAGCTATAGCTAATCAGGCAAACTGACTTCCTACACAGAACCCAGACATGGGTGTAGCAAACAAGGGTTTTAGAAACTGACTTCCCACACAACATGCAGTCTTTTGAATATCTGGCTATAGCTAACAAGGGAAAATTGACTTTTTAAATATTTAGGAACAGTACATAAACTTTTAGTCTTTACATATACAGTATATTAGTGAACATTTGCTATTCAAACTAAGCACTGACGCTACTGGGCTATTATCTCTAATTTCCATTTGAAACTCTGCTTTCTGACTTTGCTTTTGCTAATGTAGTACACAACCTGCACTGATTTTTTTTGTACCTGTCACCAGCAGGAAACCAATGGTTTGAAGTTCTCTAAATGACTTCAAGATTAATGTAGACAGCATGAAATTGTATGTAACCCAAAAAGAGGTTAGTCAAATGAGTTTCAAATGGACATGCCTGCTCACATAAACATGCCATACACCCGCCTTCAACTTTCAGTCATCGGTTTTGAAAGACACCCAGCTGGCTGATAACAAAAGCAACACCTCTCTCCCCACATATCGTTCTTTTCCACTCCCTGAAATATAATTACGTGTGTGCAGCTTCAGCCTAAAAGCACAAGCTAGTTCAGGTTACCATGGATATTTTAACCCTTTATCCTGAATTAATGCAAACGTGGAGAAGCTCAGAAATGTTCTGTTCTTTCGATAAAAAAGTACACAGATGAGGTCAATAAATTAAACTTTGGAAATCTGTCAACTTAACACTTTGCATGTATGCATGTCTATGAATCCGATATAGATATATATATATACAGTATCCCACAAAAGTGAGTACATCCCTCACATTTTTGTAAATTTTTTATTATACCTTTTCATGTGACAACACTGAAGAAATGACACTTTGCTACAATGTAAAGTAGTGAGTGTACAGCTTGTATAACAGTGTAAATTTGCTGTCCCCTCAAAATAACTCAACACACAGCCATTAATGTCTAAACTGCTGGCAACAAAAGTGAGTACAACCCTAAGTGAAAATGTCCAAATTGGGCCCAATTAGCCATTTTCCCTCCCCGGTGTCATGTGACTAGTTAGTGTTACAAGGTCTCAGGTGTGAATGGAGAGCAGGTGTGTTAAATCTGGTGTTATTGCTCTCACTCTCCCATACTGGTCACTGAAAGTTCAACATGGCACCTCATGGCAAAGAACTCTCTGAGGATCTGAAAAAAAGAATTGTTGCTCTACATAAAGATGGCCTAGGCTATAAGAAGATTGCCAAGACCCAGAAATTGAGCTGCAGCACGGTGGAGAAGACCATACAGCTGTTTAACAGGACAGGTTCCACTCAGAACAGGCCTTGCCATGGTCAACCAAAGAAGTTGAGTGCATGTTCTCAGCGTCCTATCCAGAGGCTGTCTTTGGGAAATAGACATATGAGTGCTGCCAGCACTCTTCAGAGGTTGAAGAGTCAGCCTGTCAGTGCTCAGACTATATGCCGCACACTTTATCAAATTGGTCTGCATGGCTGTCATCCCTGAAGGATGCCTCTTCTAAAGATGATGCACAAGAAAGCCCGCAAACAGTTTGCTGAAGACAAACAGACTAAGGACATGGATTACAGGACCCATGTCCTGTGGTCTGATGAGACCAAGATAAACTTGTTTGGTTCAGATGGTGTCAAGCATGTGCGGCGGCAACCAGGTGAGCAGTACAAAGACAAGTGTGTCTTGCCTACAGTCAAGCACGGTGGTGGGAGTGTCATGGTCTGGGGCTGCATGAGTGCTGCCAGAACTGGGGAGCTACAGTTCATTGAGGGAACCATGAATGCCAACATGTACTGTGACATACTGAAGCAGAGCATGATCCCCTCTCTTCAGAGACTGGGCCACAGGGCAGTATTCCAACAGGATAACCATCCCAAACACACCCCCAAGAGGACCACTGCCTTGCTAAAGAAGCTTAGGGTAAACGTGATGGACTGGAAGCATGTCTCCAGACCTAAACCCTATTGAGCATCTGTTGAGCATCCTCAAATGGAAGGTGGAGAAGTGCACCAGCTCCGTGATGTCATCATGGAGGAGTGGAAGAAGACTCCAGTGGCAACCTGTGAAGCTCTGGTGAACTCCATGCCCAAGAGGGTTAAGGCAGTGCTGGAAAATAATGGTGGCCACACAAAATATTGACACTTTGGGCCCAATTTGGACATTTTCACTTAGGGGTGTTCTCATTTTTGTTGCCAGGGATTTAGACATTAATGGCTGTGCGTTGATTTATTTTGAGAGGACAGCAAATTTACACTATTATACAAGCTGTACACTCACTACTTTACATTGTAGCAAAGTGCCATTTCTTCAACGTTGTCACATGAAAATATATTATAAAATATTTACAAAAATGTGAGGCGTATAGTCACTTTTGGGAGATACTGCATATATACTGTTACATTCATATCCATTCAAAGTAATACTTAGGTGGGTTCTGGAGAAACTTTTCTCCATCCCAAGAATGACAGACTGATTACAGGGTGACCTGTTTGCATAGCCAAACTGCCAGGTACCACACACTGCAGATAATAAAATGGCACAAACTTCACCCATGTCACCAGGAGAAGGAGATGTGTTTGTGTGATTAAAGTGTCCCAGAGAATGGAGCTCCACACCTCAGCATGAGTTATACATTATATTTCTCCAATAAATCTGATTTATGCTAGAATATCTGGAGGAACTGGAGGAGAGAAATGTATTCAGATGTCCATAACACCAACCAGTAACAGGTTATTTTCTATAGCAAAGGATGCTAATCTTCAACTTTATAATAACTATTGGGGTCAGACCAAAATAACTGTTATGCACACATATCATTTGCTATGATATTCAAGCACTTTGATGTACTGTAAAGGGCATCCATCTTTACCCAAAGCAACCTGTATGTACTGACACATGGATAATTATTCTGGGTACATGATTGTATATACAGTATGGTTTTTATAGTTAATTATCTGTACATTTAAAGGAAGAAAAAAGGGAACTTGCATAACAAACCATTAAAGAATAGTTTGGATAGCTCGTAGATGTCCCGATTTAACCTACAGTTTCCTGCCTGTGTAATTCTTACCTCTTGCTGCAGTTGTTCTGTGATTCTATTCACAATTGTTATTTGGATTCTGTGCTCACCTATGTGCGTTGACTGCTATACTGTGGGTTTATATTTCCTTCCCTTTTATGACTACCTGGTCCACCTCCTAGTTTGCTTCCCTATATACGACATGCTCAGTGCAGCTTGCATAGCGTGAACAATTTCACTGTTCTCTGAGCTCCTGTTTGCTATGATATTCAAGCACTTTGATGTACTGTAAAGGGCATCCATCTTTACCCAAAGCAACCTGTATGTACTGACACATGGATAATTATTCTGGGTACATGATTGTATATACAGTATGGTTTTTATAGTTAATTATCTGTACATTTAAAGGAAGAAAAAAGGGAACTTGCATAACAAACCATTAAAGAATAGTTTGGATAGCTCGTAGATGTCCCGATTTAACCTACAGTTTCCTGCCTGTGTAATTCTTACCTCTTGCTGCAGTTGTTCTGTGATTCTATTCACAATTGTTATTTGGATTCTGTGCTCACCTATGTGCGTTGACTGCTATACTGTGGGTTTATATTTCCTTCCCTTTTATGACTACCTGGTCCACCTCCTAGTTTGCTTCCCTATATACGACATGCTCAGTGCAGCTTGCATAGCGTGAACAATTTCACTGTTCTCTGAGCTCCTGTTTGCTACTAGTAAAGAAAATAAAAAAGTTGCACTATTACTAAATAAGTGACTTCTAAATTGATAACATGCAAATGCAAAATCCACTGGATTACTTAAAATAAATACATCAACAAAAGTTCATCAAAAAACTGTGCAAATGTTGATAGATTAAAACATCAAAAGGACGTCAACCAATCATCAGGTGAGCAGTGCAAGTACATCCAAAAAAGAGTCTCTGTGTAAATGTTGGTATTTTGTAACATCAAAGGATGTCAACCAATCATCAGGTGAGCTGTGCAGGTACATCCAAACCACAAATCCTCCACCATGTGAACCACCAACACAGGGCAAGGTGTAAGCTTACCAGAGGAAGTTGACCCTCTGATTATGGAAGGCCACAACTGCCTGTAGGTATTTAGCACCTCTGCATATCACCAAAGTGAGGATGGGGAGGGGGGAGATGGTGGGCAATAGGGGAAACTGCACCTGGCAGGAGACGCATGAGCAGGAGAAGGAGGAGGTTATGCGGCAGTCTTGGTAGTTATGATATAGGAATGGCTGTTTTCCGTAAATGATTCAATAACCAGAGCACTCAGATGTCAGCAGATTCTGGTAGCTAGTAATTGTTTGAATTCATCTGTGCATGTGAAATCGAACCAATAGAACCATGTGTTCCCGAATTTAGTGTGTGTGTTCGTTAAAGAGCTGGTAAGGCTTGCAATCACCCTAATGTCCTCCACATGTGTAATCTATTGTTGGACTGTTGGCTGTTGAGAAGTTTTCCACAACATGGGATGCATGACCTTGCAGCTTTAACCAAATGGGGCAATATCAATTTCTTATAGGCAGCTGTTGGGATAGACTTGCAGTGCAAAAGAAAGAATTTGGGAGTTATTGCACATCATTTTTGCAAAAAGTTGGGGTTGCCTAAGATGAACAAAATAAGAGTGATGAAATGGAAGAACATTTGTGTCAAATCGTTGGGAACATGAATGTCCAAGTATCTAAAGTGGGAGGGAGCTGATTTAAATACACCTTCATGGTGCTGCTGTTTAACCGTGTTAGGTTCAGAGCCACAGACTTTTAATAGTTGATGTTGAAGTTGGACATGTCTCCAAAGGCTTTGAACTCAGAGACTAGGTTCGGGAGGATTGTTTTGGTGTTACTGAGGAAGAAAAGAAAATAATCGGCATGGCCAAGAACTATATTGTGTGTTTCCCTATCCAGATACTTTTGATGTTTGGGTTCACTCATACAGAACACAAGAAAGGTTCTAAGGTTAAAATGAATACTGGTGGACAAAGTGGGCAGTGGACAAGTTTAACTTCTGATTGTAAATGGTTCAGAGAGGATTCCAGTAACTCTAACACAAGCTGGTGGAGAAGAGTAAAAATAATTTACCCAAAGTTGTATATGGGGGCCTAGACTCGCTTGTAGGCTAAGGCCTTTTCAACATCTATGGAGAGTTGAAAAGTATGTCCGGGCTGAGAAAGGGTCAAATGGATCACATTTAACACACATTCATACACAACACAAGAAAGGTTCTAAGGTTTATGAATACTACAAATAAATCATGCATATAACCGATAAACAACCTAAGCTATATGTATAGCAGCACTACAAGCACCAGTTAATAAAAATCACAATTGTGCAAAGTCTCAATATAAGATCAATTGGTTAATAAAATAGCATTAAAAGTCCATATGTTCAATCTCTGGTGAAGCTTCCATGTATGTCATACACTGTCACCACACCACGTGAGAGACCGGGGTTTCCCCCTATTTGGAGAGACTCACCAAAAGGTGACCATAAAAGTGCCCCAAAACACTCTCTCTAGGATATCCAGATCAATGCCTCTTCGATAGCTTAATCTGTGATGCCTTATGGTCTATCAAAGCTGTACCGCTATGCACCGGCTGGGATTATCCTTAAAGCGGAGGTCCGGGCTAAAAAAAAAAATTAAAAGTCAGCAGCTACACATACAGTAGCTGCTGACTTTTAATATTAGGACACTTACCTGTCCTGGACTCCAGCGATGTCGGCACCCGCCGCCGATCTTCGGATCGGGGGACGGGTGCAGCCGCTTCCATCGCGGGTAAGGGAACCCGGACGTGTAAGCAGTACAGCTTCACGCCGGGCACCTTACCGCGCATGCGCGAGCTCTGCCACGCTCTGCTACTGGCCAGGCGGCCAGTAGCAGAGCGAGCAGGGAGGAGGGAGCCGGCTTCTGACGTCATCTGCCGCGTCCGCCGGCCAGAACTCCCGGAAGTGTGGAAAAGGACACCTGTCTAAAGACAGGTGTCCTCTTCCCCCTCCCCCCCGAAAGGTGCCAAATGTGACACCTGAGGGGGGGAGGAATCCAACCAGCGGGAGTTCCACTTTAGGGTGGAACTCCGCTTTAAGAAAAAACGGTGCTCACATAGTGCATTAACATTAAAACTTTATTAGAACTCCACATATAAAATATTTACAGAAACACCCATAAAAATCAGTCGGACTGATTCCTTCTCACCGCTAGTTGTTTTCTTCCACCAGTGATGTTCCTGGGACAAGGAACGCCAGACTAGTCACACCAGATAGCTGCATGGTCACTCCCTGATGCGTTTCATCATCACTTCGTCTTACTTGATATATGCTGATTTTTATGGGTGTTTCTGTAAGTGCAATTCCTAAGAGGGGGATTTTATATGTGGCATCACAGATTAAGCTATCGAAGAGGCATTGATCTGGATATCCTGGAGAGAGTGTTTTGGGGCGCTTTTATGGTCACCTTTTGGTGAGTCTATCCAAATAGGGGAAACCCCAGTCTCTCACGTGGTGTGGTGATGGTGTATGACATATATGGAAGCTTCACCAGAGATTGCACATATGAACTTTTAATGATATTTTATTAACCAATTGATTTTATATTGAGACTTTGCATAATTGTGATTTTTATTAACTGGTGCTTGTAGCGCTGCTATACATATGGCTTAGGTTGATTATCAGTTTATATGCATGATTCATTTGTGGTTTATTCATCAATAGCAGCAGCTGAGAGTTGGTTCAGTTATTGCAATAAGGTTTCCAGTTTTATTTGCAACATAAGTCTAATGAACTGAATGGCAGACCAATAGCGCTGATTTACAAGTTTGTTCGGCCCATTCCAGGGCGATTACATTTGGTTTTGTTACACTAATACGAATACTAGTGGAGAAAATAGGCAGTGGAGAGGTTTAATTTCTGATTGTAAATGGTTCAGAGAGGATTCCAGTAACTCTAACACAAGCTGGTGGAGAAGAGTAAAAATAATTTATCCAAAGTTGTATATGGGGGCCTGGACTCGCTTGTGGGCTAAGGCCTTCTCGGCATCTATGGAGAGTAGAAAAGTATTTCCGGGCTGAGAAAGAGTCAAGTGGATCACATTTAACACACAAGATGTGCTGTCCATATCTTCCTTAGTAGGCACAAAGCCTATTTGGTCTAAGTGGGTCCATTATTGTATATGAGTAACTAGTCTATTTGTCAGTATCCTGGTGAAGTTTTAAATCCACATTAAGGAGGGATATTAGGTAGATGAAGATAAAGACCCTGATTATGACATAGAGAGTTGAAGGTAGCTACAAATTGTGAGGTCAATAGACCTTGAAATGTTTTGTAATAAGTGAGGAAAAACCCATCTGAGCCAGAAGCCTTGCCAGTGTCAGCGAATTTAAGAGCGGATAAAAATCCTGAGGGATCTATCTGGTCTTTGAGTGCCAGGGCACTGCATTCGTCCAGAGACAGTAAGCCTGATCTACAGTATCTCACAAAAGTGAGTACACCCCTAACATTTTTGTATATATTGTGGGGGGTTAGCTCAATGGGGATCACCTTCCCTGGGAGAAGGCAGTCAAAAAGGCAGTTTTGCTTAAAATATGGCTTGTAGCCATGTTTATTTAAAAGGTTGCATGTAGAAATAAAATAAACAAAACAGAAAATAAATCCTCGCCATCCAGGCACTAACTAACATTTCAGCTTTTCCTAACCGAGCAGTGCATGGCTTCTCCCAGACACCCACAAAACATACACAGTGCAAACCTTTTTGTCTTTAGTCCATAAGAACATTTCCATGTCAGCTCTCTCTCAGGGTGAGGGCTCCTGAGTCCCAGGTCAGAGCAAAACCCTCCTCTACACCTGGTTATTTAAACCACCTGATAGACTCCAGTGGATCATAAAATCCAGTCCAGAACCAACCCTGCAAGGGTGACTAGTAAAAACTGGACCGGATTCCACCTTAGTCCATTCCAAATGAACACATGCAAGGTGACACATAGCGATATCGATCAACTCACCTCGCATAACATCACATATCCCCCCTCTGCTCAAGCTTCTGCAGCTGATCAACTGTCCCAACCAGACAGTGGACCCAGAAGAGGGCATCCGCATTATTCTGGAGTTTCACCGCCCTGTGCTCCACTGTGAACTTGAATACATGCAGAGCAAGGAACCACCTTGTCACCCGACTGTTTTTCTCCTTATTATTGCACATCCACTTAAGGGGGGCATGGACAGTGACCAATTTGAATGGTCTCCCCAATAGATAATATTTCAGAGCATCTAAGGCCCATTTAATGGCTAAACACTCCTTCTCAACAATGGTATAGTTTTTCTCATGTCTGTTGAGTTTTCTGCTAAGATAGACCACTGGGTGCTCCTTCCTGTCTCTGACCTGGGAAAGTACAGCACCCAGTCCCACATCAGAGGTATCTGTCTGTACCACAAATTCCTTTGTGAAATCTGGGGTTACGAGCACAGGTTGTACGCACAGGGATTGCTTCAACATTTGAAATGCCTTCTCTGCCTCCGGATTCCACTTGATCATGACGGACCCTCTACCCTTAGTCAGATCTGTCAGTGGTGGCAAAATTGTGAATAAAGCACTTGAAGTATCTGGTGATCCCAAGAAATGCACGCACTTGGTTCTTATTTATAGGTTGGGGCCACTTTTGCGACTTGGCAATTCGTTTCCTGCTGCTGGCGATTGCTCTCCTGTTGCTGGCAATTTTTCTCTTGCTGGGTTGCAGTAGCCTGCAACAGGGCTTTTAATACATCCTGCATTTTGAGAAAGATGCCCGCCGAGTTGACCATGTGTGGGGGGTTAGTTCAATGGGGATCACCTTCCCTGTTAAAAGGCAGTCAAATGGAAGGTTTGCTTAAAATCTGGCTAGGTGGCCAGGTTTATTTAAAAATGTATTTGGTTGAGTACTCCCCCAGTACAATGATGGGACTTTAAAGGCAGTTTATCAATGAAACAAATGTTAGATAAAAGGTTCTGAATTTTATTGTACAAAGAACATTTAAAAACCTGTTCCCGAAACATGTAGGGTATACATCCGAGAAGATTTCTTTGTCAGGATTCGATTATATATGGAATGAGGAAAGGATTGATTGGGGCTGTGGGATTTTAATGGTACCATCATAGACTCACAAATACATATTTATTTGATTAAAAACAAAAGTATTTATTCCAAATTTGTACAAACAACATATATCTCTAGTACATTACAGAATTAAAAATATGGTTCCCAGATTAGTCATTACAGTAACCTTTTGACCTCACTGTAGAGGGTGAGCCTGTAGTTCTCTACATGTTTCGCGGAATGTCCACTTTCTCAGGAGATTATACAGGTGAACAGATTTGATACACTAGGAACAATAACACAGTTAGTACACGTTCATAAAGAAAATGCATTTACACAGGTGCCTATATTTTAAACGATTTTAAAAAATTTTAAAGGAATCGATTATAATTGCATTAAATATACTTTGTTTTTATGATCATTGTATGTAACAATTTTGATCATACATTTTTAATGTTTTTTGTACAATAAAATTCAGAACCTTTTATCTAACATTTGTTTCATTGATAAACTGCCATTAAAGTCCCATCATTGTACTGGGGGAGTACTCATATATAGGGATGTTGGCAGATATAATAGGATCTGTGTGGTGGTTCTAATCCAGGTGTATTTAAAAGGCTGCATGTAGAAATAAAACAGAAAATAAATCCTTGCCACCCAGGCACTAACTAACATTTCAGCTTTTCCTAACTGAGCGGTGCAGGGCTTCTCCCAGACACCCACAAAACATACACAGTGCAAACCTTTTTGTTTTTAGTCCATAAGCACACTTCTATGTGTCAGCTCTCTCTCTCAGGCTGATGGGTCCTGAGTACCATGCCAGAGCAAAACCTTCCTCTACACCTGGTTATTTAAGCCACCTGGACTCCAGTGGAACACAACTTACGATCCTGAACCAACCCTGCCAAGGTGGCTGGTTAAACTGGATTCCACCTTAGTCCATTACAAATGAACACATGTGAGGTGACACATAGCGACCATCGATCACCTCGCCTCGCATAACATCACAATATTTTATTATATATTGTGACAACACTGAAGAAATGACACTTAGCTACAATATAAAGTAGTGAGTGTACAGCTTGTATAACACTGTAAATTTGCCGTCCCCTCAAAAAAATTTAACACACATTAATTTCTAAACCGCTGGCAACAAAAGTGAGTACACCCCTAAGTAAAAATGTCCAAATTGGGCCCAATTAGCCATTTTCCCTCCCTGATGTCAAGGTCTCAGGTGTAAATGGGGAGCAGGTGTGTTAAATTTGGTGTTATGGCTCTCACTCTCTCATACTGGTCACTGGAAGTTAAACATGGCACCTGAAAATGAGCTGCAGCACGGTGGCCAAGACCATACAGTGGTTTAACGGGGCAGGTTACACTCAGAACAGGCCTCGCCATGGTCGACCAAAGGAGTTGAGTGCACATCATATCCAGAGGTTGTCTTTGGGAAATAGACATATGAGTGCTGCCAGCATTGCTGCAGAGGTTTAAGGGGTGGGGGGTCAGCCTGTCAGTGCTCAGACCATATGCCGCACACTGCATCAAATTGGTCTGCATGGCTGTCATCCCAGAAGGAAGCCTCTTCTAAAGATGATGCACAAGAAAGCCTGCAAACAGTTTGCTGAAGATAAGCAGACTAAGGACATTACTGGAACCATGTCCTGTGGTTTGATGAGACCAAGATAAACTTATGTGGTTCAGATGGTGTCAAGCGTGTGGTGGCAACCAGGTGAGGAGTACAAAGAAAAGTGTGTCTTGCCTACAGTCAAGCATGGTGGTGGGAGTGTCATGGTCTGGGGCTGCATGAGTGCTGCCGGCACTGGGGAGCTACAGTTCATTGAGGGAACCATGAATGCCAACATGTATGGTGACATACTGAAGCAGAGCATGATCCCCTCCCTTCGGAGACTGGGCTGCAGGGCATTATTCCAACATGATAACAATGCCAAACACACCTCCAAGATGACCACTGCTTTGCTAAAGAAGCTGAGGGTAAAGGTGATGGACCGGCCAAGCATGTCTCCACACCTAAACCCCATTGAGCATCTGTAGGGCATCCTCAAACGGAAGGTGGAGGAGTGCAAGGTCTCTAACATCCACAAGCTCCATGATGTGTGTATATATATATATATATATATATATATGTACATTTTCTTTTTGAATACTATAGTTTACTGTACTGTTTTTCCTCTCAGACACTTTCTACTGAAGAAGTGTCCCAGTCCGCGAAACCAGTAGAGAAATAAGGAAGTAACTATCTTTAAGACCCCAGATTCTGTTCGGGATTCTATGTCAAGTATAATGACCCTTCAACTGGGCTGTAACTATTGTTTTTAACCTTCCCTTTATGAATTGTGATTATTTATCATTTATTTAAATTAATTATATTTTTTACTTACCAATATTTCATATCTGGGTACCGAGATAGTCCATGCTATTTGTTCTAGGCAATGGTCTGAAACTGGGGCAGTCCTAACCCCCCCCCCCCTTTTATTCCATGTCATGGAGGAGTGGAAGAGGACTCCAGTGGTAACCTGTGAACTCCATGCCCAAGAGGGTTAAGGCAGTGCTGGAAAATAATGGCGGCCACACAAAATATTGACACTTTGGACCCACTTTGGACATTTTCCCTTAAGGGTGTACTCACATCTGTTGCCAGCAGTTTAGATATTAATGGCTGTGTGTTGAGTTATTTTGAGGGGACAGCAAATTTACACTGTTATACAAGCTGTACACTCAATACTTTACATTGTAGCAAAGTGTCATTTCTTCAGTGTTGTCACATGAAAAGATATAATAAAATATTTACAAAAACGTGAGGGGTGTACTCATATTTGTGAGATACTGCATATATACAGTATATCAGTACTGCATTTGTTTCATTTTTAGGCTTGTATTTACTTTATTTCCTCCTGTTGATCTGGCCAGTAAGTCTGTTATTTTTCAACTTATATTAATAGACCAGGCTGTCCTGCTAAAGTGGTGATTAGACGGTTAGGATAAATTACTTACCACTAAACAGAGGTTTTTACATTGGTCAGATTTTATTCATTTATGTAAAATCTTTATCCTAAAAGGAAAAAAAGAAAACAGTTGTTTTAATGCTTAAAAAGTGTTGGCTAGACCTCAGCTTTAATTTGTTAGTCAAGTCCATCTAAATCTGTAAGGGCATCTAACACTACCCTCTTCACAGATTGACAATGCTGCTGTCCAAGGGTGCTTCTGTTGCTCCTCCAATGAACTGGAAGTGTGTTACTGGTTTGATCACCAGGTACAAATGAAGCAAAATAGCCTAAATAAGAATAAGAATGCAGCCACCACATTTAAGCTGCAATATATTACATTATTGTTTTTGGAGTTAATACCACTTTAAGATGAAATAAAGAGTAAGGAATAAGAGTAATAAAAGTAAATATGTCTGCTTTCAAAAGTTGTCTTGGCCATTGGCATGGGGGCTACTAGTTTTAATAACTGCACATTTGATGCATCTTCACCTTCAAAATTACTACATTTGCCATAAAAAACACTGTGCCTAGCCATGCTGTAAATATTCCTGGAAAAATAAGATAAGATTAGCAATTTAGTTGTACATCTCAGAGACAGCCTTGGTGGCATCTTCTATTGAGGCACAATGCACTCCATCAGTTGTCAGAAGCATAGGTGTGCGCAGCCAATTGTATTAGGGTGTGCACCCCAAAGCTCAAACACACATGCCTTTCTCTGCAGCCTCAGCTGCACTGGACAGTGAATTGATGGGAAGTGCTCTGTGCTGAGCATCTTTCTGTTCATTCACCATTTGAAGCATAGTAAACTCAGTTTACTGTGCTTCGGTTATGAATGAACACAGTGAGTGAGTGTGTTCACTGTATTTATTCAGAAAAGGAAGGGGCCGGTAAATGACATATTTACTAGCCCCTTCCCACTCTCCAAATTGAAACACCCCCCGCAGCAGCCTGGGGAGAACAGGGAAGCCAGCAGCACACAGGGGGAAGCCTGGGCACTAGGGGGGAATGTGCACCACACATAGTGATTAGGGTGTGCTCAGGCACACCCCCTTTGCACGCCTATGGTCAGAAGGGACTAGACTGCGCTGGTGTTCAAGGTAGCAACTTCAGTAGGTAAAGTAAGCTTTCAGTAAACACATAAGGAGATGGGTTTGAACAAGCTTTTGCTTCCTATCCAGAAATTACTTTGGTGACTGGCAATAGTAAGATACAGGAGATCAAGAACTCAAAAACAAAACCTCACTATAGATTATAGATTAGTCAGCATAAAAATCTTAATGGTTTACCATAATCCATTGAATAAAATTAACAGGAAAGACTGCAATCACAATATACAATGCAATTTTATTAAACCAAAGCTTAAAAACTCTTAAACATGTATAAAATTATACAAGCCAGCTCTGATAATGTAAAACTGCTTAACCTCAAATGTCCTTCACATTGAATAATGAGGTATATATAATCTCAATGCAGTACCATAGGTAAGAAATCCATATATGTTGATACATTCAAATTTAAAAATCAATTATTTTGTGCTCTTATATCCACCACAATAATGTTGCCTGGAATTGCCTCAGATATATTACTGCATGCGTTCAAATCAAAAGGATTGTCACAGAAAAGGGGGCAAAATGCAACTTTAATGTCTCCCAATGGAATGACTTGCAATTTTGCTATAGTAAATCTGTGTTTTATAAAGTGATTGCACTCTTCGTGAAATAAATGAGAAAAAGATGGCGTAAACTCACCAGCACCACATCCCTAAGTATAAGTTACATCTCAATACAGTATAGGGAAGCCCAACAGGGGTTCCATGGACTTTAAAGGTGCCAAACAAAAAGAAAAAATACCAATTTTTTAAAAAAACTACAAAAAAGAATTTTATTGATACAACAAGAAAATGATTTCCCTTTAGAAAAGATATATTGTATACAAGAACAATATCACATATATATTCTTATACCAGAACTTCATATGGACAAATGTGTCCTATAAATTGTCAGCTACACCACACTCAACATGTTTCACCTTTGCGGGCTTCCTCAGGAGACTTTCGGGGCTGACTACAGATGAAAGAAAGAAAAAAATATATTTTAAGTATCATACTATACATATAGATAGATACAGTGAAATCCATTGTAAATTACATACTTGAAATAAATCAATAAAACACATTGAAAATTAATTTAATTAAATTGCACAGTTCGATGATAGTGACTAAAATGATTATAGATACCCTCTGTACGTGTTTATTAATATTCATAAATATATAAACTATAGTTACCATTGGTTCTGGAATGCTAGAGGCATATGAGAACCTGAATAGAATTTGGAGCCATGGACCCAAACACCCGCTAGGTATAGTGCCATAGAACTTCGGGAAACAAGTAAATATATGCAAAACTACCTGCAAATAAATTAATATGAAGGGTAAGAATAGCAGCGGATGGATATGCATTAGGAAATAAGTATATAAAAACATGAACAGTATCCACAGTTTTCTCTACTTACTGCAAAGATGAAAAGATAAGAGGCCAATTCAATTGTAGCATCCTGAAGATAAACATCAGGGGCACTTGGCATGGAATTCCATATATTTATATAGCGCTATGGGTCCTTTCAAAGCAAAGGGAAGGCACACGCTAGAAATTCCTAAGTAATCCACCTGCCCGTTTATACAGAGACATTAGATATATTTAACATATATTTAATATATATTTAATCAGATAAATACCTAACTCATATCAGAGTGCGTATCAGAGGGAACACTCAAGGCATGATGTACATAAAAAATGCCTTGAGTGTTCCCTCTGATACACACTCTGATATGAGTTAGGTATTTATTTGATTAAATATATATTAAATATATGTTAAATGTATGTTAATTAAATTAAATATGAATAACATTTTCATGCAATTATTCAATGTGTTCTTTTGAGCCATGCACCTATACGCTTGAGAATGCTCAATTTAGGCCAATGCTGGGCCCCTCTTGAGCCCGCACCCAGTTCTCTAGGCTCGGCTCCATTGATTGGTTTGTGGAGATGGATGGCCCAATCCAAGGTTATCATCTCCTCAGCGTTCCCTGCAGTACCTGGTGTTTCCATCTCCTAGTTTGGCGCTGTGCCTCTCTCCCCGTTGTCTCAGGGGATGATTGACATAGGGGCTTCGCCTCGTTTCCACCTTGCGTCATGTCCAGTCTGCCGACCGGGAAGAGTTTGAGGGAATGGGTTTACACATGTCCGTGCCCCGCCAGTGACGTCAGACGCTGGCGGGATGAAACTGCGATTTAAGCGGCGTGTACAGCCGCCTCAGTCTGGTGGAGGCTATGCGGAAGCAGGACCTGGCTTTGGTCTCGGCTCCCCCTCTGAAAATCGTTTAGATTGCCCTGGGGTTTGACAGTAAGCATTCTTTTAGTCACAGGGTTTTGGATTTTTTTTCTTTTGTTCCCCTTTGGGCACACACCTGAGAGGAGGTGGAACTTGTCCATCTCCCTCATAGATGTCTGCCCAAGCTTTTGGAAATACCCCATATTGATCATCCTTTGGTTCTGCTTCTTCTCATCAGCAGATGGAGCGGATGTTTCTGTAAAAACGGGCGGGTGGATTACTTAGGCATTTCTAGCGTGTGCCTTCCCTTTGCTTTGAAAGGACCCATAGCGCTATATAAATATATGGAATTCCATGCCAAGTGCCCCTGATGTTTATCTTCAGGATGCTACAATCGAATTGGCCTCTTATCTTTTCATCTTTTAAGTAAGTAGAGAAACCTGTGCATACTGTTCATGTTTTTATATACTTATTTCCTAATGCATATCCATCTGCTGCTATTCTTACCCTTCATATTAATTTATTTGCAGGTAGTTTTGCATATATTTACTTGTTTTCCGAAGTTCTATGGCACTATACCTAGCGGGTGTTTGGGTCCATGGCTCCAAATTCTATTCAGGTTCTCATATGCCTCTAGCATTCCAGAACCAATGGTAACTATAGTTTATATATTTATGAATATTAATAAACATGTACAGAGGGTATCTATAATCATTTTGGTCATTATCATCTAACTGTGTAATTTAATTAAATTCATTTTCAATGTGTTTTATTGATTTGTTATTTCAAGTATGTAATTTACAATGGATTTCACTGTATCTATCTATATGTATAGTATGATACTTAAAATATATTTTTTTCTTTATTTCATCTGTAGTCAGACCCGAAAGTCTCCAGAGGAAGCCCGCAAGGGTGAAACATGTTGAGTGGGGTGTAGCTGACAATGTATAGGACACATTTGTCCATATGAAGTTCTGGTATAAGAATATATATGTGATATTGTTGTTGTATACAATATATCTTTTATAAAGGGAAATCATTTTCTTGTTGTATCAATAAAATTCTTTTTTGTAGTTTTTAAAAAATTGGTATTTTTTCTTTTTGTTTGGCACCTTTAAAGTCCATGGAACCCCTGTTGGGCTTCCTTTGACTGTATTGAGATGTACCCATTCATTTTGGACGTGGTGCCCTCTGGCTCCTCTTTTGCTCATTCTCTTCTACATCCCTAAGTATAAGTAAAAATCAGGAAAGAGACCAAAGAGCAATTGGGACTCTAATGGTGCTGATTAATCCCCCCTCTGAAAAAATATGACAAAAACAAATGGATAAAAAGGTTGCACTCTTCCCTAATGCATTATTTCTTAAATGGCTTATTGTTTTAGGATTTTTATGCTGACATCAATTAGTTATATTATCTGTCATCACACACAAATGGCTTTTTGCTTTGGAGTGTTTGATAGCATACTTGCAGTATAGCAGTGACTCCAGAAGTTTATTTGGGGTGTACAGCCCTAGCGATTGATTTTTTTTTCTAAGGCTGGCCATACATGTTAGATTTTCTGTCCAATCTTCTGACCAATTTTCTTTAGATTTACCTTTAACTATGTAGTACTGGGGCCTGCCTAATAGGATAAAATTGAAAGTGTTGTTTTGTTTTGACCTCATATTATATGGTTTAAAATTGGACAGAAAATGTAACATGTATGGCCAGCCTAAGGGAGGTTGTTTTTTTTCTAAGAGATAGGAGAAGCAGAAGGTGAAGTAAAGCCATTCAAATATCTGCTTGTCTGGTTTAGAAGGGAGCCTATCTCTTGCTTCTGCCACCACAAATGTGCTTACATCTTTTACTTTCACTACCTTCTCTTACCCTTATGACTTTCAATTAGAATGAGTGGACAATGCCTTGAAAGGGAAGGAACTAAAACATTGTCTGGACAAATGGAGAAGGTGGAAAGCTGTGATAATGCCATCATCCAAATCAAAGCATCAAAAAATATCCTCCAAGGACATAGGGACTATAACAGACATGTCTGACAAAGGAAACTCCGGAAAACATGAGTTTATAAAAAGTCTAAATTTTATTATATACAGTTTCTCACACAAAGTGAGTTCACCCTTCACATTTTTGAAAATATTTTATTACATCTTTTCATGTGATAACACTGAAGAAATTACACTTTGCTAAGTAGTGAGTGTACAGCTTGCATAACAGTGTAAATTTGCTGTCCCCTCAAAATAACTCAACACACAGCCATTAATGTCTAAACCACTGGCAACAAAAGTGAGTACACCCCTAAGTGAAAATGTCCAAATTGGGCCCAATTAACCATTTTCCCTCCCCGGTGTCTTGTTAGTGTTACAAGGTCTTGGGTGTGAATGGGGTGCAGGTGTGTTAAATTTAGTGCTATCGCTCTCACTCTCTCTATCTCTCTCTCTCTCTCTCTCTTAAACTGGTCACAGGAAGTTCAACATGGTACCTCATGGCAAAGAACTCTCTGAGGATCTGAATAAAAGAATTGTTGCTCTACATAAGGATGGCCTAGGCTATAAGAAGATTGCCAAGACCCTGAAACTGAGCTGCCACACGGTGGCCAGGACCATACATCGGTTTAACAGGACAGGTTCCACTCAGAACAAGCCTTGCCATCGTCGACCAAAGAAGTTGAGTACACGTGCTCATATACGCCGCACACTGCATCAAATTGGTCTGCATGGCTGTCACCCTAGAAGGAAGCCTCTTCTAAAGATGATGCACAAGAAAGCCTGCAAATATTTTGCTGAAGACAAGCAGACTAAGGGCATGGATTAGCGGAACCATGTCCTGTGGTCTGATGAGACCAAGATAAACTTATTTGGTTCAGATGGTGTCAAGTGTGTGTGATGGCAACCAGATGAGGAGTGCAAAGACAAGTGTGTCATGCCTACAGTCGAGCATGGTGGTGGGAGTGTCATGGTCTGGGGCTGTATGGGTGCTGCCAGCACTGGGGAGCTACAGTTCATTGAGGGAACCATGAATGCCAACATGAACTGTGACATACTGAAGCAGAACATAATCCCCTCCCTTCTGAGACTGGGCCGTAGGGCAGTATTCCAACATGATAACGACTCACTATTTTACATTGTAGCAAAATGTCATTTTTTCAGTATTGTCAAAGATAGAATAAAATATTTAAAAAATGTAAGGGGTGTACTCACTTTTGTGAGATACTGTGTCAGGTTAAAATATATGATCTAAAAAATGGCTTGTAGACATATATACAATGTATTCAGGTCAAAAATACTGCCTTTCAATGGACAAGCCAACAATCATACAAGCAAGTTGTTATGCCACCTCAAATATGCTCGGAGTAAGGTAGAGAGCACTGTAACACGGACTGCAGGGCCACAAGGGGTGTCAGGTAGGCCAAGTGTCCTCAGGTGAATCGATTCAAAAGCACTGGTAAAGATATAGCCATGCTGCTAGATGTAACTGTTATCCATTAATGGGTGCAGTACTGGGTAGAAAGTATATAGATGATTATAGCCATCTGACTTTCAGGCTCACAGGCTGGAGCAAGTTGTCTTGGTGCAGCTAGGCTGCCAAAGATGGCACTAAAATATTGTTTGGTGTCATAGCATCACCTGTATTTCTTGTCAGTGTACTTAACATTTGCTTGATTAGCTATGTGAATAAATAAAGGTGTACAAATAGTGTGGAAAGACCATGAGCAAAAGTGAGCCTGTGGTGACCATGAAAGCACAATGAAATCTGTTTGAATAACTTAAATAATAGGGGTGAACTGGCAGTAATGCACACAGAAGTAAATGGGGTTAAACTGGCAGTAACGCACACAGAACTATATGGCGTTGAACTGGCATTAACACAAAAAAAAAGATATGGTGCTAAATTGGCAGTAATGCACACAGAAGTAAATGGCGTTAAACTGGCAGTAACGCACACAGAACTATATGGCGTTAAACTGGCAGTAACGCACACAGAAGTAAATGGCGTTAAACTGGCAGTAACACACACAGAACTATATGGCGTTAAACTGGCAGTAACGCACACAGAAATATATGGTGTTAAACTGGCAGTAACACACACAGAAGTAAATGGCGTTAAACTTGCAGTAATTAAATCAAATAGACGGTGTTCAACCGTCACTACGCTGATGCTATCTGAACTGTCCCTACTATAGCTGTACACTAAAGTAAAGATTATTGACACTGTCTCACTACACTGAATCTATCTGAGCTATCCCTATTCTACATATACACATACATGTATGTATGAATGACATGGTCTCAATACACTACAATGAAACTATCTGAGCTGCACACTATGCAAAGCTGAATGATGGTCCTCCTCACTACATTCACACTATCCCTAGACTGACACTAAACTAATATTCTACACTGACAATTGAAGCAAAATAGCGCAGTTTAGCACACTAGCTAACTAATAGCACTGAACAGAGCCCTGTTCTATCTCTCTCCAGCCGAAATCACACTGAAAATGGCTGCCATTGAAAGAATACTTTTATACTGTGGGGCAGGAATGAGCCATGATTGGATAAAGTCATGATGACAGTGTCCAATCATGACTCTGACAGTGCTCTGTGCGCTGATTGGCTGAAGCTTTCACTACTCCAGCCAATCAGGGCTTGCAATGCATTGTTCAGTGCCGCATTGCATTTTGGTCCGTTCGGGGGGGGGGCGAAAAAACGGTTGAACGTCCCGTTTGTTCGGCTGTTCACTGAACAACCGAACAGCGAAAGTTCGGACCGAACTTATACTCGGGCCGAACCGTTCGCCCATCCTTAGATCTCAGTACAGAGAAGTGTAAGACTCAAGAATGATGCAATTTGCCTACACAAATACACATTGCTGTTAAAGGATATATAAGGTTTTTTTTGGTACAGTGTTTTATTGAATAACCTGCTCAGATTTATTAGGAACAGTTAGGAAGATCAATCAGAATATTGCAGTGGCGGAAAATAAAAGGATCCTCTTTGTTCAGGCTCTGGAAAATTGCAGTGAGAAGGTTTAGGTTTAGCTTAGCATGCAACTGATAGCTTTCCTTTTTGCAAGAGCATATTTTAGCCTAAAGAGGGCACCCAGAAAAACACATCCAAATTAGTTTGATATTTCTTAAGTTGCTTTTTGGTTCCTTCTAGGTTGGCTGCCTATTCCAGACACAGACTTGTTGTACATTTAGCTGTGGCTCTGTTTCCCAAATCAACCACACCATTTGCTCTGTTTCAAATGCCGCTTATACCAGGGCTGGCCCAAGACATTGTGCAGCCTGGGTCCAAGAATGAAATGCTGTCCCCCCCCCAAAAAAAAAAATCACACCCACCAAAAGGTCCCCACATTCATTATTTTATATCATGATAATTAAACTACAATTAAATTTATCAGGAAGTCAGATTTACATGCAACAGCACCTTGTCTATATGCAAAATGATATCACATACCATTATGTTCAATTGCAAGGGGCAGGCTCGGGCATTATAGGGGCAGGGTAGGGCAATATACAGACAGGCTAGGGCAGTATATATAGACAGACTAGGGCAGTATATAGACAGGTGGTGCGGCCCAGGGGGCAGTTATGACACACAACTGCTGGAAAAAAAAATTGGTTGTCAAATTGCTGGGTAAATAGAAGAGGAGAGGCGGCTGTGGTTCAATTTGCTGCCCCTCTTAAAGTGCTGCCTGGGTCCAATAGACCCACTGGGACCCATGGTAGGGCCGGCCTTGGCTTATACCTCCATAGACCTCCATAGACCCAGCCTGTTCAGACAGTATGGTCACCTGCTGACTTGTGATGTGGAAATATTGAAGTGACGTATATCTTGGTCAAACCCTTATTTGGACTGTTGAAATACATATTTTAATCAACGCGCTCCAAGATATCCTTTGTGAGGACTTTTTTTAATTCAGAATTCTCCCCCGTGACGGAGAAAGTAAGAAAATACCATGCCCAGTCAAATATATATATATTTTACAGGAAAATGATGTATTTAATTATTTTATGGTTTTATATGATAAATTAGCCTGGTTTGTTGTTTACAAGACTGTTTCCTATTTATCAAGAGGATAAAAGCTTCTTTTTGGTGCCTTCAAAGAAAGGCTTATGCATAATAATGAAGGTATGCTTTTGTCTTTAGGGTGGCTACTCAGACATTACGTCTCCATGGGACTGGGTGGTGGCAGTCTTAATGAATGTAAACATGCTACAGATATGGTGGAACCAGGTACCTTGTGTTGAGCATGAAAACCAGTAAGCTTCAATTCCGGCCAATCAGGAGTCAATGCAACTCCAGCCAATCAGAGTGCTTGATGGGGGTGAATGCAGGGGGTGGGCGGAGTGGGAATGACAAAACCAATTCTCCCAGTTAAGTTAAAATAAATTAGATCTTTCTTTTTTTAGCAAAGGTGTCATGGATTATTGGTTTTATTTATAATAATTGCAACAGCACTGGTGGATTCTTATAAAGACAAAAGGTTGTAATCCCTTATTTTATTTATCACTAAGCATATAAGTGTTATAGGTAAAAATCTCCATAACAAATGGTGCCCCTTGTGTGAGGACTTAAACTTTAACTCTAAAAAATGGTAAGTGTTATCTAAGTCTGTTTGTTTTCACCTCTGTCTGAACACCTAGACTAGTAAGCTTTTTCGAACATTGTTTTTGTATAAAACTTTTTATCTGTACTAATGCTTTGATGAGACTGATATGAACAGTATAATTAAAATAATTGTACTGAGAGTGTATAAGAAACATCCCGGTTGCGCCTAACTTGGAGAGGGTGTAAGTGTGAATGATATGGGCTCTGATTAGACTCTTTGAGGCAGTGGATTTTAGATCTGGGCCTTTTCCGCCAAAAAGCAGTTCCAGTTGACCCTTGAATGAGACCTAGGTCAAGACGCTTCCCAATCTTTGATTGAAATGCTGCTGTGGGCCTAGGTCACCTTGAATGGTCTTGATGTGTATGAATCTGTATTTCATTGAAATCTACTAACTGTGGATTGTAAACGTTGTAGTTTTGTGAACACTGGTTATATTTTAACCGCTATAAACCATATTGCTAAGGACCTCAGCATTTTTCAGCTCGTAAAATGCACAGCTCTGAAACTCAAAAACGCCCAACAAGCAAAATCGCATTCATTTCAATGGCCCCTGTTCACATCTGAGCATTCTGTCATCGTATGCAAGCTCAAAAAAGTACATGAGCTTCTTGTTAGGCAGATTACAGGCATTTTTCGGCTTGTTACATTGGTGACCTTTTGACAAAAAATGGCAAAATTCCGCTACTTTCTGCCTGAAAACAAAACGCTCAGGTGTGTATGCAGCCTGATAGTTGTGCCTCAAGTAATTGCCTTTTGTACTCCAAGCATTCATATCGTTTCTTGATTATACAAGTTTGTGCTATTCATTCTTGAGATAACAGAAGTAATATTCCTACTTTAAACATTTTAGAATACTTCAGAAAAGTCCATGGGGGAGATTGAACTATTAACGAGTTTGGGAAATCTCCAGGTTTTTTGAAGGACTAAAGTCAAGAACAGGGAAAAAGTTAAATATTGTTCTGACAAGTAGTGAAAAAAAACAATGAGGACAGGGGAGAGACCTGTCCACCCAATCACTGGCGAGAGTAGCTACCTCTGAGGCAACTGATTAAAGTTTGGGGAATCAGTTCAGGGTTCAATCCGTGAGGACGGGTAATAAAATCACTACAAGGAGGGGGTCTGAGTGTGGTAAACCCTACCAATTGACCTCAAGGGAAGAGATGATAGATAAATATGGGCCCTGGATGGTAAAATATATTTGTGATTGGCAATGTTGGACTGGAATGAAGTTTTCTAGGAGGAGTACATTTAAGCTTAAAGTGTTCGAACAGCTGTGGTCTGGTTATCACAAGAAGATGACACGGCCACAGGAAACAGATGCTTGGGCTATATGGATGCTGGAGTCAGCAAATAGAGTAAAGGAGGGGAATGTTTCGACTATGGGATTTAAGGAGAAATCATTCCAAGCACTACTTGAGGGCAGAGACAAGCAGAAACAGTCTCAACCCTAAAGTAAGTTGTGGCAGTAATGAACAGGGGGACAAGAAGAAATTGTCAGGGCTTGGACCTTATGCAGGTGCCCAGTCCGTATCTGCAAAGTGCTCAGGTGCTGATATGAACTATCACCTTTCAGTGGCTGACTATAAGGGAAAGCCACAAAATAACAAGTTTGATACCTCAGTAAAATGTGAATTACAGGGGGAGGGTGTGGCACAGGAACAGGAAGAGGAAGGTCAAGCAGCAAGCCAAGGGAAGGCCATGCTGGCATTAAGAGAGGAAAGTCTCCAGACTGAAGGGACACTTTCTGTCCCTCTGATGGTAGAGGATGTGAAATTAAATTTCACTGGGAAAAATAGTAGTAAGTGTGCGGGAAAGACTCAGCTGATCTTTGCATCCAGATGGTTGGCGAAACAGTATGAACATTTGAAGTTGCAGAACACATCCCTAAAAGAGGCTCTATAAATAAAAAAAGGTAATGGTAATGCTTTAGAAGCTTCCATGGCAAATTCTGATGCTATCCACCAGAGATTACAGGAACAAGTTTATCAGCTGGGAAAAATGCTGAAGGATGCAGAAAGTGAGGTGAAAGGATTATTTGTCATCTGCCAGAAGCAGCTTGCTCAGTTTTCAGATAGAGTGGATGACAAAGCAACTGATTTGGGTATCCCTGAAGTCGGTGGAACATCCTCCACACATAATGTATGTACCAATAGGAATAAATCCCTACAAGGTAAGTCCCATTGAAAAAGTAGCGAAGAAAAATCTCTATAGAACAAAGAGACGTGATTTTGAAGTGCACTCTGCATGCTTTGCAACGTGGCCTAGGGGTAATCATTATGAACAACCTAGATCATGGGCCCCATTCCAAGATCCTAAGGTAAGGAATGCGTCCATACAGGCTGAGAATGGGCTAATGAAATGGGATGGATCTTTGGAAGAAGTTCAACCCTACAAAACAGATTTTATGAGTTTAAAAACAAGTACAGGTCATTATAGAAAACAGGCTGGTATTAAGGGTGTCTAGAGTTTGCCTTCAAGCTAGCTAATTGTGAGAGTGTGCTTGTGGTGTGAAATACTTGGAACATATTTTGTGTCATCTGATTTAACTTTCTGATGCTTGTTGTCTCAGCTACAAAAGCCACCCAAATGACCCCCTTTCTTTCTAGCCAGGCCTGTGAGAGGGTGAAGAGAACTGTATTAACATGCAAATTAACTGGGATAAGTTGAATCTTAAGAGGTAGACCACTGTAATAGTGAATTAAGATGCGTATTCACGGTAATGTGTTTGGATTTTCAGAGAGACAGTTCTGAAGAGTTTCTTTTTGGTGAGGTATTATAATTGGTAAATAAATGGTACCGCTAAAAGGTTTATTAGGAGCTGCTCATTTTTTTTTTACCATAGTGAAAACATTTTTTTTGGAAATTAATGGTATACCGTAACAAAATCCACGTGGTAATAATGAAGTTGAGCTCAACAATTTTTGGTATTTGGGAAAAAGTGCACTGTTCCAAAACAAATAAGAAATACTTTCTTTGTGGAATGTAATGTATGATTCTGTGTTTTTTTGCTTTTTGTATCAGGTACCTAACCATTGGTTTATTTTGTTTCTAGGAGAAAAGTTGAATGTACGTTACTGAATTTTATTGGTGATTTATCCCTTAGATTCGATAATTGGGGTTCATGGCTCTCAGAACAAAAGGAGATCACAGCCTCCGCAGACAACTTCATAGAAAAACTGTTCTTTTTTCCTGGTTTGTCTGGTTTCAGATGTGAATGTTTTAGGTTTTCATCACCATTATTTAGTTGGTGCTTCTGTTTGTCCGTCTGCTTGAATGTGTTTTTTCTACCTTGTGTGGGTTGTATGTTCTGGTCCAACATGTGTGGAGCTCTGGTATGAATGATTTTCTTTGCTCCACTGATTAGCAGAACCAACTGGCAAGTCCCCAGCTGGATACACACTGTACAATATCCTGTGGGTTCTTTTTCCTTTGGATTTGTTGGGGCCGTGTGGTGTGAGATCAGGCCTTGAGGGTTTTGATTTGTGTGCGGTCAGGCGGGCCCTTGCACTGCATGGTTTTGGTAAGTCTGGGGATAATCAGACAGTGAGGATTGTACAGTATGTATGGGGTCTTACTTACTTAGTTTCAATGAAAAGTTGGTTAAGATGGCAGTGAATAATTGTCACTCTAAAACGTATATTTGGCTAAGAAGTGTTATAAATATCTGTCAATGTTACTGCTTTTAGTGGTAAGAGTGTTTTTGGTATTGTCTAGAGTTTGAATTGGATCTGTCATAGATCTGTTACATATCTGTTTCATATTCACTCCACGGCTTTAACTGTTAGGGGTCAGCTATTTTAATACTGTTTAACCCCCTGCTGTTAATGTAATTAGTTACACATCCAGCCAGTCCTGTTTTTTTTCAAACTCTGCTCATTGCCTCAGGCTAATGTATGCTAATGTCCATAGCAGGCTATCTGTGTGTCTCCAAGTGTATTTCCAGCCTGTTTCCTGCCCCGTGTCACTGTGCAACTCGGCTCCTAGAGTTTCCTGTTTGTCTGGTTTTACGTGGCTATTTGTTACTAGTTGTCTAATGGGTCTTTGGTGTATCTGTCACTAATATATCAATAATATGTT
>BLSH010367311.1:41021-57718 GCA_018402905.1 Glandirana rugosa
CCGATTTATATAACCTCGACAAAATGAACGGTTTCCTCTTTTGTGGACAGTGTTATTCCGGGCTTTCCTGGTAAAAAATTATTTTTTGGCTGTGGTTTGAGTATTTCAAGTCGTTAGTAACTCTCTTAATGTCTTCGACATTTAAGTTCATTTATCAGGTACTGATCACAACTCGCTTGGGCCTGACATTGCAAGCCCAGGCATGGCTTGAAAGCCCACAGGCCCCGTGCCTGGGCCTGGGCCTGTAAAGTTTTTAGCAAGCCCAAGCCAGGCCCCAAGACGATAAAATGAGGTGCACAACTCTTCGACGTCCGAACCCGAACGATTTTTGAAATGTCCGGGTCCGGGTCCGTGCCCCGGACACCCGAAAGTTCGGTACGGACCCGAACGTTACAGTCCGGGTTCGCTCAACACTAGTCATGGACTATTTACTTGAATTTACAGCTTCTGTAATTCTCTCAATGATTGCTGAACTTTATGAGTTTGGTGTCGGTTTTTTATTAAAAAATGGTCCTTTCGGGCCTTATTGTGACAGGTGTTTTCTCCTTTGGCAAGTAAAACAGCTCCAATATATTTAGCCGCTTGCATGGGTTTCAGCTTTAATGTAATAACAAAAATAATAGAAGGGTAAGTATGTAAATGTGGATGTCACATCAATTGTTTACTGCACTCACTGAAAATATGCTACTTTACAGTACATCCAATCTGATACATAAAGTCATTTAGCAATAATGATAAAACAGATTTGAGGCACTAATATAATCTACATCATAAAAGGTAAAACTGTAATATTTAGACAAACATTTCTTGTCATTTACCCAGTAATACCAGAGAAAAGCTCTAAAATGACTAAACATTTAATGACTATTTTGTTCTCACAGCAAATAGTGAAATACGAAATCAGCAGTGATATTTCATTTATTGCAATATTCTTTAGGTGTTATGCAGTGGCGGGCCGTCCATAAGGGGTGCAGGGGTGCTGCCTCCCTAATCCATACGTCCGGCCCCTAATCTACATGCAGGATGCAAGGATTTCAATTTTTTTTTCTTTTTTGAAACACATGATTAGAGCCTTAGACTCTAATTGGCTTCAAAAAAGGATGGGCTTGGGGTGCAGAGCACTTCGCCCTGAGCCCACCCTTTGTGTGACAATAGCAAATTATTATTCGCTGTTGTCTTCCTAATTCGCCTCTCAGCCAATCAAGAAGCAGGTCTTAAGACCCAGTTGGCCGAGAGGAGAAGCAACCGTATTGGCCACAGAGGAGGAAGTCGCCAAAGAGTCGCACTGAGGAGGAGGATATGCAGGGTGAAGCCACTCAGGAAGAATCCGCCGAGAAGGAGGAGACACAGGAAGGAGCTTGCGACCTAAATGGAGTAAGTGCAGGGCTGGTGGGCGGACACGCGAGCAACAGGGGGTGGAGGGTTTGACTGATCGACCAAATAGGGGGTGGTGGGTGGTTTGTTTGCCTCCCCCCCAAAAAAATGGAGCACCAGCCACTAATGGTGTTATTGAACAACCTTATCAAAACATTTAACATTTTACACCAACATTAGAGACATGAACTTCAGACCCCATCACTAGCTATCTAAAATATCCATGTGAGCTCCAAGTAATGAACTTTCCAAAAAATAATCAAAACACCCCTTAAAATGTCCCTGGTGTACTTGGCCACTGATCAGTTATTATTATTATTATTATACAGGATTTATATAGCGCCAATAGTTTACGCAGTGCTTTACAACTTGAGGGTAGACAGTACAAACACAATACACTTGAATACAGTAGGAATCAGAGGTCCCTGATCATTAGAGCTTACAATCTAAGACGGAAGGTCAAGAGATACAAGAGGTAATAACTGAGGGGGATGTGCTGATGGAGAAGATAAATGTGAAGTTGTTAGGTGAGAGCCAGATAGGCTTCTCTGAAGAGATGAGTTTTCAGGGATTGTCTGAAAGTGGACAAAGTAGTAGAAAGTCAGACAGATTGGGGTAGAGCATTACAGAAGATGGGAGAGGCTCTGGAGAAGTCCTGGAGGCGAGCATGGGATAAGGTGACAAGGGAGCTAGAGAGCAGGAGGTCTTTGGAGGAGCAAAGAGAACGATTTGGTTGGTATTTTGAGACCAGGTTAGTGATGTAGCTGGGGGCCAGGTGTGGATGGCTTTATAAGTTATTGTTAGTATCTTGAATTTAATTTGTTGCTGTAGCAGATGCCGATCGGTTTTTAAGGTGGTTGAGCCTGGCAGCAGCGTTTATGATGGATTGAAGTGGGGATAGCCTATTTAGAGGTAAGCCAGTGAGGAGGGAGTTGCAGTAGTTGAGACGAGAGATGACCAGGGAGTGGATTAGAAGCTTTGTGGTGACATTGGTTAGGAAGGGGCGTATCTTGGAGATGTTGCGGAGGTTGAGGCAGCAAATTTTGGATAGCGATTGGATGTGGGGCCGAAAGGTTAGTTCGGAGTCCAAGATTACACCTAGGACCTTAGCATGGGGGGATGGGTTGATAGTTGAGCCATTGATTTTGACAGAGAAATCTGGGGAAGTGGCACGTGGGGAGGAAATATCATGAGCTCAGTTTTGGATAGGTTGAGTTTGAGGAAGTGATGCGACATCCAGGCTGATATGTCTGTTAGTAAGTTTGTAATGCGTGAGGGGACAAATGAAGAGAGCTGGGGGGTGGAGAGATAGATTTGTGCATCATCAGCATAGAGATGATATTGAAAGCCATGGAAGGCAATCAACTGACCCAGGGAGGAGGTGTAGATCGAGAAAAGGAGAGGTCCAAGAACAGAACCTTGGGGGACACTGACAGAGAAAAAAGAGGAGAGGAGGAAGTAGAGTTATAAGTGACACTGAAGGAGCGGTGGGATATGTAGGGTGAGAACCAGCGAATAGTACAGTCATGGAGACCAAAGGAGTGGATTTTTTTGAGGAGGAGGGGGTGGTCTACTAAGTCAAAGGCAACAGAGAGGTCCAGGAGAAGTAGTACAGAATAGTGTTTCTTTGTTTTTGAGGTCATTTGTGAGCTTAAGGAGAGCAGTTTCCGTGGAGTGTTCAGGGCGAAATCCGGACTGAAGGTGATCAAGGAGTTTGTACATGGTCAGAATGTTGCCCAGTCGGTTGTATACCAGTCTTTCAAGGAGTTTGGAGGAGAAGGGGAGTAAGGAGATGGGGCATAGGTTGTTAAGATTGGTGGGGTCCAGTGAGGACTTTTTAAGGATAGGGGTGACTAGCCCATGTTTTAGAGAGTTTGGGAAGATCCCAGCAGAGAGGGATAGGTTGAAAATGTGAGTTAGAGAGTGTAGAAATGAGTTAGAGGGTGAGCATAGCTTTCGCGAGGGAGCAGGATCCAGGGGGCAGATGGTTAGATGGGTGTAGATAAAAGTTTAGCAACCTCGCTAATACTAGCAGGGTTGAATGTGGAAAGTAGTGATTGTATCTGTGGACATGGGGTGTTGAGTGGGCGTGGTTTCTGCGCACTGGAGATCTCCTCACAAATGTTATCAATCTTAGTTTTAAAGTGATTGGTGATCTCCTGGGCAGTGAGTGAGTTAGAGGGTGGAGGCAGTGGAGGACAGAGTAGAGTGTTAAAGGTCGAGAAGAGTTGACAGGGACTGGATGATAATGTGTTAATGAATGTGATAAAATAGCTCTGTTTTGCAGTGTGGAGGCAGGAATAGTATTTTAGGAGGACGGATTTATACAGTATTGGTTCAAGCCTTCTTGGAACTTAGTCTTATGCTACAGACGCTCAAGAGCGTGGCTCTGGTTGTAGGGTTCAGAGTGTAGTGAGTGGGGTGAGCTTGTCTAAGGAGGATGACAGTGAGCTGTTGTAGACGAAATTGGCTTGGTTGGGACAGGACAGGGGTGAGATTTTGTCATAGAGGTGATCAGTAGCAGAGTAGAGAAGAGAAGGGTTGAGGTGGTGAAGGTTTCTACAGGTAACTGTTAGGCGGTTGGAGGGAGAGGAGGTGGAAGACCGGGAGAGAGCGAAACTAATAAGGTGGTGATCAGAGAGTGGGAGAGGATTGTTAAAGCGGTTGCACGAAGTGCACTGATAAAAGAAGACAAGGTCAAGGGTGTCGCCATTGGAGTGAGTAGGAGCCTGTATCCATTGCATCAGGTCGAGAGATGAGGTTAGACTGAGAAGTTTTGAAGTAACAGTAGTGATAGAGTTAACGGGGATTGTGGGGATTTCAGAAGAGAGAAAGTAGGGTAGCCAGGCAGAGAAGTCATCAAGGTAAGTTGATACCAGTCCAGGGGGCCAGTAAAGGAGTAAAGGAGGCAGGAGAAGTAGTGTCAGATTCATGAAGCCAGGTTTCGGTAATGGCAAGTAGGTATAGTAGGTAGGTGTGATAAAGAGGTCATGGAGGGCAGTGAGTTTGTTGCAGACAGAGCGGGCATTCCAAAGGGCACAGGAGAAGACGAGGCTGGTATTGGGAAGAAGAGGAATAAAGACTAAGTTCTGTGGGTTGCGGCTGCTGCCAGAGGCTGTTGGGAGTTGGGAGCCTCAGGCAAAAACAGATGATGGAGGCCCAGGGTTTGGGAATATATCACCAGAGATTAGGAGAAGCAGGAGGGTGAGGGAGGTAATGTGGGAGTGTGATTTATATGGAGGGGCATGCCTCAGAGTCCTGGTGGTTTAATAAGTATAAGTATGTAGAATGAGCAAGCATGTTATTTTAAGCATTTGTGTATTTTTATTGTTGTCCAGGTTGTCCGGTTGGAGCAGTAATAGGGAGAGAACAGAAGGCAGGGTGATATATAAAAGCTGAGCGGTGGAGAAGAGGGGTGAAGGTAAGAGAATTTGAAGAAAGAGGACACAAGTGCCAGAAGGAGTGGTAGAAAGTGCATGTTATAGAGTGGAAGGAGAGCTGAATAGAGAGACGGGTCCTGCAGCCTTGTAGGTGTTTTCAGTGCAGTTTACTATGTATATTCGCTTCATGCAGTCACTGAAGTGCAGAGCTTGAAGTGCATATAACTTGTAGAAAGAATCACTTCGAGAAAGAAGCACCTGCAACGTGCTCCCCAGCAACATGCTGACCCCATAAGGGTGCTCTAATTTATGCTGTTATAAGGGTGAGGGAGGGTGGAAGTTCGTTAATTAATCATGAGTGAATATAAGGATGCCTAACAATCAAGCGGACCTTTCACTTTTTAAGTCAGACTAGCAAGGGGCCCGAGTCATAAAGATAACATCAGCACATAAAACTTAGGTAAGACACTACAGAGCAACAAAAACATCATAGTAATGCACACAGGGCAACAGATGGAGGAGGCCACATACCAAAAAGCACAGATACATATAGAGAATAAACAGATTCCAGTTAAAGGTGGATGATGTGGTTCAGATGACACATACCAAAAAGCACAGATACATAGATAGAGGAAACAATAACTACCAGTCTGTGTACTGGGGGCTATTACTGAATTCACTAACACATGCAGGGATTGAATATTAAACACACTGACACCAAGTTGGGGGCGGGGGTGTTAGTGAGGTTAGGTACACTAATACTGGTGGTTATTATTGTAGCCACTGACACCAATACTGCAATTTATTATTGCCCACATATACACATGCAGGGGGTTATTATTGTATCTACTGATACCAATGATGGGGCATATTTTACTCCCACTCTCTCTTCAGTGTGCATTGCAGTACATTGCAAAAATGCAGAAGGACAAACATGTTGGTGCATTACAGCCCATCATTCTTGAATTGGCTGCCTAAACCCCAGTACACAAGGGTCAAATATTGGGAGAAATCAGCTGGTTACAAAAAAGCGGATGGCATTCGGCCTGTGTGTATAGCACCCTGTCTGACAGAAGTTGATCGCTTGGCCGGTATCTGTCGGACGAGCATGCTGGAAAACCAGCAGCTGACCGACTCCCGATCAGCGCCCTCAGCCACTGGTGGAGCTGGGTTGAAAGAAAAAAGAAACATAGTGTGTATCAGGCCTAACTCAACACAATGAATGAAAACTCAAAGAATGAAAACATGCAATTGTTCGGCCCTCCGGAGTCATCGGGATCCACAGTTGAGACATTGTATAATTTTCAAGTTGACCACCAGTGCTCTAGATTTTAGTGTTGTGTGCTCTGTTGAAATCCACTTTTTGTACTGTCCTCATCTTTCTGCATTCCATCTGCATACTTTCCCTGTGACTTGCTTCTCCTCCTTGACACTTACCCTTGCACAATGGACCAGGGAAGGTGCAGTTTGAAATCTCTGCCCTGGGCACTATATGATCTTGTCCCTTCACTGCTGCTTGTCCTTTCAATAGTGAGACACACGGGTTAATTTGCTAAAGGCAAAAGACTATGCACCTTGCAAAGCGCAGTTGGACTCTGCAAGTGCAGTTGCTCCATAGCTTAGTAAATGAGCAGAAGCTGACTTCCATCATCCAATCATGTGCAAGCAAAAATGCTGTTTTTTTATTTTCCTTGCATGTAAGTGGGTATTCTTTGTAAAGTGAAGCTTTACCTCATTTACTAAGCTCTGAAGAAATAGCACTTGCAGAGTGAAACTGCATTCCGCAAAGTGCACAGTCTATTTGCTTTTAGTAAATCAACCCCACTGACTGGATTAGGCATAATGGTGAGTGAAGCTGGTTTGATTCGAGTCTGTGAAATTAGCACCAACCCCATAAGGCGCTTAAGAGGGAAGATAAGCTAGCTATTTGTTACTGGCCTTTTTTAAGAATACAAAGCAAATATTGTTAAAAAGGGCACAGACAGCTGTCCACTGCCATGGGGGACATGTACCAATGCGAAAAACTTTTTCAAAAAAGTAATTTAATGGAGAGCGTCTTCCCATGCAGCCTTAAGGACAACATTAAAAATACACAAATGCTTAAAATAACATGCTTGGGATGTACCAAAATGGATCTATATTGCTGGTCAATTATGGATTTAGATCAGAAGCATTATTTACATTATTACATGCAAAGCAGGTATAAGAAACAAATAGATTTTTATTAAAAATCAGCACACATTACACATTCTTAGGCACACATTTAACCCCTTGATTACCCTAAATGTCAACCTCTTCCAGGCCAGTGTCAATAGTACAGTGACAGTGTATATTATTATCACTGATCACTGTATTAATGTCACTGGTGATGTCAGTGGCAGTTAGTCAGTTCCCACTCAGCATTAGTTAGTGTCAGACTGTCCGCCGCACTATCACAGTCCCATTATCACAGTCCCATTATAAGTGGCTTATCAGCGCTATTAGTAGTATTAAAAAATACTAAAAATTCCAGTACATACAGTATACCACAGTTTGTAGGCGCTATACCTTTGACCCAAACCAATCAATATACACTTACTGGGATATGTTTTATAGCAGAAAGTAAAAAATATATATCTTTTTTTCAAAATTTTCAGTATTTTTTTCCCCCGCCACTTTTCCGTCGTCTCCGCCACTTACCGGACCCACAGGTAGCGATGGAGACAATCGGGTCCCCTCCCCTCCTGCACTGGATGCCGAGTGAGCGGAAGATGGCACCCACTCGGCTCCATAGAATTGACTGGTGGAAGCGACGTCAAACGTCACTTCCACCCAATGCTCTTAATGGAGAATTTTTTTTTTTTTTCAAACGGCATTTCTTTTTTTTTCTTTTTTTATTGCATTTAAGTGTAAATATGAGATCTGAGGTCTTTTTGACCCCAGATCTCATATTTAAGAGGTCCTGTCATGCTTTTTTCAATCACAAGGAATGTTTACATTCCTTGTAATAGGAATAAAAGTGACCCAATTTTTTTTTAATGGACAGTGTAAAAATAAATAATAAAAAGTAAAATAAATAATACAAAAAAATTAACGTGCCCTGTCCCGCCGAGCTTGCGCACACAAGTGAACACAAACGTAAGTCGTGCCCGCATATAAAAATGGTGTTCAAACCACACGTGAGGTATCGCCGCAGTCCTTAGAGCAAGAGCAATAATTTTAGCACTAGACCTCCTCTGTAACTCAAAACTGGTAAACTGTAGAAATTTTTAACCGTCGCGGTTGGAGATTTATAAGTACCAAAGTTTGTCGCCATTCCAAAATTGGGCTAACGTTACTGTTATCTTATTTTTTTAATTCAAAAAAGTTAATTTTTTCCAAAAAAATCGCGCAAATACGGTGTGACATAAAGTATTGCAATGACCGCCATTTTATTCTCTAGGGGGTTAGGAAAAATATATATATAATGTTTAGGGGTTCTACGTAATTTTATAGAAAAAAAACAGATTTTAACTTGTAAACACTAAATTTCAAAAAGAGGCTCGGTCCTTAAGTGGTTAACCACTTGCCGACCGCGCGCTGCCTATTTACGGCGACAGCACCGCTCTGTTCCACGAATCACTGTAAATAGGCGGCGATTTACAGACTGGCAGCTAGGGGGCGCAATGAGCTGCCGGAGCGAAAGAACGTTCTGGCAGTGGGGACATAAGAGATCTACTGATCCTTGTCACTGGGATCAGTTAGATCTCTTATGCCTAAGGTATCCCAGCCCCCTCACAGTTAGAACACGCCCAGGGAACACAGTTAACCCCTAGCACTCCCCCTGCAGGTTAACCCCTTCACTGCCAATGACATTTATACAGTAATCAGTGGATATTTAATTTTCTGATCGCTGTATAATGTCATTGGTCCCAAAAAAGTGTAAAAAATGTCCGACATGTCTGCCCCAATATCAAAGTCCCAATAGAAATCACAGATCGCCGCCATTACTAAAAAAAAAAAAAGTAAAAACGCCAGAAATTAATTCTCATGGTTTGTAAACGTGGCAACTTTTGCGCAAACCAATCAATAAACGCCGATTGCAATTTTTTTACCAAAAATATGAGGAAGAATATAAATCGGCCAAAACCGATGAATAAATTAGTTTTTTTATCTTTTTGGATGTGTATTTTAGCAAGAAGTAAGAAATATTGTTTTTTTTTGCAAAATTGTCGCTCTTTTTTTGTTTATAGCGGTGATCAGAAATGATGCAGAGGTGACCAAATCCCACCAAAAGAAAGCTCTGTATGCCTAATCTCAAAAAGTGCTCTGGTCCTACAGTGGGAAATCCTTCTGAGGGTGAAGTGGTTAAATCATGCTAAATATTGGGTGTGGCTTAAAGGAGGTGTGGTTAGAGTCTGAGATTACTTACATAGTGGAAAATGTGGTAATAAAGTATCTCACAAAAGTGAGTACACCCCTCACATTTTAGTAAATATTTAAAGATGGCCTAGCCCATCTTTATGTGGAGCAACGATTCTTTTTTTTCAGATCCTCAGAGAGTTCTTTGCCATGAGGTGCCATATTGAACTTCCAGTGACCAGTATGAGAGAGTGAGAGCCATAACACCAAACTGAACACACCTGCTCCCCATTCACACCTGAGACCTTGTAACACTAACGAGTCACATGAGACAGGGGAGGGAAATGGCTAATTGGGCCCAATTTGGACATTTTCACTTAGGGGTGTTCTCCCTTTTGTTGCAAGCGGTTTAGACATTAATGTGTGTGTTGAGTTATTTTGAGGGGACAGCAAATTTACAGTGTTATACAAGCTGTACACTCACTGCTTTACATTGTAGCAAAGTGTCATTTCTTCAGTGAAAAGATTATAAAATATTTACAAAAATATGAGGGGTTTATTCACTTTTGGGAGATACTGTATATAAGGAATGTAGGTAGGGCAGGGGGTTGGGGGGAATGAACAAGAGGAGGGGTGAGCAGAGTTAGGGTAGGGATGGAGAAGAGGGGGGTGAGCAAATTTGGGGGGATGAAGAAGAGGGGGTGAGCAGAGTTGGGGTTTGGAGCAGTGAGCAGAGTTGGGGGGATCGAGAAGAGGGGGGTGAGAAGAATTTGGGGGGAAAGAGAAGATAGGCAGGGTAAATAGGGTTGGTGAAGGGGAGTTATGAGCAGAGCTGAGTTGTTCCTGGCTGCTGAGAGGGAAGACACTGGGACAGGACGGTGGGAAGACATGCACACAAAAGTTGCTGCATAGGACAGTCAACAGAAAGCTTTCTATAGGACTCACCATAGCTGTAGCTTTTCTGGTGGCAGGCATGGGTACCTGCCTCTGGTGTCTCTCCCTGTTCACCCCTGTGTCCCCCTCCCTTCTCTTCATTAAGCCCCTCAATCTGCTTCCCTTCAGAAGGCGGGCTGTGTCCCAGCCAATCAGACACTGCAAGCCTTGCAGGATCCGCTTCCTGGGTGGTGTTCAGTCAAAGTGACTTGCAATAAAAGTGTCCGATCTAAGCTGCTGGGGGAGGAGGTAGGGGGAGGAATAGACCGGCAATCAATGTTCTGCTGCTCTGTCTCTTGGCACCCTGCCCAGCAGCACCTGAGGACCGACCTTACTCACTAACATGGCTGTCCGTGACAAAGGCGGAATTTTGGGATTCTGCCCAGGACAGTCACAGACTGGGACATCGATCTGATTTCCGTGACTGTTGGCAAGTATGGGTGAGCCTTTTTCTCTTATAATATAAAAATACATTGTTTTCCCTGGAGTTGAAGTATTGGTTACTTTTAAATTCCAAAGCAAAGATAAACAAAATCATTGGCAGAGATGAATCATCTGTTGTTGTTGTTGTTTACTTACTCTTTTATGCAATTCAAAGCTGAAGAAAATTAAAGCAAGAAATAGAATTGTGCCCACCATTTGTTTAAGATGCCAGCTCTATATAAGCAAATGACTGTTGCTTTCCTGTAAGATGTGCTGTATATAGTATTACTCTTTGCAGAATACAAGAACTGATTAACTGTAGATGTAGTTGTGCAAAAGCCAAATGACTGTTGCTCTTCTATCAGAGGCACTGTATATATTATTACTATTAGTAGACAGCAAGATTTCATTACATGTAGACATTGTTATACAGAGGACCGTACTTTAACTGGAGGGATTAGAGATACACTTTACTGTAGATGACAGAGTTACACTTTTACATTTTGAAGAAGCTTAGAAGGGAAAGACACCACTGGCAGAAACTTAAAATACTTTTGGAGAGGACTGGATTCATCTTTGTGCCCACAAGAGAGAAAAAACATGATGCAATTTGCATTTAATCAATATAATAAATCAAGAGGAAGATATTATTGCTATTTCTTTTCCAGCATCATTATTCTGGCAACAAGACAAGCTTATGGTCTTGCAAAACATTTAAAAAGAACATGGAGGGGATTATATATGAGTATCAAAGTAATACATATGTTCTAATATAATTTACATATGTGGAAATACTGGGTAATCAGTAGCAGCACATCCCCAACTCAACTGTTGTTATAAAAAAATATGTATATATTTATATATATATAGCTAATAGATTTTTAAGATACTACCTTTAAGACTAACAACACGTTTGACAAAAGTTACATAAAATCTATTTTTATTCAATGAATTTAAAGCGGAATTAAAAATAATAATTACAAAAGCATTTTGGAATTGAACTCACCACTGATAAAATCTTCTATAAATGAACACCTGGCACAATCGCCCATATCATATGATAAATTTGATCCACAATATACAGTATGTTACAATGCACTCATGTGACATTGTAACCTGTACAAAGGATATCTTTGTTGTATTTCATGTAGACCCAATTTATCATGTGATAGAGGCAATTATACTAGAGGTGTCCATTTGCTACATACTTTATATCAGATTTTAGCAGTGGTGATTGCACTTTGACAATGCTTTTGGAAAAATGTTTAATTCTGTTTTAAATTAATTTAATACAAATTAGATTTCATGTAACTTGTTAAAAGTGTTGTTACACTAAATGGTAGCATATTAAAAGTCCCCTAGGTTTTATATAGATATGTTATAACGTGTTCTAATATAACTTTTTGTTGTAGCCTTGTTACCTTAAATAGGCCCTCCATGAAAATAAACTAGTCTCAATGGCAAGAAGGCAAGTTTGGATGGTTAATGTACCAACATTCCTGAGATATGTGATACAAGATTCAAGCTGGCCTTTCTGAAGACTGTCAAAATTATCCAAAGACCAACAACAGGGTAATTGGATGGCACACCCTTTGCCCCTCTACCATGAGTGCAAACTCTGACTTGTGTTCCCTCATTTATCTCCAAGTTGGCATACAGATGACAGGAATCCTGGGAGACACTTCTCTGCCTCATGCTAGTTCTCAAACTGTCTTCTATTTTGGCATCTACAAATAGGTGAGAGGACTTCATCTATGTATCCCTTTGCCATCATCATTCCAGTCACCACCAGTCATCCATACCAAAGTGACTCTGCTATTCCTCTGGCTATCCCATCCAACAGTACATGTACATAAAGGCTGTTGTAAGCTTTTTTCCCCATTTCTCATGTCAAATCTTTCACATTCTCTAGGTAGCAGCTATGTGAAAATCCACTTTACTTACATTTTCTTTAGCTTCCTTTACCCATCTTTTATCTGATTTCAAGCTGAGTTTTTGCAACTGATTTCTAGGGATTGCCAGAAAGCTTTGGCATGAGATAGGGAGCAGTAAATAGCTTGTAGCAACCATTACACACAGATACTATTAGATGGGATAACAAGATGGATGACATGGTTTACTATATATTTTGTATAGCTAGATATCTATTGTAGCAGAGTGCCCCTTTACCCAATTTTCTCTGCCAGTGAGTGCAGAACCCTATAACTCCATTACCCATATTTTCATGGGCTCCTATCATCCCCTGGACTCCTGGACACACCCAAGTGAAATAAGTTGCAGGCCCTCCCACCTTTCTGTGCTCAGTGGGACCATGCTTGATGAAGCAGCCGTGACTGGGTTAGCTATCTCTGACCGCGTACAGAACCCACCTATGTCAGAATCGATTTACAGTACAACAAAAAATACAAGAATACTCAGTACTAACCTAACTCACAGTCACATTGGTGGATATTGTCCATACAGCTATCACAGTAAAACTATTCTAGAGGGGTAGCATTGCTCACTGCCGCTTTGCTACTTTACCAGAGACTTATGCAGCTGTACCTGTGCAAAACCTGGTGTAGGGTGCCTATCCCCAAATACCTGGGCTGTCCTCTGCAGCCGTTCCCCTAACAAGTGAGAGATTGTATTCCTTTCCAGGGAACTGCAAGTATTTGCCCTAATTATCAGTTCATGCTCCACATTGTTTGTTTTTCCAGCGCCTCTTTCCCCTGTGCCATATTGATATTTATGCTGTATCACCAACTACTGGACAAATGTAAGAATTGTTGCTGGTATTCCAGTTACTCTGTTTGGATATCTTCTTTTTGTAACCATCAGTTTAAAGTAGAGCTATAGGAATAATCTATGTATTGAGGTGCTAGCTCAAAATCAAGTTAGTGAATGTTCGAATAACCATACAAAATATATATATATTAAATATATAAACAAATCCGTGCAACCAGTTTGATTACAATAATGAAAGTAAAAAATAAAAATAAACAATATATAAAAGTCCTGAAATAATGAATACTTAAACAAGGAGATATCTTCTAATCAACTTCTTTCTATCACCACATCTGCATTAGTGATACCGTGCTCCACTTTAATCATGTGCTTTAATGAATGCCAACAACATGTACTGTGACATACTGAAACAGAGCATGATCCCCTCCCTTCGGAGATTGGGCCGCAGGGCAGTATTCCAACATGATAATGACCCCAAACACACCTCCAAGATGACCACTGCCTTGCTAAAGCAGCTGAGGGTAAAGGTGATGGACTGGCCAAGCATGTCTCCACAGCTAAATCCTATTAAGCATCTCTGGGGCATCTTCAAATAGAAGGTGGAGGAGTGCAAGGTCTCTAACACTCACTAGCTCCGTGATGTCATCATGGAGGAGTGGAAAAGGACTCCAGTAGCAACCTGTGAAGCTCTGGTGAACTCCAAGAGGGTTAAGGCAGTGCTGGAAAATAATGGTGGCCACACAAAATATTGACACTTTGGGCCCAATTTGGACATTTTCACTTAGGGGTATACTCACTTTTGTTGCCAGCGGTTTAGACATGAATGGCTTTGGGTTGAGTTATTTTGAAGGGACAGCAAATTTACACTGTTATACAAGCTGTACACTCACTACTTTACATTGTAGCAAAGTGTCACTTCTTCACTGTTGTCACGTGAAAAGATATAATAAAATATTGACAAAAATGTGAGGGGTGTACTCACTTTTGTGAGATACTGTATATTTTGTATGGTTATTCAAACATTCACTAATTTAGCACATCAGCACATAGATTATGCAGTATTTTTGGCACATACCAAAAAATTGATGGCAGCAGCTGATTGATTACTGGTAGAAATTGAACACAAGGGGCGCCATTTTGTTTATGTTAAAGAACTATAGGCAAAATTACTTTTCATTTTGGATAGAGTATAGGAGTGTCACAACCTCTGTCAGATTCTTTTTTCCATTTCCATTCTTTGTGCCATTGTGAAGATTTACCCTCACTTATTGTCCCATAACCAAAACAGGAAGAGAGAGGAAATCCCTGTAAATTAAGGAAAACTCTAAAGGCCACCAAAACTAGTGCTCCCTTTGGAAAATGTCCCCTGTTACTTTTCTAGTGAGATTTCTTTTTACTTGCACTTTTTAGTGATAATATTAAACAGGACAAATAGTTACATAGTTGCTAAGGTTGAATAAATACCCTAGTCCATCCAGTTCGACCTGTGTACTTGGTGTATGTGTGTTCATGTCTATAATCATTTCCCATATGCCTGTATATTGGGTTGACTAAGATGCATGTCCAAGAGTTTTTTAAAACAAATTATTCTTCCTGCTGTCACCACCAATTTTGGAAGGAAGTCCCACATCCTTACCACACTGACAATGAAAAAAACCCTATGCAGCTTAAGGCTAAACTGCTTCTCCTCCAATTTCATGAGTGAACCCAGGTCTTTCTATACTCCCTGAAACTGAATAGTTTTCTTCCTACACTGGGATCACAATTGAGGTATTTGTATATTGCTATCATATCTCCTCTCATACATCTTCTCCATCGAGAATGCTTTTAGTGCTTGTAGTCTGCTAGGTTTGCTTGCGGCGGCTTGACAATGCATACTATTGCTCAGTCTGTCTTCTACTAGGACCCTCAGATCTTCTCCATCCTATATTCCCCCAGAAATTCTCCACCTAGTGAGGAACTTGCGTTCATATTTTTAGTCCCCAAGTGCATTACTTTACATTTTTAAACATTAAACCTCATTTGCCATATAGTTTCACACCCCATTATTTTATTCAGTTCTTCTTGTAAAGTTTCTATATCCTGCTGTGAAGGCATTGCCCTACTTATTTTTGTTCCGTCAGCAAACTGAAATTGAGCTATATTTGCCAATCTCTATATCATTTATGAATAAATTAAACAGAACTGGTCCCAGGACAGAGCCACTTACCACTCCAGACCAGACCAAGTACACATTATTTATCCCCACCCTTTGGGCATTCCCCTGTAACCAGTTTTCTATCCAAGAACAAAAAAGAAAAGAAAGCATTCAATACAATTGCCTTCTCCTTGTCATTTATAACCAACTTCGCCTCATCAGTGTTGCCAGCTGATTCTCTACATCCAGGATCTGGGCTTCCAGAGAAACAACTAGCTCACATCTCACACAGCAGTATTCGTCTTCGAATATGCATACATTGGGCAAGATGTGCACTGGGTGGCATCACCAGTCCCGTTGGACATTTTACCCACTACTCTAATGAGGATAATCCCAAAAAGTTAATCTCGGTACTCTACACTACTCCAAGTTATCCCCGGTCCTCCAAGCTACTCCAAGTTACTCCCAGTGCTACACCTACTCCAAGTTCCTCACAGTTACTCCCAGTACTCCACATTACTTCCAGTACTCCAAGTCACTGCCAGTACTCCAAGTTACTCCAAAATTACTCCCAGTACTTCAAGTAAATCCAATAAACTCCCAGTTACTCCCAGCACTCCAAGTCACTCCCAGCACCCCATGTCACTCCCAGTACTCTAAGCCACTCCAAGTCACCCCAAGCACTCCAAGTCACACCCAGCACTCCGAGTCACTCTCAGTACTCCTCCAAGATTACTCCCAGTACTCTAAGATATTACAAATTATTTACAATTACTTCCAGTACTCCAAGTCACTCCCAGTACTTCAAGTCACTCCCAGCGGTTAGTCATATAATGTGTCCCGCTCCCACACTCACAGTGTGCCCAACGCTCTTTCTGTCAGTGTGTCCTCCTGTCAAATGCCGCCTGCTCTTCTGTCCTGCTCACCTGTCAGCGTCTCTCAACTCCTGCGCCCACTTTCTCTTCTCCTGGTCTGCTCCATCTGTCAGCGTTTTCACCTCAGTATCCCTCCTCTGACCTCAATCCTCTCGGTCCTCTCTCCACCGCTCTGCAAGGTGAATGTGTCTTCCAGTTCTACCACAACTCACAGCGTGTCTCCATGTGCTAACAGCGTGCCTCTCTCAGCATGTTCACAGCATGCATCTCTTGGAGGGAGGATGAATCTCCATAACAGGGATACAGACAGAAATAAAAACTAAAAGGTGTTCTAATCCAGTGACTAAGTGGTTAGCACTTCCATCTAGTAGCACTAGGGTTGTTGATTTGATTCCCGCCCATAGCACTACATGCATGGAGTTTGGCTGTTCTCTCTGTGCCTGCATGGGTTTCCTCCCATACTGCAAAGACAGCTTGGTAGGTTAATTGGCTCCTGGCCCTAGTAGTGTATGATACAGAAATTATACA
>BLSH010367311.1:61809-79713 GCA_018402905.1 Glandirana rugosa
AGACAGGTCTTTTATTGTCTTGGAAGACCTTCACCCTCCAGGACTACTGTGTTAAGACACTTAGTGAGTTAGAATGGACTTGGTGAGGGTCGGGTCTTAGTTTTGTTAGTCCGGACGTGAGTCAGTCCGGACTGATTTCTGATGGAGTGGATGGTTTTTCGAGAATGATGTGGATAGATCGCACCTCCCGTGATGTACAAGATACACGACCTGTAAAAGTTCTACCCATAGGGTATTAAGGGATGGGGTAGGTTCAATAGGGGATTATTTTACTTTTTTTGTTTTGTTTTTTTTTTTTTTGTTCGGTTCTTGACAAATGACCGTAGGAGTCGCTGGTGTCTGGGTCCCCACTGCTGCACAGCAAGTCACACAGCCTTTCCTTCATTCACTCAAAAGCAGTAAACAGTTCTTGGCTTGTTTTTTTTTTTTTTGTTTTGTTTTTTTCATTTTATTAGGGGATAACTTGGATGGGGTAGGGAATTATGGGATACCCATCTTGAAAATGTCCAGCACATAGAACATGTAGTGCCCTCCACGCTAGATAGGTGTAGTAAGAGCTTTTTGGTAGGTGAGGTAGTCTTTAGTCAGGCCTGACTGAGTGCAGGCCTGATTGTTTTGATTCTGGGCTGGGAGTGGTTCAGGTAAGATTGAGTGATTCACAGAATTGTGTCATCAGGACCTCCCACTTCCAGAAGGTTCTGTTATTTTCTGGACAGAGAGCTGGGAGGGGAGGTGTAGCCACCTGGGATGTTCTAAGGAGCCCTGATCGATCCCCGATCTGGGTTGGCAGAGGGCAGGCCTCCTTAAATACCCGGGGTCAGCCCAATCTGGGAGGAGAAGTTTGGGTGGAAGTCTGGAGATGGAGTAGTGTGGGCTGTCGCAGCCAGGGGAAGCTCCCAATCTGGGGGGTGACCCCAGGTCTGGAATGCTAGGGTGCAGCCAGGAGGAGAGATCTTGGTGGCAGGCACAAGGCAAAGCGGAAAGGACAGCAGGAGAGAGCACTATCCGGGAGAGATCTCCAGTGTGGAACTACAAGTGTCAGGATGTCAGTGAGCAACATATTCTGGGAAACTGTTAGAGGCATGCCAGAGCGGATTGGGATGAGAGACAGTCTGGGAAGGATCATTATTTCAACTGTGGATTTGCAGCATTGGCAAATTTTATCCCTACAGCTGATTGCAACCATCTTGAGACGACCATTTATTGTATTCTGTGGTGCTGAAATTTTTATTTGATTGAGTCTGAGAAGGATGCAGAAGCCAGTATGGGAACCCTATGTTGCTGTGGTAGTGGAGAAGGCCAACGCAGTGGGAGTGGCTGACAGGGCCTGGAGCAAGAGGATGGGCTGGGAGTAGTAGTCCATCAGGCCAGATAGCACATCAGTGTACTTACACACTAAGGGACCAACTGTCCCTACTTGTAATGGTTGGTTCTGAGGTCCTGTGCACAGCATGGCAGGCCTTACCATGTGCTAGAAAGGCTGGAGGAATGGAGAAGGCCTGGTAAATTTCCTTCTGGGCCAGGAACAAGTAATGTGCAGGAGAGAAGTACAAGGAGTGTAATGATCAGCAAGTGATGTGCTGGGGGAAGATGGAGAGATGTATATACTGGCGAGTGTATATAGTCAGTCCCATGTACAGAAATGTTCAATTTCTGGGCATCCCATAATCATCTCTACCCCATTCAAATTCAATTCTCCTAATAAACAAAAACAAAAAAAGTACCAGCCTGTTCTGTGTCTCCAGATGAAAAGTGTGATTGAGGGTAGTGTAATCAGGTGAACCACAACACTCAGACACCCCTGAGGGGGCCATTGGCTACAAACAAAAAGGGGACAACGTCCTTCCTATTTACAAAGAAATCCCCTTCTTCCTTCCTCCTGCACAAACCTGGATCACTATGTACAGCAACTGCTGATCACTCTGGTGGAATTAACAGTCTTTGTCAATTCAGCAGCAGCCCTTTACAGGCTAGGGACATCCCGTCCCTTTGTGGATAATTTAGCACAATGTGGAGTGAACAGAATCTCTTTCTGCCTTACTGTAGACACTGAGCCCATTTTTATCACTGCAGAAGACTACCAGCCCACATAGCTGCCATCCACCCACCACACTTCCCCCAGTCCTCCTGGATGGCACACACATGGAGATTCCCCAGGGCAAGGTTAGATTAAGACTTGGCAAATCATGGTCTTCAAGAGAGCACTGTTACAGCTGACAGTCTCTCCCCTTGTCTCTGTCCCTGCACCATGCTAATCTACTCACTGTTTCTGCATGCTCTCTCTCGCTGCTTCTCTGGTCTGATTCCCTCCAACTGCCTCCTGTTTTGGGATCTTTCCAGGCCAGCCTTCCTGAGCTCCAACCCGAGGTAAAACCCCTTCCCAGCAGGGGTCCCTCAAAGGCCACCGACAGCCTCTCCTCAGCACTGCTTCTCCATCTTCCATCCAACTCCCCTGCTGGCATGGCCCATGTCTATTTATGGGCTTCTCAGTCCCCTGCCAGGCCCACTCCTGGGGATGGGCTGAGGGCTAATAAATGTCCAAGGCAGCCCCTCCTAGTCCCCACCCACTAGTTCCAGAACATTCCCCAGTATTCTAAAACCAGGGTGAGTCATCCAGCCCTGAACTCTTGTAACCCTGATCCAATTACAGACTCACCAGGTAACATGAGTCAGAGTATAGTTTGCCTACTCTCACTATTAGTAGCACACATTAGAGGGTCAGCAAAGCCAGCAGGTGATCTAAGTCCTGACAGGGTTAATACAGTATCTCAAAAAATTGAGTAACCCCTCACATTTTTGTAAATATTTTATTCTAACTTTTCATGAGACAACACTGAAGAAATTACACTTTGCTACAATGTAAAGTAGTGAGTGTACAGCTTGTATAACAGTGTAAATTTGCTGTCCCCTCAAAAAAAGGTCAACACACAGCCATTAATGTCTAAACTGCTGGCAACAAAAGTGAATGCACCCCTAAGTGAAAATGTCCAAATTGGGCCCAAAGTGTCAATATTTTGTGTGGTCACAATTTTTTTCCAGCATTGCCTTAACCCATGGAGCTCAACAGAGCTTCACAGGTTGCCACTGGAGTTCTCTTCCACTCCTCCATGATGACATCACTGAGCTGGTGGATGTTAGAGACCTTGCACTCCTCCATCTTCCATTTGAGGATGCCCCACAGATGCTCAATAGGGTTTAGGTCTGGAGATACGCTTGGCCAGTCCAACACCTTCTTTAGCAATGCAATGGTCATCTTGGAGGTGTGTTTGGGGTCGTTATCTTGTTGGAATACTGCCCTGCAGCCCAGTCTCAGAAGGGAGGGGATCATGTTCTGCTTCAGTATGTCACAGTACATATTGGCATTCATGGTTCCCTCAATGAACTGTAGCTCCCCAGTACTGGCAGCACTCATGCAGCCCCAGACCATGACACTCCCACCACCATGCTTGACAGTAGGCAAGACACACTTGTCTTTGTACTCCTCCCCTGGTTGCCGTCACACACACTTGACGCCATCTGAACCAATTAAGTTTATCTTGGTCTCACAAGACCACAGGACATGGTTCCAGTAATCCATGTCCTTAGTCTGCTTGTCTTCAGCAAACTGTTTGCGGGCTTTCTTGTGCATCATCTTTAGAAGAGGCTTTTTTCTGGGACGACAGCCATGCAGACCAATTTGATGCAGCGGCTTATAGTCTGAGCATTGACAGGCTGACCCCCACCCCTTCAAACTCTGTAGCAATGCTGGCAGCACTCATACGTCTATTTCCCAAAGACAACCTCTGGATATGACGCTGAGTGGAACCTGTTCTGTTAAACCACTGTATGGTCTTGGCCACCATGCTGCAGCTCAGTTTCAGGGTCTTGGCAATCTTCTTATAGCCTAGGCCATTTTTATGTAGTGTAACAATTCTTTTTTTCAGATCTATGAGTTCTTTGCCATGAGGTGCCATGTTGAACTTCCAGTGACCAGTATGAGAGAGTGAGAGCGGTAACACCATATTTAACACATCTGCTCCCCATTCACACCTGAGACCTTGTAACACTAACGGGTCACATGACACTGGCTAATTGAGCTGAATTTGGACATTTTCACTTAGGGTGTACTCACCTTTGTTGCCAGCAGTTTAGACATTAATGGCTGTGGGTTGAGTTATTTTGAGGGGACAGCAAATTTACACTGTTATACAAGTTGTACTAAACATACTAGTTTACATTGTAGCAAAGTATCATTTCTTCAGTGTTGTCACATGAAAAGATATAATAAAATATTTACAAAAGGTGAGGGGTGTACTCACTTTTGTGAGATACTGTACATCTCACAGCTCCTTTCAATCAGGAGGTCAACCAAGCACAGACAGTATGCAGAGAAAACACAGGGTGCAGGGATGCATCAGTAGAATGAAACTGTAATTGAACAAGAAAGAAAGTGCCACGTACATGTCAAACACAAGTGATTCTGCTTGATGTTATCTTTTGCAGCCAGGCTCACATCACAGACTGGGTTAACAACAGGCAGCCTAACTGGCTTAGTAATGACACATGAAACAGAGCAGGACGGCATATAGGCTTTACAGCGGCACATGCAACACAGGGATGACAGTGGGTGAGAAGGATTAGCAGCAGACAATGCGTTTCCGAGTGGACAGCCCCTTTCTCAAGTCTGATTGCGTCTCACAAAACTATATACTGTATACACCCCACAACTGGGCACTCACAATATTAAGAAAATAAAAAAATTGAGACTATAACCGAAGACAATTACACAATGGCAACATGTACAAATAAATAATGTAGTCTGCTACTTAAAAATATATAAATATATAAAAATATATATAAAAATATTGGAACTTCATAAGATAAAACATTGTTTACAGTACAATAGTTATATAAAAATATAATATATCTTTTTATAGAAAATATAATAAAAATATATTTAAAAGGCCAGATCAATATTTTCACTTTCAATAGATATTTACTGAAATTTTTTTAGTACAAAACATAGCGTAAAATACTTTTTGTAATTGCCAAGAAGATGTTAAACAGCTGGAACATAGCAAATGCCAGATCAATATTTTAAAAAATAAAAAAACAATACTCTATTCAGAATGAAATACAATTATTAAATGTGTACCATAAATACTCAGAGGTAATAAGGTTATCAAGATATTATAGTATACATTTCTTCATTGAGGCCTGATGAAGTTAGAGAGTGAAAATTCAAAAGGTTTCTCGCTCACATAACTATTTGAATCACTCAGTGGAAGGGAGACTTGCTTGAATAACCTCAATCAGCCAAACTAGAAAACCCACTGTGGATTTATTATGTTTTTCCACAAAATGCCTGTGTATGCTGTGTCCTATATTGCCTTGCTCGATGGACCTACATAAGGTAAAAAGGATAAAGGACACTGTCAGCAGCAGACCCCAAATTCTGTTGAGCAGTTGTAAAACTCGGAAATGTCATATGTTTTAGTATCATGGGAGAAATTGTTCTGTCTATGTTGTAGAAACGGGCAAGTAAGGCATTTTATTTTACCCTGAAACTTCCCTACTATCTAATAACTACCTATGTTATTAAAAGTGACCTCACCCTCAAAGCATTTTGTTTGTGTCCAGTTTTTAACTTACTATGGGCTATTCTACTTTTCATGTTAGGTACTCCAGTATACAAACCTAAGGGTTATTTGGTAACTGTGAGCCGAATTTTGGGTTTTGTATTAGAATTTTCCAATTTTTAAAAAAAATGTGGTCCATTTGTCTTAACCAGTTATGGAATTGTGTAATGACTTTGATGTCCTTGTTATCATTTACCATTTTATTATCCATTTTTTATGTCACTTTAAATAACCTTTATCAGCCTCATTAATCTTTTTCCGGGTAACCCTTGTCTAGAAACTTTTGGATAAACACCTGATTTTTATTAATATAATCATTTAATATTGTACAGATCTTATTCAATCTACAAAACTGACTCTTTGGAATATTTTTTCTTCCACTGGGGGGAGGTGACAGCTTTGAGAATAAAAATATAAATTTCCAGTGGGTGGCTTGAAGTGATTTTTAGAGACTTTTGTGGAAAAGCACAAGTCCACAGAGGGTCTTCTTGGGTAATTGAGGGTATTTGAGCAAGTCTCCCTTCTGTTGAGAGATTTAAGAGGTTGTGTGAGAGGAAAATCTTTTGAATTTTCACTCTCATCTCTCTCCCTCAGGCCTCAATGAAGCAATTGAAATGAATTCTATAGTATCTTGATATCATTAATACATCTTATTGAGTATTTATGGTACACATTTATAAATTTTTATGTTTTTATGAATAATGTATTTTTTATTTTTTTAAATATTGATCTGGCTTCTTATTATATTTTTTGTATATTCTATGTAAACTATGATTTGTTTCATAAAGTCACAATATTTGTATGTATATTTTTAAAGAGTTTTACATTTATTTAATGAGACTACAGATAGCTGGTATTTGAAGTCCAACACACAGCATAATTATTTATTTGTGCATGTTGCTATATTGTGTCATATTGCTCTGTGTATAGGGATGTCTGCCCCGAAACGCGTTGTCACATTGTCTCACACTGTCAGTCCTGTGTTGCAAGTGCCACTGTACAGCCTGTATGCTGTGCGGTTCACTTTCCTGTGTCATTACTGAGTGAGCTGGCTTCGGCTTCATTTTATCTGCTTTACCAGCTACTGTAACCTATCCTGGTCTGCCACCATTACCAGCTGCTTCCAACTCTCCCGGGCTGCCAACATTTCTAGTTTCTACAACCTCTCCTGGAATACCACTGTAATGTAATGGTACCAATGTACCATCAACTCTTTCCTTACTGGTTGAGCTATTTATGCAAGGGTACCACTCAGCATCAGTAGTTGCTGGGTGGAAGCCTCCAGACTGGCACATTCAGTGACAAACCTACCTGGACCCGAGCCCTCCCATATACCCACTGTATCTTCCTGTCTGCCTTGTTTCCTCTCATTTCCCTAGGCACAAGCCCATGTCTAAGAGTAGTTTACACAGAAAAAACAGGTTCACATAAGGTCCCTAACAAGATGTTTGTATTTACTGAAGAACGTTGAAAGGAACAATCAGCCATACAGGATATATAAGATAAAGACAGAACCACACTAATACGGGTTTCAACAGTTCTTCTAAGAAGCAAAGGAAGAGAGCGAGAGAGCCCCGTGTCCTAGCAGAGGGTAAAACAAAGTCCCAGCCTTTCCCTGAAGGAGGAATGCAATCAGTCTTACCCTAGTGAATGGGAGAAGCTATTGCACTTCTCCCTGAAGTGGAAGCTTATATGGAATGGGTTCATGGCTACATCATTCCTGTTGGGCTTAGGTCCTAGAAGAGAAATGCTGTTGCTTTTTAACCAGAAATTGAAGCTCCCAGCACTAACCCACCAAACTGCTTATATAGATCTCCAGGGATGTCACACGCTGATAAAGCACAGTTGCCAAGCAATCTAAGGGGGGGTGGCTTGGATCTTCTATAGGCGCTCTACTGCACTCCGCTACTCTATCCTTACCAGCTCATAAAAATGAACCAGTCCTGAATCAGCAATGATTACAAAACCTCTGCAGCTGAAGCTACCGGCTACAATTTTCCTTGCAATCCAGCCCCCAACTAAATGGTAGCATACATCATTACCAGCTACACCCAATGTTGCTGGCTTGCCACAATTACCAGCTTCGCTCACCCCTCTCCTGGCCTGCTGATGCCACCATTACCAGCTACTGCCGCCTCTGAGGGATTCCCACAATTACCAGCTTCTGCCACCTTTGCTGGACTGCCACCATTACAGCACCTTCCCTATTCCACTTCTCCAGTACTGTTAAGGCACCATACTAATTTACTAAATTATTTACTAAAACTGGTGCACTCAGACTCTGGTGTAGCTGTGCATGGTAGCCAATCAACGTCTAACTTCAGCTTGTTCAATTAAGCTTTGGCAATAAAATCTGGAAGCTGATTGTATTCTATGCAGAGCTGCACCAGATTAGCATTCTCCAGTGTTAGTAAATAACCCCCATATTGTTTCTGCAGCTGGGCCTCAGCTGCAAAATATAAAATGTTTGCTGCAGGATACATGCTCTGTGTCTTTTAGTTTGCAGCCTATTCGTGTGCTCTGTCACTCAAAAAGTCTATTGTCTATCTTAAATAATAAACTCTAAAAACTGCCCAGCTTACATTGTGGCCTAATAAAGCTGTTATTGTCTCTGAAATTATACACTCCAATTTTTATTTCATGACAAAATCTTGCCTCATCTCTTACTTTGTGACCTACTAAAACTGCTTAAAAACTGAGCAATGACCATACAATATTTTAGGTATTGTCCTAAATAATACACTCTAAGAGCTCTTTCACACTGGAGCCGCCTGAGCGTGAGCGGTAAAACGCTACTAGTTTAGTGGTGCTTTACTGCTGTTATAGCGACGCTTTGGTGCCACTATTCTGGCGGCAGCAGGGTGCTTTTAACCCCTAAGAAGGGGCTAAAAAAGGGATTAAAAGCGTTGGCGCTCTGCGCTTATGGAGCGTTGTTCAGCCGCTTTGGGAGCGCTGCCCATTCATTTCAATGGGCAGGGGCGGTGGAGGAGCGGTGTATACATCAATCCCGCACCGCCCCAAAAATGCTGCTTGCAGGAGTTTGTTTCCTCTCCTGCAAGCACGCTGCTTCAATGTGAAAGGACACACTGAGTTTAATGGAGAGGCACTTTACAGGTACTATATTTAGCTAAATAACGCCTGTAAAGTGCCTCAGTATATGAAAGGGGTCTAATTTTATTTCCTGATAAAACCTAATTCTTTTCATCCTCTTAAATTGTAACCCAATAATGCTGCTTACAAACTATGCATAAACTGTACAATATATCTACCTAGAAATATTACACTCTAATTTTTAATTCTTGGAAAAAAAACTGCCTCATCTTTCCTACCTAAATTGTAACCTAACAAAGCTGCTCTATTTCTAGATATTGTCTCTAAAATAATACACCCCATATTTTATTTCAGGGGGAACCTGTTTCTTATATTGCAGCCTAATCAAGCAGCTCACACACACTAAAGCCACTGTGCTATATGTGTGGCTATTGTGTTTGAAATAATACACTCTAAGTTTTATTTCAGGCTAAACACTGCCTCATCTCTGGAATATGGGGTTGGGGCTTTGAAGTGTTTTCTTTTTGCACTCTGTTTTGACATTTTAATTTACCTTTTAAGATAATACAGTGAAAACTAGAAAACAGTAGCTCACAAACTATAGAATGAAACTCATTTAGGGATTTATCTTTATTTTTTAAGAGTACACTTTGCTGTAGCTTTTAGATTTATTGTAGCTTCTAATTCCACCAATCGTACCCATTTACTTCCGGATAAAAAAAATCTAAACCAAATCATAACCAAAACTATCTAAATTTTCTAAGCTGGAATACAGCTTGAAGGCATCTTCCAAGCATGTAAGTGCCCAGCTCCTCTTTGTTACACAATTCCTTGTTATTAGCCTTAAAAATGGCCAGGATTGATTTCCAAGATCCCTCCCCCCATAGACTTAGGGTTTTAATTTATGTTTGCAATTTTCAGACTTTATGATGGGATTCGATTAACGCCCCACAAATTGGACCTAGACACATTTGTTTATCCCAAAGCAATTATTGTTTTAAGTTTCCAGAGCAAGAAAACCACATCTAAAGCCTCGTACACACGGGGCGACGATCATATAAAACAGGTCGTATGAACGACCTTTGTATGCAAAATCGATCGTTCGTATGTGCGATTAGAACAGCCGACATACGACGGTCATACAAGGGGAGTTGTATGAGCAGACTAGAAAACTTGGTCATACGACCGTTGTATCGTGTGTACAGAGAAGTTGGTACAAGTTGTATTGTGCAAAACACGCATGCTCAGAAGTCAGGAACGGCCGGATGCTAATTACATGCACCTGAACGTTCTTTCTGTGGTCGTACGATCGTGTAGTGCAGTCAGTATGCAAGTTACATTATCCAACATACGATTTGAGACGATCGTACATACGATCATCGTCCCGTGTGTACGAGGCTTTAGAAAAAATTATTGGAAGAAACGCAAACACTACATGGTGTTCACTGGCTTAAAGTGGTTGTATACCCTGAAATGTAATTGTTTACCTACAGGTAAGCCTATAATAAGGCTTACCTGCAGGTAAAATGAATATCTCCTAAACCTATATGGTTTAGAAGATATTCACTCTGCATGCAGCCGCTAAAGTCAGCGGTGCATGCACTCTGAAGATCCAGCGGAGGCTGCCGGAAAATCGGAGCTCCTTAGCGGAACGAAGAACTCCAGTGGCTCAGGCCACTCACAGCACCGGAGCTGCAAACCTGGAAGAAAGAACATGGACATCATGTCAGCTCCCTCAGAGCTGACCGACTCGGGCATCGGGGGCCTTGTTCTAAGGTGAGTATTTCCTAATGTGTTAGTATGCGATGCATACTAACACATTATGCTATTGTCTTGCAGGGTTTTTTTTTTCTTTCATGTGGGTTTACTACAGCTTTAACTGGTAGGTGCTCTGGCTGGTTGTATTGTGGTTTCTAGATCAGGGATTAGGGAGATCTGAATCATGTTTGGCCAACATGTATTCTGCTACATGTCTTTGGTTAAAAAAAAAAAATAGGTGAATAATGGTTAGTGTAAAAGGTATATCGTCTACAAACTATGGTATATACAGTATCTCACAAAAGTGAGTACACCCCTCACATTTTTGCAAATATTTTATTATATCTTTTCATTTGACAACACTGAAGGAATTACACTTTGCTATAATGAAAAGTAGTGAATGTGCAGCTTGCATAATAGTGTAAATTTGCTGTCCCCTCAAAATAACTCAACACACAGCCATTAATGTCTAAACCACTGGCAACAAAGTGAGTACACCCCTAAGTGAAAATGTCCAAATTGGGCCCAATTAGCCATTTTACCTCCCCAGTGTCATGTGACTCGTTAGTGTTACAAGGTCTCAGGTGTGAATGGAGAGCAGTTGTGTTAAATTTGGTATTATCGCTCTCAGTCTTTCATACTGGTCACTGAAAGTTCAACATGGCACCTCATGGCAAAGAACTCCCTGCAGATCTGAAAAAAAAGATTTGTTGCTCTACATAAAGATGGCCTAGGCTATAGGAAGATTGCCACAACCCTGAAACTGAGCTGCAGCAGAGTGGCGAAGACCATACAGTGGTTTAACAGGACAGGTTCCACTCATATTTTCATCAAAGAAGTTCAGTACACTGTACCACGCTGAGGGGTGATCAGGGATTTTTTTTTTGTTTGTTTACACTTTGATTGATGTCACAGTCATGATCACTGTAACTGCAATGTCTTGAACTGTCATTAATGGGTTACATCCATAACAGCTGTGATTACTATAGTATGTTGTGATTGTCTATTGCATGGTACAGGGTGCTGTGATTGGCCCAGCTACCATGTGATAGCTGTGAGCCAATCACTATAAGAATCACAGCTGTTATGAATGAAAATCATTCATAACAACTTTTTTGACATTGTGATCAGCTGGATGACATGCATGTACGTGATCCATCACAAACAAACAAAGGATTTCCCAGCACACTTAACAACCAGCCTGCGAAACAACCAACTTGGCCCTGTCTAACAGTCTATGTTAAATTCAGAGAGTTTTGTTTGCACACATTTGCAAATATGTGCGTAAGCCATACCGTACCCATGCCAAGAGAGCTCTGTATATACTGCAGTCCTTAACTCAACACTTAATTTACAGAGCCTGCATAGTAGGAGCACACATAAGAATGGATAGATTAAGGGCAGGTATGCATGGAGGGAGCCTACCCCTCCTTAAAGGCACAGGGACACACGTGACGCCCAGTAAGAGCCAGTGCGTCCCTGCACCTAATTCATCCAACTGTACAAAAAGTAGCAACCAGCCCTACTTATAAATGGCCAGATATAGGTTGGGGTGGTTGCCACTTTTTTGTACAGTTGGATGTATGTTATCCAGCCTGTCCCTGCTGCCCTGCCACAGTAAACAGACTCTGGGCTCCATTCCCAAAAACATATTGCATACAATATTTAGGGGTTTTCCCAAATACCACATGTGATCCTAGAAATGTCAATTTACTATTCTTTTATGGGGTATTTACTGCATAAAGCAAAAATGCTCTGTAAATACCGCATTAAACAAGAGTGAAAGTTAGTACACAAAAAGAAAAAAAAAATGCATTTGGTAAATAAGTAGTGGTCCCGGCATGCGATTTTTAAGGAACTGGCAGCCGCAGGAATCCTTAACAACCAGTAAACAACATGGTTGTTAAGGACACTGCGCCCGCTCGCTTCTTAACAACCAATGAATCGTCAGCTGTCAGCAGGGTTCCACAATTTTTTATGTATGGCCTACACTGTATAAAGCATATATAAAAAATACTATCTCTATGATTATGTGTGCACCAAGAGCCAAGGTAACAGTAAAGTTTTTTTACCACAACCAGGAAATCAATACTCAGAAAGTTGCAATGGCCTGGTATGCAATTGATAATCCATCACAGTACATTCATTCTATGCCAATGGCTATGCAAGGTGCGAAGTTCCACTTATGTAGAGATACTCTTGAAACACAGCAGCAGACTGGCATGCCTCCCAACTTTCTGAGATGGGAACGAGGGACACCTATTAGCAAAACAATGTAGGCATAGGACACACCCCCTTATCATTTTTTTCACACAATTAGAACTTTCTTTTGGTGGTATATAATCAGCCCTGGTATTTTAATTTTTTGCTAAAAAAACGAAAAAGACCAAGAATTTAAAAAAAAAAACTTTTTGTAGTTTCTTTTATAAATTTTGTGAACAGGTAATGTTTTTCTTTCACTGATGTGTGCTAATGAGGCAGCACTGATGGGCACTGATAAGGTGGCACTGATGGGCACTGGTTAGGTGGCACTGATGGGCACTAATAGGTGGCACTGATGGGCACTGACAGATGGCACTGATGGGCACTGTTGGAGCTGCACTGATAATCAGGACATTGATGATCAGTGTCCTGATTATAAGCATAGATGTACCCTTTCACACCAGCTGGTTACCGGTCCTCCTCTCCTCAAGCTGTGACAGCTTGAGGAGAGGAATGCCTATTACTGGCACGTGTGTGTACAATGATCAGCTGTGATTGCACACAGCTGATCACATGGTAATGGCCTGTTGTGATTGGCCCTTTACCTCGATCTGTAATCAGCTGTGTCCGAAGGACACATTAATCACAGAGCTCGCCGAGTGAGTACCTCAGCCAGGGGTTTGGCTTCGGGAGGACGTCAATAGATGCCCTCTCAGAACTGGAAGACCGCGCGGTAGCCTTCATTTGGCTATAGTGCAGTCGGCAAGTGGTTAACCTACTTTATTACCCAAATATTAATATACTGTCAAACTGAAATGTGTAAAAAGGAAATATTAGGATGTGCAATACTGCCAACAAATATTCACATTGCAATAAAAATTTCAAATGCTCTACTCCCTTTTCATTCTCCTATAAGTAAATATTTTAAAAACAGAATACAATACCCCAAGTACTAGTTTATCATAAACACAAGAGATCTACTTCTTGCACACAGAAAACTGATATTTTTGTACATATGCAAGCTTCCTACACATATGGTTGAGTAATATGTTAGCTAACATGAAGGCAATGCAATGTGCACTGACTTAACTGACTTAAAGTGGATGTAAACCCAATTCATGAAATTTGACCTGGGCACATATATCTGCAGAGTTTACTTATCTCTCTCCAAGCTAACTCCAACTTCTGACAAGTTCTCCTTCAACTAAGATAAAACCAGCCTGAAATTTGTGTTGGGGAGGGTTGTTATAAATAGATTAGCAGAGAGCTGGTCTTGTCACAGCACAGTCCTGCACATTCCTTCCTTCCACTGCATATGTGGAGGGGGGGGGGGTGTCTTTCCTCCAATCAGCTGTCTCCCAGCCAAGAATCCACTCCTACTGCTGAATGAGGAAGTAGAAATTCTAACATGATGTTAGAATTCTAAAGAATATAGAAAGGGTAAGTCAGCAGATATGCATGTAGAACTTATGTAGGGGGATTTGTTTCATCCCTGTGTATCATCTGAGGCTGTTCACTTACTGGGTATATGTGAGGGTCTACATCCACTTTAAAGTGGGCCTTGCACCTTGCCACCTGTTCCCCTTGCTGAAACACTGTAAATAAATTTATGAAAACATCTGTAGGGAAAATAAAGATATTATGCTTACCTTTCCTCTGGCTTTCAAGGTGTAAGAGATTACATTATTATCCCCTGGTGAGATCCCAGGGAATGCAAGAAGCACAGTGCTGGAATCATCTTATCAGTTAGATTTGGAGTACATCTTGCTGAAAGAAGAATGAAGTCACCCTCACATACTCGCCACAGGCAGAAGCAGGGGAATATGTAGTCTACTTTATAATTTTTTTGCCCTGCAGGTGATTTTCTAATATTTTTACAACAATGGGCAAATAGAAAAGGTGGACCTTACTTTTATCATGGAAAGTTCACTCTAATTCTGTGATTCATGACTGACACCTGAGCGTAACACTCTTGAGTTTATATTTATCATTCACTGCCAGCACATGCACTACTTTATAAATATGTTGAATCACACTGAATGTGCATGGAGTTTATAAGTATTGTATGTCTATATAAGTAAGGATTACAATTCTTTTTAAAATAATAGTGCATGTTTAGAGAACTGTAAATTGGTAAATTAAACTTAATTGGTAAATTACAACATGTATTCCATCCCTTGGTGTCAAATAGTCTGTAAGAGATGTTAATCGTTAGATTTACATGGCTAAAGGTTGTTGTCAAATTGCCAAACCTGAGATGTTAAAATTACATACAAACGTCTTCAACTTTACAGAACAAGTTCAGTTGAATGTGACTAACTACTACTATCTATACCATGGACTGAATAAATAACCTTCACAGATACATTGATTTAAATTATATACAACTAGTTGGGAGACACTGTCTGTGCTTTTAGTACTCACCGTTTTACACCAAACCTGAAGGTAGTGTAATGCTGTTACTTACCAGATATTAGGTAAAAATCTTGTCTTAAAAGTGCTCATAGACATTAAATGACAACCTCCCACTCTTACCTTGCTTAACTAATGTCTAATTCTATATATTGTCTCCTAGGCACCTAGCCCCATGCAGGGCCACTGATAGAGGGGGACCACCAGCCCTGTTGTACAGGTCCTGAGCACACAGGGGGGCCCACACAGGGATGGGGGGGTTAGTGACAGACAACAATTGTGTCTCTTTTCCTCCAGCAGATGAAAGCTGCTCTCCCCCCATCTCCCTGCTGCCAATTTTTATCTGCTGAGAAAGAGACAGTTGTCCTTCACTTATCCCCCTCCCTGTGTGGGCCCCCTCCTCTCAACACTGGCTCTAAGGTTATTTGTGCTCCTGAGTTTATCTCTCTAACTTAGGCTCCATGCACACTGGCTTAAAATTCACGGCTTCTACAGGAGTTTTGTGTTTTGCCTGTAGAAGCAGCTCAATGTTATCATATGTATCCATGCACATTTAGGGCTCAAGGTTTCTCCTAAACTCGTCGAAACTTTGTACAAAAAATGTTCTATATGAGCATTTTTTTCTGCCAGGTGAACTGGAGTTTTTTTAACCACTTGCCGAACGCCCGCCGCAGCGTGACGGCGGCAAGGTGGCTCGCTATCGCGAAACGCCGTCACAGGACGGCGGCCGCGATAACTAGTATTGTAAGCCGTGATCACTCCCCTCCCCCTGCTGGCCCAGCACCAATACAGTTATAACACACCCAGGGAACACTGTTAACCTTTAGAGCACCCCCTTCAGGTTAACTCCTTCACTGCCAATGGCATTTACACAGTAATCAATGCATTTTTATAGCACTGATCGCTGTATAAATGCCAATGGTCCCAAAAAAGTGTCAAAATGGTCCGACATGTCCGCTGCAATATCGCAGTACCGCTAAAAATCACCAATCGCTGCCATTACTAGTAAAAAATTTAAAAAAATAAAAACCCCAGAAGTGAATTCTCATCATTCGTAAATGCGGCAACTTTTGCGCAAACCAACCACTAAACGCTGATTGCGATTTTTTTAACAAAAATATGAGGAAGAATGTAAATCGGACAAAAGCGATGAAAAAAAATTTTTTTATATATTTTTTTGGATTTGTATTTTAGCAAAAAGTAAGAAAAATTGTTCGTTTTTGCTAAATTGTCGCTCTTTTTTTGTTTATAGCGGGGATCAGAAATGACACAGAGGGGATCAAATACCACCAAAAGAAAGCTCTTTTTGTGGGAAAAAAAGGGCACAAATTTTGTTTCGGTACAACGTCGCACGACCGCGCAATTGTCAGTTAAAGCGACGCAGTGCAGAATCGCAAAAAGTGCTCTGGTCCTAAAGTGTGAAATCCTTCCGGGGCTGAAGTGGTTAAACCCAGTGTGCATGGAGCCTAACTTTGTTTCTCTCCCTGTCTCTCTGATCCCACAGCCTGTATATTTTTTTCATCTCATCTTCATTTGTATTTATTATCTCAGTTTTATCTTTTAGATTTAACAGGAATTCTATGAGTTATACTGTATTTGTGCCTGCTAATAGTTTTATTGTATTTTTAGATATATATATATATAGCTTTAATATTTTCTTGGGGGGATGCCATGCCAGGTAATTTGTATGGGGAATGGCGATTTCGATCAGCAGCCCTGGCCCCACGGCTGCTCCAGGCTGATCTAGAGTAATAGCAACAGGGCAAGCTTGAAAATATGTGCATCCGAACTCCTAGTAGTGTCTATTAAAAGTTTTAAATATTTTTTTATGTGGCTAGCAATTGATGTACTTTTACCCTTTTGTAGTCTTTTTGCTGGTGTCCTTCTGTTCATGCTTGAATCTTCAATAGTTTAGTATTGCAGGAAGAATAGAAGGCCCATATAGGGGTTGATTTACTAAATCTAGAGAGTGCAAAATCTGGTGCAGCTGTACATGGTAGCCAATCGCCTTCTAACGTCAGCTTGTTTAATTAAACTTTCACAAAATAAACTATGGAAGCTGATTATTTTTTATGCAGAGCTGCACTTTCCAGTTTTAGTAAATCAACCCCATAGTCTTCTTGATATTTGTGAAGAACAAAAGGGAAGTGTCAGTGACACAAGATTGAAAAAGGTTGCAGGTAATTTGCACAGTGGTGAATTATAAAATGAGTGATAGTGCTCAAAGGAGAAGAGGGGCACATGTGCTCAAAGGAGAAGAGGGGCACATGTCTCCAGTTTAAGTCACTAAAATAAATAGGGCCTGTGTATGAATGAAAATAATGTTGTAAGACGCAGCTTTGATTAGATCCCAATAAAATAAAGAAAGGGTCTGCTAATTTATCAAAATCGCAGTATATGGGCTTTAGGCTGGGTTCACACTAGTCCGATTCTCGGACCGACATGAAGAGCACAAGTTGCATTACGTCACAAAAACAATGATTCCCTATGAGAGCCGTCTTAACTGCTCCGACATGTGTTTTTCAAAGTCGGAGCGACTTTGAAAAAGGTTCCTGTACTACTTTTGTCCGACTTTGATCCTACTTCAGCCCATTGAAAGGCATTGAAGTCGGATCAAAGTCGGATCAGTGTCTTCACTGATCCGACTTTGGCATGCGACTTGTGCTCTGGGGATCTTGAAGGGGAACTCCACACCATATTTTTAAAGAAAAAAACTGGCATGGGGTCCCCCTCCAGGAGCATACCAGGCCCTTTGGTCTGGTACGGGTTTTAAGGGGAACCCCACGCCAAAAAAAACAGCGTGGGGTCCCCCCCAAAATCCATACCAGACCCTTATCCGAGCACGCAACCCGGCAGGCCAGGA
>BLSH010367311.1:149493-161155 GCA_018402905.1 Glandirana rugosa
ACCCCCCCCCCCCCCCCCCAGAGCAAAAAATTATCTACGGCCCTGGTCTGAATAAACTATACATTTGTGGTGCTGTTAGCGAAAATTGGAATCCAAACAGAATCCATTGTTTCCCATACACCATCTCTTACCAACATTTACAGTTCTCAAATAAAAGCTTTGGATTGCTTGGTCAGTCAAGAGATACTTAGACCTTTACAATTTTTGCAACCTAAAATTAACCTTAAGGGTAACTCCATTTCTTTGGGAAAAATATAGCAAATTAAAAAAAAATAATATAGCATATATAACAGCGACAAAAGCCATATTGTAATTTAATGTTATTAAAAATTACCTTTTCTTTTTGATTTCAATCATTTCTATTGGTTTATGAAACAGACTTACAAACTACAATACTTGTCGTGTGTGCTTTTGCACCGTAACAAAATACCTTTCCTTTTCAATTTGTAATGCTGTATTTTTCTGTAAAATTCAATGCAATATGATAACCTGGAGGCATTCTGTGCATAGTTGGTGTATAGATTACCTCCAAAAAGGTCATTTCCTGCCTGTGTGATTGGCGGCCTTATTTTCCCAGAAGTCTGCATTAAGATAAAAGTAAAATTTTAGGCATCCTCTGCAAAAAAATATGCTAAGGGGTTAATTACTTCTAAAAAAATTGCATACCTTGCAGTTTTCTTCATTAGAGCACTGCATCAGCTAACCAATAATAAAAATGGTATTCCCATTCAGAATCAGTACCCAAAAGACATAGAAGTACAAACATCTTTTTCTTCAGAGCAGAAACATGTAGGAATTTGCAACAACATTTGGTAAAATCCCTGCAATGTACATTGATCTAGATTATTTTATCACAACAAAAGTAGAGTTATTCTTTTAAGGAACAAGCGTTTGGGATTAGAGTGATATGGTTGGTCACATACTAATGAAGTAAATAATAATCAGATTTTATCAGACAGCTTACAGACAGCTCTGCCCTCAATGATACTTGTAATCCATGCTGCTTTGATCTAAAACACTACCCAGACAGTTAACCTCTTTACAGTAGAACTTACAAATTAACTTTCACACTAAAAAATTGCCTGCTAACAACTATAACTAGTTTCGTCTGAATCAGTTAGAGCAGCTTCCTGATGACGTCCAATTACAGACAAAACTTGTTGAGGCAGTGTTCCCCATCCAATACAAAACATCCCATCCCTGGAGTGCAAGCCAGTTTATGGTCTCAGGGAGACGGCGGCCATCTTAACCATAAGCGCTGTATATACCTAGTGCCAGTCTTTAGGCACTGTGGCATTATGTGAGGCAAACTAATAGATGGACACTATGTGTAGCCTCGCATGTGTTCATTTGGAAGGGACTGAAGCGGAACCCGGCCCGGGTATTGCCAGGCACAGATTTTGTGGTCCACCAAAGTTCACGAACAGCTGTGATTTAAATAAACCAGAAAGAGAGCAGGCTCTCGCTCTGCCCTGGGACTCTGAGAGCGATCAGCCAGAGAGAGCTGATACATGGAGCTTTGGCTTATGGACTAAAGGAAAAGGTTTGCACTAACTTTTTTTTGTGGGTGTCTGGGAGAAGCCTTACACCGCTCAGAGAGGAATGTTGATGTTTAGTTAGAGCCGGAGAGGAAAGGATTTATTTTGCTGTTTTGTTTGTTTTACACTTGCAACCTTTTACCAATAAACCTGGCTGCAAGTCAGGTTTTAAGAAACTGCTGTCTGAACTGTCTTCATCCCAGGGAAGCTGATCCCCACAAGAGCCAATCCCTCACAGCACATACACTGTACATATGAATGTGGTGTAATTGTAAAGTTTTAGATGGTTTAAACAGGTCAGCTCCTTTGCACAATTAACCTTTTCCCTGATACTGTTTTTAGAGTGGTGGTTAGTGGCATTGGAAGGAATTGCATCCTGGTACATGTAATTGGTTAGGTTGGTGACAAGATACACAGTGGGTCCAACCAAAAAAGCACAGTGAGACCTATCTATTAATAGAAGGTCCATCCAATGTAGTGAGTGTAGATCCATGTGGGGCACCTGGAAGTGGTCACTGGTTTATCTGTTACTAATGGCATACATTAGTGGTATTCTTTGGTTTATCTGTGTTGCTGAGAGGGACTTGTGCTAGTCAGTCTGTTGCCATGTGTCAGAGCCCACCATCCAGGGTCTATTATTGCTTATCTGCAGAGGGACAGTCACTTTATACAGACCCAGTGAGAGAGTGCCCTATTGCAATGCTAATTGAATGGGAAATTACTGCTGCTGCTGCATCCAAGGCTACTGTTGCTGAGTCTGTGAGAGCCAGCCTGTAGCTGCATTTAGAGACACTGTTCTAGACTCCTAGACTCTTGACCAGTGACTGTCTTATACCTATTTAAAGGGATAGTGCTGCCCCCTGCCTCCCCCTTCCCCTAAAAATCTATTTGAAGAGCACCACCATGGACTATGAGCCTCAACACTAGATAGTGGCAGAAATGTGAACACTGGCCAGTGGGGGTAGGGAGGGACTGTACTCTCGAATAGGCGCCTTTGTATCTCCAATTAGTTGGGGCACATTCTTAGGCTTGAGACCTTGAGACCTGAACTCTGCTGCCTTGGTCCATGTTCTTGGGTGTAATCTGTTTATCTGATCTGTTGTTACACCGCTTACAGTCTGTGGTACTGGTACACACAATTTAAATCATTGTGGTTTAGTGTTATTCCTGATCCTTTACTCTAATGGGGTGTAGCCTAAATAAATAACCATTTACTCTGCCTCAAGGTGTGACGGAGAGTATAGTACGATTTAGGGGTTATCAGCACCAAGAACAGAGGGACCCAAACATCTTGCATCTCCTTTGTAGGTGGCATTACAAGTGGGGCTCGATCTCATTTGTTGTTTGAGTGAAGGATGACTGTAACAATAAGTCAAAGAGCGATGGATCTTGTCACTGCCACCCAGTGGTGCAAGAAGCACAACGGCCAACTGATGCTGAGTGTGGTCTTGGAAATCCTTGCAATTACCTGGGAGGAGAAACAAGTCCATTAGACAGTTATGACCAAATACATGAAAGTAGGTGGTACTACCTGCCAATATTATAATGCGGCTTTATCACTGGTGCTCTGGCAGAGGTAACTGGATCCTCATCCATATGGTGTTTATAAGCAAAGGAAAGCATGCACTCCGGTGTATACTCTGCAATCTTGTGTTTATTGGCGGGTAACAAATGACAGCCACAAATGTCAATGCGTCTCAGTCAAACTGGCCATATTCATGAACAGAACAGAACAACCCGTTACCACAAGGGTACCTGCAACCCAGGAGAGTCAACCACACTCTCCTTGATACGCTGGAGACAGCGATGAAGAAATAGCATTGGAACAGGCATATCTCTACAGTCATACATGTGTATACCAGTTAACCACTTGCTGACCAGCTCACATACATTTACTGCCGCAGGTTGGCTCGCCTACGCGAACCAACGTACCTGTATGTCGGTCCGGGCATGGGAGCTTGCGGGCGCGTTCACCCGCTGCATGCCACAGGAGCAATGTCCGCCGGCGACCCACGATCACCAGGTTCAGAGGCAGAATGGGGATCTGCCAATGTAAAAAGGCGGATCCCCATTCTGACAGGGGATATGACACTGATCTACTGTTCCCTGTCATCGGGAACAGTGAGATCTGTCATGTCCTAGGCAGCCCATCCCCCCTACAGTTAGAACACACCCAGGGAACACGGTTAACCCCTTGATCGCCCCTTAGTGTTAACCCCTTCCCTGCCAGTGTCATTTTAACATTATTCACTGCATTTTTATAGCACTGATCAATGTAATAATGTCACTGTATCCACAAAAGTGTAATTTGGGGTCAGATTTGTTCACCACAGATTGCCGCCATTACTAGTAAAAACTATTTTTAAAAAAAGTCCCTAAATCTATCCCATAATTTAGAGACGAGATAACTTTTGCGCAACCCAATCAATATACACCAATTGCAATTTGTTTTTACCAAAAATATGTAGAAGAATATATATTGGCCTAAACTGATGAATAAATTTGTTTTTTTTATTATTTTTGTTTTTTTATATATGTATTAGGAGGTACAGAGGACATTACGGGGGGGGGGGGGGGCAGGGGGCAGAGGACACTGCTTTTGGGAGCACAGGAAACTTGCTATGGGGGGAGGGGCAGAGAACAATTTGGGAGTGATGTGAAGAGGGACAGAAGACCCCATCACCCCTGAGGACAGGGACCCCATCACCCCTGGGGGCAGGAGTCCCTTCTCCCCTGGGGACAGGAACTCCATCTCCCCTGGGGACAGGGACCCCTTCTCCCCGGGGACAGGAACCCATCACCCCTGGGGACAGGGACCCCTTCTCTCCTGGGGATAGGGACCCCTTCTCTCCTGGGGACAGGGACCCCATCACCCTGGGGACAAGGACCCCTTCTCATCTGGGGACAGGGACCCCATCACCCCTGGAAGCAGGGACTCCTTCTTATCTGGGGAGAGGGACCCCATCACTCCTGGGGACAGGGGCCCCTTCTCCCCTGGGGACAGGGAACCCATCACCCCTAGGGTCAAGAACCCCATCTCCAGACCATACTGGATGGCAGAGCTGGTATCAGCCACCCTTGGGTGCCAGGATGCGGGAGGGGCAGTAAAATCCGAATCCCCAGCCACATGCTCCCTCAAGGTGAACTGGCTTTGTATTAGTAAAAGAACCTTAAAGTGAGGTAAACCTGTACTGTTATTATTACTATGTTAGGATTATTATTATTATTATCTTCATTTCTTAGCAGGTGAATGTGGCCCTCCATGCATTCACATACATTGAATCCGGCCCTTAAGTGAAAAAAGGTTCCTGACCCTTGTTTTAGGGTGTGATCTCTTTATACAGTAGATCTGTTTTACACTGCTTGTGCAAATCACATGTGATCTCTGTGCGAGTGCGATTTCACCCATACAGATAGTATGGCTGAATTTGCATTGCATTCGGACCAAACTCGCACAGGACCCTTTTTTTGGTCCGCAGCAGAATCGGATCACATGGGTTTTCACACCCATGCGATTCGAGTCCTGTCTGAATTTGCAGTTCACGCTGCATTGTGCAAACTGATTTGGGGGGTGTCATTAGCTTTCTATTGATACTCCCAGCAGTTCGCATATGGCAGTGTGAACTGCCTGTGAGTCGGGTGCGATGCGGTAACCCGCAGTGGATTCGCAGAGTTCCCGCATCGCACTGGTGTGAACCGAGCCTTACTGGTACACACTTTTTAAATTGTTGTGGCTTATTGTTATTGTTGTTGCTTTTCTTTGTTGGGTGTGTAGCCTGAATAACTAACTATTTTCTTTGCCTTAAAGCAGTATTAAACCAAAAAGCACATATTTTTAAATTGCAGCTTACCAATCATCCTTAGATGTGATGGCTGCGTTTGTTTTCTTTTTTTAAGCTTTCTTTCTTCTATTTTCATCTGGTGATCCAGCCAGTAAGTCTGAACAAGCTCTCTAGCAGGTACAGAGATGTGACAAACCATGTAATACTGTCAGGGGTGCTTAAAATGATCAGCGTTTATTTATTTATTTATGTAAAAACTTTATCCCAAAAGGGGAAAAAATGTTTTCTTTATCTGATTATAAAGTTTAGCTGGAGTTGGGCTTCAATTTGTTAGTGTATTTAAATCTGTTAGTACATCTAACACTACCCCTCCCTCCAGACTGACAATGCTGCTGTCCAAATCTGCCCCCTGTGCTCACTCATGCAGATGTCACTTTAGGGTGTGTCAGAAACAGAAAGTCTGGTAACATTAAGTGAGTTGTGAGCACCAGGAACAGGGGGACCCAAACATCCAGCAGTTCCTTCAGGGGTAGCGCTACACTAAAAATATCCACGAAACAATGCACCTGTGCTGTAGCCATTCTTTTAAAGGGTTTGAAAACACTAATAATATCCTTCTATTTGCTTGGTCTATTAAATAGATCATTGAAAGTGCTTTGAGATATCTGCTCAACAAGTGCAAAAAAAAAATACCTGGTGATCCTGCCAAAAATATTGTGATCTGATAACCTCTTGTACATCTACTGCAGCTGCACTGTTCTCAGTTCTGATTCGCTCTGTGGGCTACAGAACTAGGAAACAGGGAGCTGTTGTGTAATCCTTACACACTGTCACATTGGACAGGAAGTGTGTTATTGGACGGATTACCAAGTGTAATTAATGAAAAAAAGCCTGAAAAAGAAAACTAAGGAACTGGCGATGACCCACTAGTGGCTTTGAGGATGAAAAGAGATTATTTTACTTGAGATGCAATGCAAGGCAAACAGTAATAGCAGGAAACGGTGAGCAACAATGATTGCTAAGGGACGTGCTAATAACACCGTACCCTAAAATTAGCAAACAATGTCTCAACAAGTTATGCACAACACCCTAAAATGGGAATTACAATCCAGAGTCTAACAGGGGTATCTTTCCTCTATACCCACTGAGCAAGTGGTCTTTTCAAAGTTGGCTAGCACTGGGGCCCAAGTTCTGGGTTGGGTAAGCCAACAAAGTCAGGCAAGTCTGCAACAACAAATGGCACGAGGCCTCTCAGTGCAGCAGGTGCCTGGGTCTTGTGGTAGCCCTTCATGAGTCAGCAAATAGTCCCTCTTCCCAAGTTGCAATCCCACAGCTGTTACAGGTGATCATATAAGCAACACTGTGGGTGGAAGCGTTTACCTGAAATCAGCAATCCCGGAACCACAGATCTGGAATGTCAGTCAGCACAGTCTAGGTTCAGGTTAGCACACTGAGGTTCGTGGTCCCATGGTAGCACAGTTCAGATCACAGTAACTTCATCAGGTTTCCCGCAGACTAGAATGCAGAAGGAACATGTTAGGCTGGATTCATACTATGTGCGGAGCCTCTCGCAGCAGGGGGTCCTGTGCATCCCCGTTCATCATTTCAGGGGCGAATAAGGTCAGAGGTTTTGCCTGAATTCGGACTTGGAACAGAGCCAAAGATGCACAGGACCCTTCTGCAGTGCGCTCCCGCCCCGGAGATGTGTGAACTGGCTCCATTGACTCTCTCTTATCATGCAAATTGTATGCGGACAAACGCACATCCAATTCACATAAGTGTGAACCTAGCCTTACTGAATTCCATAGTAGCTCAGTACTCATTTAGACAGGGATACAAAGGGACAGTCTCTTGCCAAGTCACTGCAGCAGTGACCTCAGTTCCCTTCACAGGTAGCAGGTCTTCAGGTTGGACTTTTCTTCTGGGCAGCACAGCACAGTCAAGGCCAGATCCCCCCTGCACACCCTGGAGCCAAGTGCACAGGCTCGCAGTCACACAATCCTATGTCTCTCCCTGTACTGAGGACACTTTCCCCTGCCTAGCAAATTTCAGGAATCACAAAATAGTTGCGACAAACTGCATTTAGGGAAATATGCTGCAGGTAGCCCAGGCTACACTTAGATACCCTTTATTCTTGATAATTACAGTTCTCTGTAGTCCACTGCAACCAAAAAGCAGCTCACTGGGATTTTACTAAGATCATGGTGGGCTACTACAGCAATGGCTCCTGCTCCTTGTATGCCTCAAGATTTAAATTTTACTTTGGCTAAATCGTACCTTTAAGGTCCCATGCAAATACGGAAATCCAGCTGCAGTGTCTCCCTACCAATATTTTAGTCCACCAGGAGAGGGACAGGTTCAGTTTCCAGCCCCGTTGCAGGCAGCCTGTCAAAGTTTATAGCTGGCTGCAGCTGAACATTTTACCAGTTTAGGGCCATTTACCATTTAGGGTCCTGTGCATTCAAATATGAATGTAGGTAGAGTGGTATGCTTGTGTAGCGCTGCCCCCTTGCGGTTTGCATGATAAGTCAATTCTTCCTTGGTTTCCCCGACTCTGAGAGTCCTCCGCCACCCCTGACACACTGGGTTCACGCATAGTGTTACCTCTTCTTCAAATAGGACACAGTAAAAGGAATCACACAGTGTTGAGAAATCAATGGTATTTACTCAAAAATATGATATATTAAAGAGGAACTCTGAATTAACAAGTTGTATGCAACACTTACAAATAATTGACAATGAAATACCAATGCAAACTCAGTATCTTACTTGTAGTCTTAGGAATTCTGTACATGAGAGTGGGTACAGGACAGCAGTTGAATGACTACTGCACATCAAACCATTCTCTACTATTCACCCCCTGACAGTCACAAAAGGAATAACACTCGAACGGATACACTCAGTTATAGACCAAATATCTGAAGGTCAACTAGTATCACTTAACTGCTAAACAGGTACAACTCAATTTACAGTAGGTAAACTAGCACAACTAGTTGACTGTAGGTAAACTGGTATAACTTAGATATATCATAGATAGACATAAATCCGACCTGCTCTACAGAGGAAAGTTCTTAGGTGAATTCAGTATACTACAGTTTGAGCAAGCATTGAAACCTACTAAGTGGGGGGAAATGCAAATGCCACTGTAGTAAATTAGTGTTCCTTGATCAAAGTTCAGTAGGTCTTCAGCCAGCTCTTTATCTTAGATGATAAGTACACAGAAAGTGGCTGTAGCAGCAGCAAACAGATTTTCCAAATAGTGCACAAAAGTGATGTGAAACACTCTTTACTGCAGTAAATCACTGACTTTGTAATAAACTACAGCTGACAGCAATCCAGTAAAAGAGATTACATGATTATACTCTGGCTTCTCCTGTTCTGTGTTAGTGCTTAAATCTTTGCTAGCAATAAGTATGTGGAGTTGGACTATATGTACACAGTACTGTATTGATGGGCCTTAGCCCGTTCACCCAAAAGGAACAATGACTGTAGTGTAGATGATGAATCCGCTGCTTAGATGATGGTAATGATGAGACTGGAAGTGATGATGATGACACTCCAGCCCTCTCCACCCCCATGCAGGTCTCAGGAATAAGCTCCATTGATAGCAGGGCCGGTCTCCCAGATCATCCACTGAAGCGCTGCACAGTTGCAAGCCGCCAGGTCTGTGTGAGTAGGCCGCAACTCAGCTAATAGGACACACAGGGTCTTGCTTGATCGATCGCCACTGTCCAGAGAGAGCACCAGGCCACACCCTCTGCTTAAATAGTATCTCCCACGAGGCACTGCTTCTCCCAGGAACCTTCCTATGCAGCACAGTCTGAGGGGAAACATAGTTCTCCTGCAGCACAGTTCAATGATAATCCTTGAAAGTGCATCACAACCCACATAATGCATTTCTCTTAGCACAGTTCCAAGTCACCAACTCATAAACTGGCACTAGGGGGATACAGCTGCATTATGCCTGCAGGGAGGAACATCTTTATTGGCAGGAGTATAACACTTGGCTCCTGGTTACACTTGGTACTGCATTCAACCCCATCCAGTCACAGCCTGCCATAGACTGTGACTGGCTGCCTGCAGCAGGGCTGGATGCTGCACCTGTCTATCCTGGTTGCAATAAAACACAGGGAGAGACACACTGCAGTTGGGGCCTAGAAGCTAATGGACTTACATCAACTTACTTCCTATTACAAGAACTATTTTCAGAAGTGAAGGTCAAAAATGGTAATTTGCACACCCCTTTGGTCCATTTTTTTTAGAATACGGTGATTAGCATAATGTTAAGCATTTTATTTATTAATGTAAAAATGGGCAAAGAATAAAAAGGGGAAAAATAAATGTGCAAAGCTTGACTAACATTGTCCTTACCAATTCTATCTCAATATTTTTCAACTGATACGTACAGTGTATTTAGTACAGTGAAAGTCCTCATTGCACATATTTCTACAATATTGTTTATGTCAAAACAGGTACATCTGGATGCATTCCAATTCACCTATTAATACTGCCAAATCCCAGGGAGTTTTCCTAACTCTAGTGCTTCATACGCAAATCATTATAATTTAGTGCACGGGGAGAGATAATGCTACTGTTCGCTGCACACATCAAGGGCTAGAATATCTCAACATCTCTCTTCATTAATTCATCCTCCTTCCTTCTCATTAGCTATTCTATTAATTAGTTGCATATCTCCTTTGCTTATTGCTGTTCATCATCTGCAGTAATAATCAATAACAAGGATCTAAGGATGTGGAATTAGATGCAGACACGTGGACACAATCTACAGATAAAATCTTGATTGCCAGAGTACACTTTTTATTATGTTTACACAGCCAGCTCTTTATATGACTCCATATTTTAATCTCTTGTTCTTTTCACAGGAGCATTGCTGTTTGCATGTGTCGAAAAGCTCTTTGAGACAGTTTAATTTGGGTTTTCTTTTAAGGATTTATTTCATAGCAGTAGAAAAGTCAACCCTCTGTTCCTGGATTTTAAACCTACCACAGCAGGTAAATTTTCTAATTGTTCTAAGTGCGCTTAGGCTGTGTAACCACAAGCACTATCTGCAAAGCTACAGAGATTAGAAACTACAGAGAAGTAAACACTTCAATAAATGTCATGCAATTATGATTAAGAAAAATGGAAAGACAGTAACAAGCATTGCTTCTTCACAAGCTGCTCATTTAACTCTTATCAGTTCTAAATTGTGGTACCTTGCCGAACTGTTTGGATGTAGGATACAATTTAAGTCAGACATAAAAAGAAGGATTTTGTAAAGGCTAGAATGCCAACTCCTTAAAGATGTGTTTTTTTTTTTTTATCAATCAATTCATAAGATCCCTATTTGTCCAATGCTCTGTTATCTCAACAACATACCTCCCAAGCATAGATGTGTGTGAACACCACTCAAGGTCAATCTCCCATCTCCACCTCCACTAACACACAGACCAGGCGCTGGCCCGGTCCATCACGGATTCCAATGAGCAAAAAAGAATTCTGGTTGGCCGCACGTCCAGTAAAATCATCTTTATTTCAGCAAATCCATAAAAACCTGTCCAAAACCACAAACAGAGGGAAACAGCATTAGCAGCTAACACATTTCACACAAGCTTAGTCAAAACTCACATAAAAATGTCTGCTACAGAGATATATATACATACAGATATATGCAACAGTTACTTGTGATTGGAATAATCTGTGTGAAACAACTGGTTTGCAGCTGCCAATAATTAGCAGATGACCACACCGTTTAACCACTTCAGCCCCGGAAGAATTTTGCACTTTAGGACCAGAGCCCTTTTTGCGATTCGGCGCTGCGTCGCTTTAACTGACAATTGCGCGGACGTGTGACGTTGTACCCAAACAAAATTTGCGTCCTTTTTTTCCCACAAATAGAGCTTTCTTTTGGTGGTATTTGATCGCCTCTGCGTCATTTCTGATCGCCGCTATAAACAAAAGAAGAGCGACCATTTTGCAAAAAAAAAACAAATTTCTTACTTTTTGCTAAAATTCAAATCCAAAAAAAAAATATAAAAAAACATTTTTTTCACCGTTTTTGGCCGATTTATATAATTCCTCATATTTGCGATAAAAAAAATCGCAATTGGTGTTTATTGATTGGTTTGCGCAAAAGTGGCCGCGTTTACGGATGATGAGAATTCATTTCTGGGGGTTTTTTTTTTTACTAGTAATGGCGGCGATCTGCGATTTTTAGCGGTAATGCGATATTGGGGGGGACATGTCGGAACATTTTGACACTTTTTTGGGACCAATGACATTTATTCAGTGATCAGAAATTTAAATGTCATTGGCAGTGAAGGGGGTTAACCTGCAGGGGGA
>BLSH010367311.1:198344-214363 GCA_018402905.1 Glandirana rugosa
TACTTTCATTCTAACAAGAAAAACCCAGATCCCCGGTGTCTGTCAAACAGTCTGCTGGGGGTTTGTGACTTAAGTTCGGTGTCATGTGACACTTCTGTCCCTTCGTACCACCGCGTTCGTAGTACTATACCTCTACAAAGAGTATGATGTCACAACCCGGATAAATAGCGTATGGTCACTAGTACCTAGTCAAACTTATGTAGTCTTATGAACTTCTCCACTACGACGGAATACGACTTCTCCTTTACGGGAACTTTACCCACAAGGTTGTTCTGGGAATTGGGCTGGCCACTCCATAACGTCAATCCTGTTGGTTTGGAACTAAGATGTTGCACGTTTACTGGTGTGTTTGGGGTCGTTGTCTTGTTGGAACACCCATTTCAAGGGCATTTCCTCTTCAGCATAAGGCAGCATCACCTCTTCAAGTATTCTGATGTATTCAAACTGATCCATGATCACTGGTATGCGATAAATAGGCCCAACACTGTAGTATGAGAAACATCTCCATATCATGATGCTTGCGCCACCATGCTTCCCTGTCTTCACAGTGTACTGTGGCTTGAATTCAGTGTTTGGGGGTCGTCTGACAAACTGTCTGTGGCCCCTAGACCCAAAAAGAACAATCTTACTTTCATCAGTCCACAAAATGTTGCGCCATTTCTCTTTGCGGCAGTCAATGTGCTCTTTGGCAAATTGTAACCTCTTCAGCATGTCTTTTTTTCAACAGTGGGACTTTGCGGGGGCTTCTTGCAGATAGCTTGGCTTCACATAGGCGTCTTCTAATTGTAACAGTACTCACAGGTAACTTTAGACCTTCCTAGATCTTCCTAATTGTTGGCTGAGTCCTTGCCATTTTGGCTATTCTTCTATCCATTCGAATGGTAGTTTTTCGCTTTCTTCTATGTCTTTCAGGTTTTCGTTGCCATATTAAAGCATTTGCGATCATTTTAGCTGAGCAGCCTATCATTTTCTGCACTTCTTTATATGTTTTCCCCTCTCCAATCAACTTTTTAATTAACCACTTAAGGACCGGAAGGATTTCCAGCTTTAGGACCAGGGCCCTTTTTGCGATTCAGCACTGCGTCGCTTTAACTTTTTGCTAAAATACAAATCCAAAAAAAAAATATAAAAAAACATTTTTTTCCATCGGTTTTGGCCGATTTATATTCTTCCTCATAAAATCGCAATCGGCGTTTATTGATTGGTTTGCGCAAAAGTGGTCGCGTTTACGGATGATGAGAATTAATTTTTGGGGTTTTTATTTATTTTCTTTTTTTTACTAGAAATGGCGGCGATCTGCGATTTTTAGTGGTACTGCGATATTGGGGCAGACATGTCGGAACATTTTGACACTTTTTTGGGACCATTGGCATTTATACAGCGATCAGTGCTATAAAAATGCACGGATTACTGTGTAAATGCCATTGGCAGTGAAGGGGTTAACCTGCAGGGGGCGCTCTAAGGGTTAACTGTGTTCCCTGGGCGGGTTCTTACTGTATGGGGGCTGCCCTAACAGGAGAAGGGAAGTGATCACACCTTCCGTGTAGAGGAAGGCTGTGATCACAGCCCTTCCCCCTCTCACAGAACGGAGGTCCGTGTTTAATTACACGGACCTCCGTTCTTTCACTCCGGGGGGGCATCGCGGGTGGCCGGTGGAGATCGACTCCGCCACACCCGCTCCCTTTTTTGGGACCATTGGCATTTATACAGCGATCAGTGCTATAAAAATGCACTGATTACTGTGTAAATGCCATTGGCCGTGAAGGGGTTAACCTGCAGGGGGCGTTCTAAGGGTTAACTGTGTTCCCTGGGCGGGTTCTTACTGTATGGGGGCTGCCCTAACAGGAGAAGGGAAGTGATCACACCTTCCGTGTAGAGGAAGGCTGTGATCACAGCCCTTCCCCCTCTCACAGAACGGTGGTCCATGTTTACTTACACGGACCTCCGTTCTTTCACTCCGGGGGGGCATCGCGGGTGGCCGGCAGAGATCGACTCCGCCACACCCGCTCCCTGGCCCTCCCCGGACACAGTGAGCACGCGGGCGCACCTCCGGCGGCGCGCGCGCGCTCACTGTGCACGATCTGGCAGCCGCCGTCGCATGACGGCGTTTCGCCTTACAGAGCCACTTTGCTGCCGTCAGATGCCGATCGGCGGTCGGCAAGTGGTTAAGGTACGCTGTTCTTCTGAACAATGTCTGGAATGACCCATTTTCCTCAGAATTTCAGAGAGAAATGCACTGTAACCAGCATGTACAACATTTGCTGCCTTCCTTCCTTAAATAAGAGCAATAATTGCCACCTGTTTTTCAAAGAATGAATGACATCACTAATTGAACTCCGCACTGCTATTATTTTGAACATGCCCCTTTCAATTACACAGAATCAGCAGCATGCATGTCATGACTGTTGGGTCTGTTGGATTTCTATTACTCCACTACACCTTCTAGTAAATTATTTGCCATGTAGAAATATAATTTCTACCAAAAACAGTGATTGATCAGGTTAGTGATGTCTGACTGCTATTATTTTGAACACAACTGTATGTTATTGATCAACATAAAGCTGACATAAATCCTATTCTGCAATATGAGTAGACATCACTGATAGCCAGTACTGATGGCCTGTACTGATTGTAAACAAAGTATATAACAAAGTATACATTTTATTACAAATGATTCAAAAAATGTGTCCATTAATTCATAGGTATTGAATAAAAACAATGAGTAATGTATATTATTGTGCATTGATTGTTCGATGATGGTTCATTGATTTTATTCAATACCTACGAATTGATGGACGAAACTGTTTGTATCATCTGTAATAAAATGTATACTTTTTTATATACTTTGGTTACGCTCTATCTACTGCCCTTAAAGTCCCATAGGGGGTTCTTTCTTCTTTTTTTGGTAAATAGTCTTTTGGGATGTGGCAGTACAGTCACTAGACTACCGTTTCACACTAGCTAAGTTCTTTATTGATGGCCTGCACTGTTGGCCTGCAATAATGGTCAGTACTGATAGCCTGCATCAGGAGATACATAGTGCATGTGAAGACCAAAATAAAAAAAATGGCAAACTTACATTTTTCTGTACGTTCATCGGCTGACAAATTATCCCAGTTGCGAACATACATTCTGCAGATTTCCAGCCACGCATGGTCCCTCTTTTCTTGGTCTTTATAATTAGAATCTGTGGTGTCATACAGCAGTGCACTCTGCCTCACCAGCCTTATGAGATCCTCATTATCAATTACTTCTCTGCATGCTCTGAAAGACATGGTCTGCAAATGTCTCTTCAGTAGATAGCCTTGCAGGTCTGGCTGAAAATCTGACAAGTCGGATCCCAAGTTGCGGTAGTGTGAACCGAGGCTTAAAGCAATATTAAAGTCTTGTTTTAAAAAAGACAAACATGTTACTTACTTGTTCTGTGCAGTGGTTTTGCACAGAGCAGCCCGGATCCTCCTTTTCTTGGGTCCCACGCCGGTGCTCCTGGCTCCTCCCTCCTGTTGTGTGCCCCCACAACAAGCAGCTTGCTCTGGGGGCACCCAAGCAAGCATGCTCCCAAGCAATGGCTCCGCCCTTCCATCTTTTAAATGGCTCACATGCTGTGATTGACAGCAGCAGGAGCCAATGGCTCCCGCTGCTGCCAAGAGCCAATCAGGAATGCAAGTTCCCAGAGAGGTAAGGTTCCCGTGGACATCGCTGGATCGAGAGGGGGTTCAGGTATTATGGAGAGTTGCTGCACACAGATGTTTTTTTACCGTCATGCATAGAATGCATGACGGTAAAAAAGCTTGTACCTATACAACCACTTTAACTATGTACTGCATATTTCAGCTACCTGTGTTGTCAGGTAGCTTAGTACTGCCATCTAGGATTTTAAATCTAGTTCCTAGTTCTGGGTGAAATATGTGTAGACCTGCATTGAAGTATTTACATATTTCTTAGAAGCAGCAAAAGTTGTTAAACAAGCCATCCCTGGTCTTTGTAGCTATAGATTGTAATAAACTGACTGAAACCTGAATTAAGTGATGTTTGCAGATAAATTGCACAACAGTGCCTGCAGCTACAGTAGTGAGTGACGACTTTACTGCCAAGAGTCTAGGCAAAGATGCACATTAAAGTAGTTATGAACATACTATGTTATAGACACTTTCTAATTCAGGTATAATTATGCAGGCACCAAACTTGTTTTTGCTTAATTTAAAAAATAATCTCTTACCTTTTTTACAATGTGATGCATGTGAACATGCATTTATTTTTCCGGATAGTGTGAGGTGGGGTTACAGGACACTGTGTATCTGTATTCCAGAGCAGTGGTGGCCTGTGCATTAGGGGCACCTGGGCACTGCCCCCCCTAATCATGCGTCCGGCCCCCTGATCTACATCTACAGGGATGACAGATGCATGGATTCCAATGTGGGAAGGGAGTGTGTTTTTGAAGCCGTGATTAAAGCAAGAGGCTCTAATTAGCTTCAAAAAAGGGTGGGCTCCGGGCGCAGAGCACTTCATCCCAAGCCCACCAAGTTGTGGGACGGTAAAGAATGAATATTCATTATCGCTGCACTGATCCTCCTCCCAGCCAATCAGGAAGTGGGTCTAGCTGAAAGGACAGGCGATCCCATTGGACGCCTGGCAGGAGGAGAGAAAAGACACATGGCGTCTCTATGAGAGGACACAGGAGCCGCTGCCTGAGCCACAGCTTGCCGCCCGTCACCCACTGCCTGACCCCCAGTCCATCACCCACCACCAAGATGGGGTAAGGGCCGGGCAGTGCGAGCAGACGGGGGTGGTGTGGGGTGCCGTTAAGTGCCGCCGGCCGCGTGGTAGGTGCTGGCCACCTGGGGAGGGGTGCTGGAGAAGTGTCGCTGTGTTGGAGGATCCATATTCCTAGCCTTGTAGACCTTCTGTATCAGCTTGACGATCCATGATGCCAGTGTCTTACTGGAGGCCTCCTTGCCTTTGTTTTTACCCCATGGAATCACAAATAGTCTATCTGAGCTCCTGAAGTATCTTGTTGCTTCAAGGTATGCCCTGAGAATTGCGGAAATGTCCAAGCTTTGGCATACATCTGGATGAGAGTCAGAGAAGGCTGGTAAGGCCCATGGTTCTCTCAAGTGGTTTGCTGAAGTAACCTTTGGAGTGAAGCCTCAAACTGGATGAAGCTCCACTCTGTCCGGAAAAAAGGAAATGTGTTTGTTCCCAATTCCTAAGGCATGGAGCTCAGAAATTCTCCTGCCTGAAGTGATTGCCAGCAGAAAGGTTGTTTTTAATGACAGGTTCCAGATTGAGCTCTGATCCAGGGGCACAAAAGGTGCTTCGGTCAATACCTCCAGTACTAAGGAAAGGTCCCACTGCGGGAAGGCACGTCTGACCGGTGGTCTGGTCTTTATTACTCCCTTGAGGAATGTTATTACTAGAGGGTGTTCTGCCCATCTAGTGCTGGTTGTTGCTGACAAGGCTGCTATTTGTAAATTTAGCGAGCTGAGACCTAGCCCCAGGTTAAGACTCGTCTGAAGGAAGGCCAGCATATTGACTGCCGAGGGGGAATCCGGATTGAAGTTTGCCCCTGCAGCAAAGGTTAGGAATTTGTTCCAAATCTTCCCGTATACAGCATTGGTTGATGGCTTTCTTGCCTTAAGAAGTGTTGAAATGACCTCCGGGGGAGCAACCTAGGGCATCAAACCTCCTCCTTTCAATCTCCAAATTCGTAAATCCAAGACTCGTGGGTCCGGATGAGTGAACTTGCTCTGCAGCAGAAGTTGAGGGAATAGAGGCAACCTCAATAGGGGCTCCATGCAGAGACTGATGGCTAGAGGAAATCAAGGTCTCTTTGGCCAGAACTGCTAGAATTAGAACTGGCTACCTCAGAAGCCTGAGGAGAAACCTTGATATAAGAGGTTGAGGTGGGAAAGCATAGGCCACCCTGAAGTCTCAAGGGCATGTTAGTGCATCAACCTCCTCTGCCCGAGGATGAGGCAGACAGGAGACAAACCGAGGCATTCTCTGGAGAGGCAAACAGGTCTATCTGCGGATGTTCCCAAATGTTCACAATCTGGTGGAATACATGAGGGTGGAGGGTCCATTCGTTGTTGTTCAAAAAAGTCCTGGACAGGCAGTCCGCCTCTGTGTTTAGTCTGCCCGGAAGATATATTGCTCTGACATCCAGCAGATTCCTCTCTGCCCATAACATAATTGGTTTCCACTTCAGACAGAAGAGACCTGCTATGGGTTCCCCCCTGTCTCTGCCGATAGGAGACAGCTGTCTTGTTGTCTAAACGTAGGAGGACTCTGTGGTCCCTGAGATGTGGGGCCAAGAATGTGCCTCTTAATACCAAAATGTTCGAAAACCAGACCTGCTGATCTGAACAGCCATTTCCCCTGAACTCTGTGATCCCTGCAGTGGGCACCCCGACCTTGACCGCTGGCATCGCATGTAACTATGGTCCAGGAGGATGGACCTAACTTCTGGGGTTTCGAAAGGTTCGGTGGATCTGTCCACCAACGAAGACTCCTGCGCATTATTGGTGTTATTATAATCGCCTGTGAAAGGCACCTCCTCCTCCACTGAGACAGAAATCCCGTTTGAAAATACCGGAGATGCCAATGAGACCATGGGACCATTGGTATACATGCTGACATGGTGCCTATCAGGCTGAGGCACTGAGTAGTTGTTAGATGTGATTTCTTCATGACTTCCAACATCTTGAAAATAATCGAACTGACCCTCTCCAGAGGAAGAGCCACTGTGCTCTGTAGTGTGTTGAACAGTGCAGCCAGATAGATTATTTGCTGGGACAGCTCTAGCTGGCTCTTCTTGTAATTTATGAGCCATCCTAATTCCATAAGTGATTGTAGGAGGATGTATCTGTGAGAGATAAGCTGACTCTTGCTGTCTGCTAAGAGAAGGATATAGTCCAGGTAGTGATATACTCGTAAGTCCTTCTCTCTCAGAGGAGCCAAAACTGAGATCAACACCTTCGTGAAAACTCTCTTGCTCAAACCGAACGGGAGACACTGAAATTGAAGGTAGACCTAGCCCACAGCGAATCTCAGGAACTTCCAAAAGGACGGCAGTATTGGGACATGAAGATAGGCATCCTCTAAATCCACCAAAAGGAGCCAGTCCCCTGGTTGAGATGCCTGAATCATTGTCTGAAGGGATTCCATCTTGAAGCTTTCTAGGGAAATATTTTGACTTAACTCCTTTAAGTCTATGACTGGTCTCCATCCTCCCTTCTTTTTCGGGACTAGAAAAAAGGGTGGAGTAGAATCCAGTAAATCATTCTGAACAGGGTACCGGAATCGCTGCCCCTTGAAGCTGGAGCAATGTGACAAACTGGAGAAGTGCTTGAGCCTTCTGAGGAGAGGATGGGACCTCTGTTCTTTTGAAATTTTTTGGTGGTGGCTGGTGTAAGAAAGTCCAGAAATGCCCGTAGCTGATAGTCGATAAGACCCATTGATCTTGGTATTTGCTTGCCCAAACTTGCGCAAAACATTTGAGCCTGGCTCCCACTGGAGGTGTTTGGGCTGGCCTTTTGTCAAAAAGCTGGATCTTGCTGAATGGACAAAACCTTATTCTTTCTTTCTCCCAGGAAGGAGGATTGAATGCCCTTCCAGCTCTTCCTGCTGTCTCTGGACTGCCTAGACTGCCTGTAATTTGATGATTTTGACTGCCTAAATCTTGAGGAATAGGCTGTCGTTCGTCTAGCTCTTCTATCTTAGGGGAGTAAGCCAGATTTCCCCCCGTGACCCTAGAGATGGCCTTATCCATCTTCTCCAAAGAGGGCTTTCCCATCAAATGGGATCTTGCACCAGTTTTGCTTGGATGCTAGATCGGCTGCCCATGGTTTCAGCTATAAAGCTCTCTTGCCATTACTGAGTGCAACATGGAATGGGAAGAACAGTGTGTACTGCTGCCTCCCCTACAAAGTCAGCTGACATCTTCAACTCCTCCAGAGCCTTAATAATGTCCTCCTTAGGCACATCCTGCCGTAATGCTGACTCAATGTTCTCCATCCAGGCCCGGATAGCAATAGAGACTGAAGTGAGGGCAATGGTGGGCTTACATGCTGCGCCCGCGGCCAGATAGCTCCTCTTTAAGTCTAAGTCTATACGTCTATCCAAGGGCTCCTTGAAAGATGCTGAGTCTTCCATTGGGAGTGTTATATTCTTAGCAAGTCATACTACCGCTGCATCTACGGCAGGCATAGAGTCCAGGGCTTGAGTGTCCGAATCATCTAAACGGTAAAGCTTGCCAAAGCAGGCTAGCGAAAACGTATTTTCTGTCTTCTTCCATTCCTCATCAATAAGCTCCTTGATCTCACTCATCATGGGAAATACTGCTCTCCTTTTTTTAAGGTGCGGCAAATATTTTCTAGACTTTTGTGGCCGCTCCTCCGATTCTTCCCATTCGATGGCCGTCTTGACAGCCTGAATACAGGTCTGGACGAGCGAAAAGCTGAAACCAGATGGCTATGAATCTTCAGCTGAATCTTCAGAGAGATCCTCTTGAGGAGGGTCCCTAGGGCCTTGACCCGAGGGAGGAATGGGAGTGCTGGATGATGGACCTGGGGCGTCATGGGTCATCTCTGGAAGCTGAGCCTCATAAACTGCCGGCTGTTCGGACCTCATAGCCGCCAGCTCCGAAAATGAGTCTTTCATTGTTCTTTTGAGCAACCCCACGACCTGCTCACTTTCCCTTTCTCTGTCTGCTGCATAGTCTCTAAAGCAGCTCCTGCATACCAGCTTGTCCGGAAGAGGGGTAGCCCCGCAAGCCCAGCACTTCTTTCTGGTAGGACGCTCAGTGGGAGAGTGAGACCGGTAGTGTCTTCGTGAACTGGACCTCCTGGGAGATCTGTGATGCGAAGAGTAGGCTCTGTGCCCTGGGCTACGGCCCCGATGCTCGTCATGATGTCTAGAAGACCTCCTTGAACCCCTTGAGTGGACAGGGCTGCAACAGAGGGGAAAAACAAAAAAGTTTCCCAGGGTTTTTTTTTTACGTCAGTGATCACATATCTTAAGGATAGGTGCAGATCAAGACAGGATCAGCTTAGATAAAAATAGATTAGTCAGAACAAGAAGCCTCCTATCTTTAAGTCCTAAAAATGTCATTGTAGAAACTTACCAGACAAGAGCTTGCTAGGACCAAGGCTGCAGCCAGGTGTCAGCAGACTTCTACTGCAGAGTGGGGCCTTTAAATCCTGGAGGAGGGGGGGTCGTTCCTCCTCAGGCCCTCCCTAATACTGGTATGGAAGTGAGAAAACTACACCCTTCCCTGCCCCAAGATGGCCGCTGGGGCCTCCCACCGCTACTGCGCGTGCGCTGGTGTCCGATCGCCCATGCGCTCCGGCACCTGCCACTCCGGCCAGCACAAGAAGGCAGACGGAACCCGCCATTAGCCGCCTAGCGAGGAGGAAAGTGCGAGAAAGGCCCTGAGGGAGCGGGGAGAAGCCAGAGAACCCCATAGAAACCCTCAGGAGGCCCAGGAGTACTGCCCAGGGAAAGCAATCGCCCCCCCCCTACTGAACACCGAAAAGATGGCCGTCGCCAGAGGAGGGACAATTGCAGAGTTAAAGGGGACCTGCCTAATATAAACGGAAAGAAAGGGAAGAGGGTAAAGGGGAAGGGGGCAGACAAACTACAGGAGGGATAAACTGCTCTATCATCTGTAGGCTGCCATGGAGGTGCCAGGAAAATATCTTGTAAAAAGGCTTTAAACAGAACTAAAGTAAAACTAGCCAAAACAGGAAGTGGTAGGAAATCTCTCGAAAGTGAAGGAAACCTTAAGTTTTACAATACTAGCTAGCATCCCATTTGGAATTTGGATTTCCCATCTATCTCTGTTCTAGTGACAACCTAAAATTTGGATTTAAGATTAAGATTTTATTTCACTTTCACTCTCAGTGATATAGGTAAACAGGACAAATAGAAAGGGTGGATTTCCCTAATGGGTACACAGCCTGCAATAAAAACTTGACAGATATTCTACTGTCCAAAAAAAAAAAAAGATAACATTTTGCCTTTATACTTTAACATTATTCTGCAAATGTAATCGAACATGCAGTATATCTTCAATTACATTTTGTATGTGGATGATAGGTATAATCTTGTTGAAAAACAGTAGGACCATCTTTAAAAAAAAAAGTGTGGTGTAGTAGTTGCTTGTTCAAGGTGCAAAAGTGTAATTTCAGCTTTTCGATATGCTGCCTCAATAAGAATTTGCTGGAGCAGAGAAGACTTGGGGAAGCTCTGACACTACCAAAAAAAGTGACAACTTTTTACCCATCAGAACCACACAATTTTCAGCCATGGAGAAGACAGCTGCAGGTACAGTATCTCACAAAAGTGAGAACACCTCTCATAATTTTGTAAATATTTTATTCTATCTTTTCATGTGACAACACTGAAGAAATGACACTTTGCTACAATGTAAAGTAGTGAGTGTACAGCTTGTATAACAGTGTAAATTTGCTGTCCCCTCAAAATAACTCAACACACAGCCATTAAAGTGGTTGTCAACCTGTGACAACCACTTTAACCTACAGTTTAGTTTATAATAAGGCTTACCTTTAGGTGCTCTGCATATCTCCCAAACCTGCACGGTTCAGGACATATGCAGTGTTCTGCATGTGCCGACGTCATGTTGGCACATGCGCAGTGAAGAAAGACCTCCGTGCCGGTTCTCCACTGTAACTGTGCCGTGACTGGCGGCTCCCGCGCAGTGATGTCACGCGACTCCGGCCAGTCACAGAGCTGGAGATCGTGGCCCCGGAAGGAAGAGGAGCAGAAGATGGACGCCGCCAGCACAGGGGACATCGCTGGACGTCGATGGCTTTGTTTGCAGGTAAATGGCACATAATGTGCTACTATGCGGTGCATAGTAGCCCATTATGCTTCTAATTTACAGGGGTATGTAGAGGAAGTAAACCCAGTCTGGGTCTAAACAATGTCTAAACTGCTGGCAACAAAAATGAGTAAACCCCTAAGTGGAAATGTCCAAATTGGGCCCAATTAGCCATTTTACCTCCCCATTTTCATGTGACTCGTTTGTGTTACAAGGTCTCAGGTGTGAATGGGGAGCAGGTGTGTTAAATTTGGTGGTTGTAGACACTATAACTTTTGTGCAAACCAATCAATACACACTTATTGGGATTTTTTTTTTTTTTTACGAAAAATATGTAGCAGAATACATATTAGCCTAAATTTATAAAGAAATTCGATTTTTTTACATTTTTTTATCGGGTATGTTTTATAGCAGAAAGTAAAAAATATTGTTTTTTTCAAAATTGTGTTTTTTTTGTTTATAGCACAAAAAAAAAAGAATGCAGGGGTGATCAAATACCACCAAATGAAAGCTCTATTTGTGGGGGAAAAAAATGACATACAAAGTCGCACGACTGCGCAATTGTCAGTTAAAGTAATGCAGTGCAGTATTGTAAAAAATGGCCTGGTCATGAAGGGGGGAGCTGAAGTGGTTAAGTGATAAAGATATCTTACTTAACCACTTAAGGACTGGAAGGATTTACCCACTCCCTGACCAGGCCATTTTTTGCGATACGGCACTGCATTGCTTTAACTGACAATTGCGCAGTCGCGCGACGCTGTACCCAAACAAAATTGACATCCTTTTTTTTCCCACAAATAGAGCTTTATTTTGGTGGTATTTGATCACCTCTGCAGTTTTTATTTTCTGTGCTGTAAACAAAAAAACTGTGACAATTTTGAAAAAAAAAAAAAAAAAAAAAAAAAAATTTTTACTTTTTGCTATAATAAATATCAAAAAAAAAGTAAAAAAACAAAATTTCTTCATCAGTTTAGGCCAATATGTATACTTCTACATATTTTAGGTAAAAAAAAAAAAAAAATCGCAATAAGCGTATACTGATTGGTTTGCGCAAAAGTTATACCATTTACAAAATAGGAAATAGATTTATGGCATTATTTTTTTTTTTTTTTTTACTAGTAATGACGGTGATCAGCGAATTTTAGCAGGGCTGCGACATTGTGGCGGACAGATCGGACACCTGACATTTTTGACACTTTTTTGGAAACCAGTGACATTATTACAGTAATCATTGCTAAAAATATGCACTGTTATTGTACTAATGACACCGGCAGGGAAGGGGTTAAAATATGTTCCCTCACTGCGTGTTCTAACTGTATGGGGGATGGGCTATCTGGGGAAACACACATATTATAGAAGAAAGGATCTGTGTGATCTCCCCTGTCAGAATGGAGGTCTGCCTTGTTTACACAGGCAGATCCCCGTTCTGTCACTGCGGGGAATTATCGCGGGTGGCCGGCGGGCATCAAGTCTGCCAGACCCGCTGATTGGCTTCCCTGCTGGCCAGTGGGAGAGCGCATCCCCGGCGGCACACGCGCCACAAGAGCCCATTCCTGCGCCGACGAACGAGCCGACCTGCTGTAGTAGAATGACAGCGGCTGGTTGGCAAGTGGTTAAAGAAAAAGCACATGCGGTATTTTAGTAGCATTTTTTTTTTTTATGATTTGCAAAAAACATTTACTGAAAGGTAATAAAAGGATTACATTTACCTATTCTGATGCCCATGACAAGTGTTTGTAACCTAAGAAGGTAAAACATGAATCATAATGTAAGACTTAAAATTCTGCCAGGACATGTTTGTTACAATAACATTCTCGGTGTCCCTGAAAATGGAAATATTTCGTCTTCAGACTAGCAATTATGAAGACGTAATGGAACTTTTTGTTCTTTCAAAAAAAATAAAAAATCAGTTTTTCATTTCAGAGAGCTTATCCTTACTTGGCAGTGTACCTCACTTTCTTAAATACATCACAGTTGCCACTTACTGAGCTTAGATTGGAATGTTCAGTGGCGTTTGTGTTTAGAAATGTTTCAATCAATATTTCTGTGCTTGTGGACCAGAAATACCTAGGAACATGGCAGTGCACAGTGCTTATACGTTTTCTGTAGGAGGAAACGGAGTTTCATTTATGGCTATTGGCTGGTATATTTCTTCCCGTAGTTTTCATTAAATATATGCTTTACAGATCTTGATTCCCTGCTGTGCTATTCTGTCATGTTTAGGATTATTAAAGAAGAACTACACCTATAACAAACTTTTTATGATTGGTCTAGGGCTAGGCAAACTAAACACTGTAGAAGTAAAAGTAATAAAAAGAAAAAAAAAAAGCCAGTACAAATAGAAGTGCAGGTTTAAAAAGTAAACTTGCGGCATTCAGAAGTATCAGTTAACTAGCTACCCCCCCCCCTTCCTCATCCCGGCTGTCTGCCCCAAATTTAATATGTCTTGTTGATGTCAGAGGAGAATGGGCAGACTGGTTTGAGATGATAGCATGGCAACAGTAACTCATATAACCACTCATTACAACCAAGGTATGCAAATACCATCTCTGAAAGCACAACACATCAAACCTTAAAGCAGATGGGCTACAGCAGCAGAAGGCCACTCCGGGGTGCGACCCCTGTAAGCTAAGAGCAGGAAACTGAGGCTACAATTTGCACAGGCTCACCAAAATGGACAATACACAATAGAGGATTGGGAAAAAGCATTTTGCCCACAAAGAAGTTTTGCTTCTGCAGTTACGGTAATGCAGCAGGGGTGTTTTATGAAATTGGTGGGTCTGTGTGCAAGAAAATAAGTTGGGTCCCATTTCTTAATTTTAAAAAACGTGGTGTGTTTAGTGTGCCAGAGAGAAGAGCGGGCATGGTTTTCATTGTGCCAAGGGGTGTTACTAGGATAGGGGCACCTTTTGGCATACCATGAAAACCAGTAATGCGGCACACATATTGTGCCATGGTGAACAACAGGTTGGCCAAAATGCATTAATAGTGGGAGGGGCTTAAGAGATGTTTAAATAAAACAAAGGCCTTCCTCTATCCATAAAAATACGCTTAGATTGCAGTGCCACATGTAAGTCTCACATATATGTACAAACATCAACACAATTATTTTTCAAATCATTACATATGAATTTGTGTACACTAAACATAGAGAGCTACCACTGTGTCAGAGCTTATCTTATATAAGAACTAATTAAAATAGTCAGAGACTGCAACGACCAGCAGCTATTGAGAAAATTAACACTTTGGTAAGATGTACATGATCTACAATATAGTGTATGCACTATAGTGCAGGAGTGTGTCATGTACAATATAGCATTGAAGTCTGTTAAGCTGTCCATAGATGGTTAGTTTTTTTTCTTGTTCAGCCAGCAGGTTCCTCCACCCACACAAATTAGGTGTATGGAGGAATCTTTCCCCCACCCCCAGAACAGTCTGTCCCCCAGTATAATCCTTCCTCCTGAAGCTAACTAATCTGTCCTCCCCAGTATAATCCCCCCCTCCAAAGGTCAGTCTGTCACCAGTATAATCCCCCCCCCCCGGGTCAGTCTATCTCCCAGTACAAGCCCCCCCAAGTTAGTCTGTCCCCCACTATAGTCCCCCCCCCCCGGTATGCAGGTCCCCTGGTGCAATCCCCCCCCCCCCCCAGGTCAGTTTGTCCCCTACTATAATCCTTCATTCCCAAGGTCAATTTCTCCCAGTTTAATTCCCCTCTGTCAGCCTGTCCCCCAGTATAATTCCCCCCCAGGTCAGTCTCTCCCCCACCATAATCCCGCCCCAGTCAATCTGTCCCCCAGTATAATCCTTCCTCCCCAAGTTAATCTGTCCCCCGTCAGGTGGGATGGTATTAAATCAGGGTTCCCGTCCCTCTGTGACATGTTGTTTCATATGTCACAGGCAGGAAGCACTCAGGTTTTACCCCGGAAGTGCTTCCTTTGTTTACACCAGGGGCATGCGGTCCAGACGCCAGCAGTTTCACCCCAGCCCTATAGTAAGGAACTAATCGGGACATTTTTTTATGTCCCTACATCACATCAGTGGGCCTGGGGGTAGAGGTAAGGGTCCCTTCTGCAACTAGAGATATAAGGGCAGTAGTATCATTATCATTTTTGTTGACATTGTGGATTGTATTGGCATGTACTGCGCTGTGGGACGGAGGTAGTGCGGTCAACACTCGCTGTTCACAGCGGACGTCTGGGAGAGTGGTTCTGCCTGGGCCCATCTGTCATCATTGGCCTAGGTTAACAGCCAGGGCAGCTGTGATTGGAGATACTGGCTACTCCCTTCTTACTCCACAGTTGGCGGACTCCGCCCATAACCTCGGTGGAAGGGGGAGGAGTTTTGACTTTGAAACCATATAAATTAGGTGAACTTAAGGTGTTGGAGCAGCTCTGAGGAAGGGGGCTTGTCTCCTGAAAGGCGTTAGCTTTCCAACCATCCGTGCTGTTTTGCGATTATGTTTGTGAGTATGTCTTTGGCTTTTTAATAAAGTGTGCCTTGTTTAAAGGTAATGCACTAGGCGTTTGCACCCTCCATTTTTGTTCGTTTTTAGACTGTTTGGAGTTTCCCCGCTCAGGGAGAGCAGCATCACCCAAATTACCTTGGATGAAGTGAGCATCTTTTCAATCCGTATGGGTGCATGTGTACAGCCCCGAACACAGACAGTATGGGTTCAGGGACATGCACCCACATTTACCCAGCTGGCAAATTGAGAGTGGTGGCTATGTCCGTCCAGCCGCTGCTTTCCAAATAACATGAATGGAGTGGCCTGCACAAGGATGCAGGGAACAAGGCCTTGCATGGGTGTATGCCCCATGAGAATGAGGTCTTGCTATGCAAATAAGTTTAATGTAGTGCCCCCATAAAGTAGGTGTGTTTTTCTAGAAGGGTTCGCTAGGTGAGGTAAAAAATTTTCAGGCCTGAGTGTAAGAGCAGGCCTGAATGTTTTGATCTGGGCAAAGAGGAGTGGCTCAGGGAGGATTGAGTGTACTTGACAGATTAGGTTATCAGCACCTCTCACTTCTTTCTAGAAACCTGGGGAAGGTTTCTGGTCAGAGAGTTGGGAGAAAGGTGGAGCCATCTGCAGTGTTTTAGGGAACCCTGACCAATCCTCAAGCAGGATTGGCAGGGGGCAGGCCTCCTTAAATACTGAGTCAGCCCAATCTGGGAGGAGACG
>BLSH010367311.1:258377-276099 GCA_018402905.1 Glandirana rugosa
CTAATCCTGCCACGGTAACGGCGGCTAAACCGTACGCTAAACTGTACAGTTTTGTGTACGGTTTTACGGGGTTACACTTGGTCCCGATTTAGACTGTGGGGAAAAACCCCTTCACTGCCCATCAGCTAGAGGTTTATACACAGTTAATTGGTGAACGTCAGGCGGGTGGCAGTTTACTGCTACCCCTCCACGTAGAGAACAAGACCCTTTTCCAGTATACTGTTGTCGCGTTGGGGCTAGACACATTTCTCGACGCCGTGAAATATGTACACTAGCCGACACAGGTTAGTACTCCACACAATCTGTTAGTGTGAGTCGATCAGCGCCGATTACAACAACACTTCCTTGTTTACATGTGACCAGCCATGATTGGACACAGCCGATCACATGTATAAAGTGCCGCAGCTCTTTACACAGATCGGGGTTGCGCTGTTGTCATATGACCTTTTCCCAGAACAAGAGATGCACCTCCCCATCGTCATTTGACGGTGGGCGGACTGCAAGTGGTTAATTGACACATATTTGGAGATCGACTACCCGTCACTTCCCCAAAAAGGGGTGTCAGATTTAGCCCTGGTTCACATTGGGGCATTTTGGCATGTGTTTTGACATGTCAAATCGCATGCCAAATCGGCGGCAATGGCACCGTCCTAATCGGTGCAACGCTGCATTTGCGGCGCCGCACCGATTTCCAAAAGTAGTTTCTGTACTACTTTTGAAGATTTCAGGTGCGAGTTCCATTGACAACTGTGCAGAAACTTGCACAACTGTCACTGAAAATCGCACCTGAAATCGGGACTGACATGCGGGAATGAAATGGTGAGAGTTCAGCTGAACTCACGCGATTTCATTCCAGCACCAATGTGAACCCAGGCTCTGAGAAAGACATCTCTCCAGCTGAAATACTCTACTATCAAAGCCATGCCCATCTGGGAAGAGTCCTGGTCCTGACGGGTTTTTCTGCCAATATTTTCTACACTACTCAGACCTCTTTTTACCCCACATGACCGTGTACTTCAACTCTTTGACAAAATTAGGCTTTATTCCCCCGGAGGCTTTGTGTGCGCATATAACGGTTATCCCGAAAGATGGGAAGGATCCAGCGCACTGTCAAAATTATGGCCCCATATCTTTGCTAAACCTTGACATTAAAGTCCTAGCAAAGATTTCATCCAACTTCCTGAGAGAATATCTGGTTGACCTGGTTAACCCTGACTAAGTTGGGTTTATTCCAAGTCAAGAAAGTAGGGATAACTCCCAGAAGGCTCTCTCACTTCTCTCTCACTTCTCTTCATTGGATTACCTCCTCAAGGACCCCCCTGTCTTGTCCTCTCTTTCGATGCGGAGAAAGCTTTTGAGCGGATAGATTGGACCTTCATGGCCTGTACACTTCATATGCTTGGGAGAGAAGATGCAGTCTTGGATTTTGGCTTTGAAGAATGATCCTGAAGCTCAGGTGAGGGTGAATCAGGTCCTAACCCAACCTTTTCAGATTTTGAATAGGACCTGGCAGGATTGTCCCTTGTCGCCTTTGTTGTTTGCTTTGGTTATGGAGGCTTTTTTACGTCAAATCAGATCGCACCCTAATGTGTCTGGGGTGAAGGTGGGCTTGACGGAACACAAACTGGCCGCTTTCACAGATGATGTACTCTTTTCCTGACCAATCCTCGACTGACATTGCTCAACTTTTTGCATGAATTTGGGCGCTTCCATGATCTCTGAAACTTCAAGGTTAATCTTGGGATATCTGTTATTATGCCCCTTAATGTCCCTGCATCAGTGCGACAAGCGTTCACAAGCTTGTTTCCCTTTAAATGGCAGGACGTCCTCTTACATACTTATTAAGTTCCTACAGACATGAAGGTTAATAAGATTAATTTTGTCCCTCTGTTACGCTCAGTCCAGTCTAGAAACATGGGATAAAGTACAAACCACTTGGCTGGGTAGGATAAACATCCTTAAGTTGATGATCCTAAGTATCTCTTCCAAATGGTACCCATACAACTCCCCAGAGCCTTCTTCCCTAGAGCACGTCGTGAATTTACCAGATTCGTTTGGCAGGGGAAGCCTCCACACCTATCATATGATCTTATGCGTCACCTAAAGCCAAATGGAGGCTTAGGCCTCCATTTGCCCACTTTTTGTATTACCAGGCCATGTCTTTACGGTGTATAATTAACTGACACTAAATACTCATGAAAAGCTCTGGGTTCCTTTGGAAAAGACTTTGGCTCATGCCCCATGGCTTCTCCACCTCTTCAGAAGACTGTCCGACTATTTCCATTGCGACGCTCGCTATCTGGGATGGAGCAAGTAGGAAGCTCTCCCTGGCTCGACTGCCCTCGCCACTGTCCCCATTAGGAGGATATCCTTGGTTTACCCCAGGGGAGAACTTAACCTTTTTTAAATGCTGGGGTGAGGCTCAGGAAAATTCATTGTTTTCGTTTTATGACCGGTACCAACTTAAAGTCCCTGGTAAAATTAAATAGGGAATGGGGTATGTCCCCCTGGGACAATTGGAAACATATCCAGCTAATTAATTCTTCAAGACACTACTTGCCACACCTTGACCAGATTCAAATCTATGTGCCTGGACAAGGATGATGCCATCTATTTACTCTCCTAAGGGTCCTTTCACACATATGGACCATTCATCAGTTCAGTCGCATCAAAACGGATGAAGTATTCATCCGTTTTTCATCTGTGGTCATCAGTTTTTCATCAGTTTTTTTTACATCCACTACCAATGCAAAAATGGATGAAAAACTGACCATTCGTCAGTTTACATCAGTTTTTCATCCGATCCGTTTTTTTTGACTGATGAAAAATAGGGCTTTCATTTAAAAAAAACGGATGTTGACGGACGCGGATGAAAACGGATGCAAATGAATGATTATCGGTTGTCTTCCGTTTTTCCATAGAGTTGCATTGATGTCCGTTTTTCATCCGTCAACGGATGGATGAAAAATGGACAAATGGTCCGTATGTGTGAAAGGGGCCTTACTCTAACTACTACAACCCCTTACTAGATCAGAAAATGGGAGAGGGAACTAGGCGGAGAGCACCATAGAGAAGATTACCACGCTGGCCCATACTTCCTCAGTTGATTTCAAAACTCAAGAAAAAGTGATTATAAGTTCTTGTCCAGGTGTTATAGAGTGCCGGACAAATTGTCTCAAATGTTTTCATCAGTGCCGAATCTCTGTTGGAGAGGGTGTGGACAGAAAGGTACTTTCCTACACTTATGGTGGGAATGCCCTGTTATTCGTCCTTTTTGGATTGAGGTCCATAATCTAATTAAGGTGACAAACCATCAAATTGCGTATGATCCTTTACCCATGTTATTCCACGACACAGCAAAGTCGGTGGGGTCTTACAAATGCTCCCTGATGCCTTTTCTCCTCAATGCTGGTAAATGCCTCATCCCCATTCATGGAAGTCCCAATCGGCTGCCACAATTAAGGAATGGCTGCTGGAGGCGGAGGAGTGGAGACATCGGTGCACCAACACTTATCCTAAATTCTATAAATGCTGGCCCTTATGGATAATTTTCAATCCTCTGACTTGTATACACAATTAATGCTGTAAATCTCATAATTTATATCATTTTCTTGGATTACTTACGCTTTTTTTTTTTTTTTTTTTTTTAAGGCTTGCTGACCAGGTAACATGTTTTCTATACATTATGTTTACCTACTGTTCTTTACTTCACTCCTTTGTTTACCCCCCCTTCCCCTCAATGACCTCCGACATTCCCCCTCTGGTGTTTTCATAGACTCCTCATGGGATCCTCATTCAGTTTGAGCTGTTAACCTCCTGGTGCTCCTTATAAGTTTTATGTCCTATGTGGAAACCTATGAACAGTCTTCATCATGGTTGTTCTCTGTATAGTTTGTGGGAATGTGTGTGTTTGTACTACTTTCTTAGGTTAGATTCACATCTATGCAGGTTGTTTATGAGCGTTTCTGCAGTGCTTTTTGCGGTTTTTACAGCGATTTTGCGCTTTACGTTTTTTATGCTTTTCTTTTGGAAAATGTGTTGTTGGGCAGATTTAAAAACCAAACCCCAAATCGTGCTAAAAACGCTACATGCTTTTCTGCAGCTTCTCCATGGACATTTGGTAAACTAAAATAAGTAAAAAAGCACTGTTTTACGTTTAAAAAAGCCCCTGACCCTTTCCAAAAAAAAAAACAGAGGAACAAAAATGCACTGATGTGAACATGTTACATAGGAACCCATGCTTAAGAAATTTCCTGCACTTCTGCCAACAGCAAAAAGCATGAAAAATACATTAATGTGAATGGAGCCTTACAGTTTTATAATTGAAAATAAAAATAAAAGGGTTTCAAAAAAATAAAATAGGAATTGCCTGTTTTGCACCACAATAACCTATCACCCTTCCCCCTTCCTAGTGCTACGTTCAGTGCAGACTTGAATTTAGTTTGTTGCAACACAGATAGTTCTCGTTTTAGCCACAAGCAAAAAATGTATTTATTTTTAACTCTTTAACAATTTATATGAGGGGTGGATAAGATCTCCCAAAAGTCTTAACACACTTATAGGAAAGTTCAGAAACCTGTTCTTATGGTTCCCTACAGACAGATCTCTGGAGGATATTTCTCAGATTATTTTTATAGGAAAGGTGTTAAAGCGGAGCTCCAGCCAAAAGTGGAACTTCTGCTCATCAGATTCCTCCCCCCTCAGGTGTAACATTTGGCACCTTTTGGGGAGGGAGCGGATACCTGTCTTTGACAGGTATCCTGTCCCCACTTCCGGGAGACCGGGCCTGGATTACGCCAGCAGCCCGTTCCCCCTCCTTCCCCGCCATCAAGCCAGTGAATGAGCACAGCGTGATTCGCGCATGCACAGCAGGGGCCCGGTCGTGAAGCTGAAAGGCTACACTGCCGGTTCCCTTACCCGCAATGGCCACAGTAGTACCCGACCAGCCGATCCGAAGATCGGTGGCAGTGCCGACATCGCTGGACTCCAGGACAGGTAAGTGTCCTAATGTTAAAAGTTAGCAGCTACTGTATGTGTAGCTGCTGACTTCATTTTTAAAGGGACGGCAGAGCTCTGCTTTAAAGACATCCTAAATCCATTTTGCTAAAATGCCCCAAGCACAATAAAGAATATTAATATTTACCATCTCTTATCATAATACAGCTTCCCATCCTCTATCCGAGCCTCAAACCTCTGGGCAGGAGATTCAGTTTGGGTAGCAGGAAGGTGTTCTGGAGTTGATGGAGATACTGCAAAGAAAAATATACGAACAAGTAAAAAGTACAGTCTCTCTATACTGACTGGTCACCAAAGCGAAACAAGATAAGCTAACAAACAAATCTTTGTTGAAAAGCAAATGTGACAAACAGATTGCAAAGTATGGTTTTGAATATCACAGTGCACTGCAGGGATTGCAAGAGGTTTGTTTTTATATTTCATCCCTGCTAAAGAGCAAAAACATGCATTCGCAGAAAAAAAACACTTTGCAATTATCTGATTGTTTTAGCAGCAGTCAGAAACTAAGTCATTTTCATTCATTGGAACAGATCACTGAATCACTGCTTTGACAGACACAACAGATAAGCGAGAACTTTTCTAAGTAGGCTTACAGATGCATCCATAGATGTCATTGACCATTGAGATCAGCAACCTCCAGTAACATGCCTGGAGGGCATAAACTTTGCCGAGGTGGAAACTGGATTAATGTTGACATTCCTGCTTCTGTAACCAGTCCTCTGTTTTCTAATACAACTAAGTGTAACATCTATATTTTACTTATTTTTAAAAATTATTATCCACTAGAACTAAATTTGTGCAAAACTATGGAGGTTTATAATAAACCTACGCAAATTCATTTAACCTGCTTGACCTGCTGGTCACCTTAGAACGGGGGGGGGGTCGGCAACCAGTTGATCGCGGGCTACCTATCACCTGCTGGTAGTCGGCAGGTAGCTTGTGATTGACTGGTTGCCAACATCCCTGACTCGCTAACCCACAGTGCTTTCTATAGAGAGGCATAGGCACGCAATCGCCCAATCCTTGCCTGTGGGGCAGCCCCCGCCCCCTGCATACGATTGGCTGGGGGGTGGGAAAGCCTCGGGAATAGCTCAGGCGGGTTCGGCTTTTGTACGGACGCGTCCGAGCCCTGCATATAGTGAGCGCAACAGGTGCGAAATCAGCCAATCCTTGCCTGTGAGGCAGCCTCCGCCCCTGCATACGATTGGCTGGGGGGGTGGGAAAGCCTCCGGAATAGCTCAGGTGGGTTCGGCTCTTGTACGAATGCACCCAAGCTCTTTACCCGAATCCTGCATGTAGTGAGCTCATCCCCATCGCCCCGCCTCCTCTCTGATCCATCCAAGGTGCTTGTGCGAAGGACGAGAGTGGAGGGCTGGCGGGTGTTTGTGTCAGAACATGTGGCTTCTCTGCATCTGGTAACAATAATGATAACTTCAGCGCCCTCCTGACCCCACCGTACTATTCCCTCCTGGTCCCCAATACCATACTCTTCTGAACCCCTAATACCATGCCCTCCTGACACCCCAGCCCTCCTGATCCCCCATGTGCTATGCCCTCCTAACCCCCCAATACCATACTCTGCTGACCCCCCCCCAATACCATGCCCTCCTGACCCCTGAGTGCTGTACCCTCCTGACCGCCCAGTGTCGTGCCCTCCTGACCCCCCCAGTACGTGCCCTCCTGACCCCTACAGTGCAATGCCCTCCTGAACCCCCCAGTGCAATTTCCTCTTGGCCCCCCAATACCATCCATACCTTCCTGACCACCCAATACCATACCCTCCTGACCCCCTTGTACTGCGCCCTCCTGACGCCCCTGTACTCTGCCTCTTAAACCTCCAGTGCCATGCTCTCCTGACCTCCCCTGCCCCATGACCTCCTGACCCACTAGTACCATGTGCTCCTGATCCCCTGTCATCTGCCCTGTTGATCCCTATACAATGCTTCTCATACTGCTGACTTCTGTATACTTCTCTTGATCCTATTGACCTCTGCACACTGCACTACATCCTACTGACCTCTGTACACTGCCCTACATCCTACTGACCTCTGTACACTGCCCTACCTACTACTGTCCTCTGTACAATGCCCTACATCCTACTGACCTCTGTACACTGCCCTACCTACTATTAACCCCTGAATACTGCCCTACATACTACTAACACTAGCCAGAAATCAGAGCAGATAGCCCTGAAACTAGTTGAGCAAATCAGACAGCAGTACCAAATGTTCTGCCTTATAGTGGACTCCGGCATCAGCCTTGTGGGGATGACCAATTACTCCCCAAACAAAAAATGTGAATGAAAGTGAATACCGAGTTTCTCACTGAAGCTTGGTTCCACCCAAAAGTGGAACTTCCTCTCATCGGATTCCTCCCCCCCTCAGGCACCCATCATCATTTGGCACCCCTCGGGGGGGTTGAGATACCTGTCTTTGACGGGGTCCTTTTCCCCACATTCAAGAGCCTGGGCCGCGGCCGCTGGTGTCAGCAGCCTGGCTTCCTCTTCCTCTGCCGCTGGGCCAGTGAGAAAGCACAGCGACAACTCGCGCATTCGGCTGTGAAGCCGAAAGGCTACACTTACGGGTTCCCTTACCCTCAATGGCAGCGGCAGCACTCGACCAGCCGATCCGAAGATCGGCGGCGGTGCTGACATCGCTGGATTCCAGGACAGGTAAGTGTCCTATTATTAAAGGTCAGCAGCTACTGTATGTGTAGCTGCTGACTTTTAATTTTTAAAGGGGCGGCGGCGGGCGGAGGACCTCCGCTTTAAGGTAGGCCAAGTTAATATTTCTACAGGAACGTTTTCTTCATGCCGTCTTTACTTTTTATTTGGACTTGCTAGTTAATTTCTTAAAACAAACAAAAAAAAAAAAGCAAAAAGGGCGCCGCACACCAGTGATCTTTGATCTCCTCCATGTTGTCCAGGTAGATCTCCACATGTCAAAGGTTGCCACAACCCCTGCCTTAGACGAAAAGATAGATAACATAGAAACATAGCGCTTGCCGAAGACAGATGCAATCTGGGTCCTCTAAACCAAGGGGTAGGCAACCTTTGAGAGGTGGAGATCTACCTGAGTAATATGAAAGAGAGCAAAGATCACCGAGCTGCAGCGCCCTTTTTTATTCATTAAAAAAAAAAAAAAAACAAGCAGCAGGATGGCATTAAGAAAACAAATGACACTGTAAAAAAATAAAAAGGTGTATATATGTTCAGCCTGCCTCGGTGGATTCATGTGATCTTACCTGTGTCAGCCAAGGGCGACTGCAGGGGAGAAAGCGCTTGGCGATGGCTCATAAAGCCTACATGTCACCCATAGGTTCCCATGTCGTTGGCGCTCCCTTCTCTCCCCTGCATACGCTGCTGGATCACACAGATGAGATAACATGACCAGATGGGAGCAGTCTGAAAATAGGTTAGTCAGCATAGGTGTTAGGTGTAAGGGGGCATTATTTTATGATCCCTCCCGGAGCCGCTGCCACTCTGCGGTCCTCTCCCGCTTCCCAGCCTCTGAATGACAAGCAAGGCAGAGGCCGGGACTAGAAATCTTCTTTCGGCTGGAGATCACTCCGCCTGACAGAAGTGTATGTATGCTTATTAGACAGGTGTCGGAGCACATTCGGCGCCGCACTGCACCTCTGCGAACGTGGCTCAGCTTCATATGTAGATCGTACAGGTGGCAGGAGCAGATGGGCAAGTCGGATCATGGGCCAACTGTGAGACGCAATCAAGAGGTAGCCCGCTATCAACGGGTTGCTGACCCCCCGCTCTAAACAATGTTCAGCATGTAGAAGAATAGGTTAAAGCTGTAGTAAACTCATGCATTTAACAGGTTAAAAACCAGTCACATTTCCGGCACGTACCGGAAATGTAACGCTCCCATTGGTTGTGCTCTAAACCAAACTGTCAAACCATCCAATGGCTGGTGTCATAGCTGATCACATGTGCAGCATCATGGCAGTTGTAGATTAAACAGAGGCCAAGATGGCAGCTTCCTTGGCTGAAAATGATAGGAGGGTTTATACCACTTTAAAGTATAAATGCATTTTAAAACAAAGTGCACAGACGCAGCCAGGCCATGAAGAACATGCGGTGCTGGATGTATACATTAGCCAAAGGCGGCAGCCCTTGGGAGGGGATGGTGTGATCAGTCAGGGCACAGGGGCAAAAAAAGATAAGTGTATGTTGTACACTTATGCTTTAAAGTCTGACATATTCGTAGAGCATGAGTGCTAATACACCTTCAAATAAAGGTGATTGCTTAAAGCGAAGTTTTAAATACAGAAAGTAAAAACAATTGAGTTTGATTTGATTTTAGTTTTTTATATGGCCCTGTAAAACAACACTCAAAGTTCATGGAAATACTAAACTGGAGTTAAGCTTTAAAGGATCGGTCCACCTTTAGTAACATGTTACATGTCTACCATGTAACATGTTGCTATGCACCTGTCCCCCTCACCTCTTCTGCACAGCCACAATTCATGCACAGCGTGAATGAATAAACTACAACGGACTTGTTGTTCTCAATGGATTTCGAGTGTGCTGATCAGTTCCTGCAGCTCAGTAACATCATACAGAGAGCTGTAGGAAGTGCCTACAAGAGCCTGACATTGTATTGCATTGTAAAAAAAAAAAATAATAAATGCACTTTTTTTTTTTTACCTGCAAAAACATGCGCATTTATTATTTTTTTAACAAAGGTGAACTTGGCCTTTAAAAGTAACTGTTGCTTTAAAAAAAAAAAAAAAGTGCGTCGCTAAACGACGCTCTCTTGAATTAAACCTTGAGCTCTTATCTGGTGATTTTAAAATGACTGAGAAGCACTTTTTAATAATGATGGTAGGTTTTAGCAAGCTTGTAGTGCTTTTATGTTTGCTTGTCATAGTTACTTACCTGGTCTTTTAGGCGATTTTAACTGTTAGAAAGAGCACAAAAAAAAAAAAAAAAAGAAAAGATATAAGCCAATCCAGAGAAGCGTAAAAATACATATACAGTAAAATGTCATACTATGCAAAATACCCCATAACCTGTTTGTACTGCATGAACCCAGAACTATGGAATCACAAAAGTTTAAAATATTCACTCTATCCAAAAATGATGCTTCGGTTTTGAATGGGCACTACTGACAAACTAAATGTTCCACCCCTTTCATAGTGGTGAACATTTTTTGCAATTCTTTGTTTTTCACCGGGTCTTAATGAAGGTGTCACCCTCTCAAATCAATACTACCAGTTGGCCTTATAATGACCACTTGCTGCAATGTAAACCTGGAAAACATGGCATGCCACTTCCTTCAAGTAGAGAGAGGCAGTCCAGTGCACAGGTCACTGTCTGGGTGATGTGAACAAATATCCACTGGCTTTCCACCAGTGGAATCCTCTCCAGTTTCAGAACTATTGTGGCATGGGAATGTCACAACAAGAAGATTGGTCAGTGCAGGCACAAACTGCAGTGTTCGATCATCAGTATCCACTTCCAAGAGTGGTGCTGGTGAGGGACACCTGATGACAGACCAAGCGGAGTAAAAAAGAGATTTTAAAAAATTGTTGAATGTGTGAGAGGTGGATGCTTAAGCTTGCCCAGAAATGGGCTTTGACATGTATAGAAGAGTTTATGCGAATATTTGTATTATAAAATTTCCCACATACTTAAATTTTAAATTTTATTTGTACAGAAGTATAGTAAAACAAATCCACATGCCTAAAATGTATCTGCAGGTAAAGAATAAATGATTCTGATAAGGACAGCTGGAAACATGCAGCTAAATTAGCCCTTACCTTATTTAGGGTTCTTAAATCTTCCATGATCTGTTCATCTGTAAGTAGGTAATTAAGCTGAGGTACAAAGGTTAAGGCAAAATGTAAAGAAAAAAGCTCTGCACAACATTGCTACAAAACAAACTTAGTGTCCTGTTCCGGATTACATATATTTTATTTATTTTATTACCAGTATTGATATAGTGCCTCCAATTTTTTACGCATTTCACCTACTACTCATTCCGTCAGTCCCTATCTTGCTACGCACATATACTGGGCGCATTTACACAGCAGCAAATGTAACCTGCCATAGCAGTATGGGAGGAGTCTACAGTACCCAGAGGAAACTCGCACAAGAACATACAAACTCCATGCAGATCGTGTCCTGGATGGGAATTGAACAGAATCCAGTTCGGCAAGGGAGAGGTTCTAATCCCCGAGTCATATAATAGATCTAATATCTCAAAGTATGTGCACTGAACAGTTTCACTAAACCTCTATTGATTGCTAATACAATATGAAAGAACATGCCAATTACTCCTAATAAAATCATAGATATGTTCATGTTTGAAACACGGTCAATGCTTTCTCAACACTGCTGTGTTATTGTAAATTTAATGTTCCAAAAGTCAACAATATATCCATAAAAAGTTGACCAACTAAATTTTTTTTAAAAATGCTCCAACTATCAAATGGGAAATATATTTTTTAATTGTACTTATAAATGACATATTCTACTAAAGTATTATGACAGTCCAGGAGTGTCACATGCAATAATTTGTATAGTAAATAGTTTAATGAACAGGTGTTAAAAGAATAAAAATTTGATGAGCCAGAGGAAAGTCTGAATATTGCAACGATTGTACAGGAGAAAACAATCCAATCACATATAATAAATATGAGAAGGATCCCTTTTATCTGTGAATGGAACTTACAGGTGCATAGCCTTCATTACATTACGGGTCTGCTTTCAATCTGCCTGTCAAAAAGTCCTATTTGTCAAAACTTCTGTAGTGAAACTTGGAATCCAAAGCCAGCCACTATTATTTAAACATATTACAGCAACAATAGTTAATAGATAAATCATATTTTTGTAATAACTCACAAAGTGTTTCCCCAAAGTACATGATATGGAAAAGTAATTTGTTTTAATGTAGTAAGTAAAGGATATCAGGTGCTGGCTTCCTTCGCTTATCAGGGATTGGCACTGGATCATTGGGCCGTCGTCTCAGTTTTCGAGTCATAATAGGCTTGACCTCCATGGAATCTGTAAAAGTGAGGCACTTTAATAGGACCACTTTGATTTGATCTGTAAAAACCCCTTTCTTGGAGCACAGTCCAAGACACCAGCCCGTTAAAGAGATACTAAAACGTACGCTTTTTTTCCTCCTTAAAATAACAAAAATGTTATACTTCCCTCCTCTGTGCAAGGGTTTTGCACAGAGTGGCAATCAATCCTCCTTTTCTGGGGTCCCTCGGTGGCGCTCCTGGCTCCTCCTCTTCTCGAGTGAGCAGTCAGGGAAGCGCTCTCCCTAGGGTCACTTGTGCGGGCGCGCTCCCGTGCATCCATTGACACAGACAACAGGACTCGCTCCTGTGACACTGGCCTTGATTGACAGCAGCGGGAGTCAATGGCTCCCCTACTATCAATCTATCCAATGAGGACCCGAGACACCGGCTGGAGCTGCTAGGCTCGTCCCCGGTGCGGGAACGATCGGCTCAGGTAAGTAAACGGGGGGTCTGAGGAGGGGGACTCGCTGTGTTTGGAGGAAGAAAAATGCTGACTGTGACCCTAAGAACACTATCCCTACAGTCAAGCAGAGGTGGAAACACAATACTTTGGGAGTATTATCCATCAGTGTGAATATAGATAATTAGGTACTGTGGTTCATGCCCTGATCTCCATCCAGCAATTGGCCACCATACATGCAGTGAGGTTTTTTATATTACTAAGAGGGGCTGCAATATTTCCTGCTGTTGGCATACGATCTGAGGAGCTTTTAGGTTAGGGTTAGGGGGGGGGGGGGCTAGGTAGGGGAGAGTGGGCTCCCCATCTCCTGTGGGGCAGTGAGTGGGTGGTTGGGTGGGCACGGGTGGACATTGGGTGTCCCCAGTGTGTAAGAGCTTCCTGGGTTCACACCGGATTCCTGTCCAAATCACATGCGATTCTTTGCAGTGCGATTTGTGCCCATTCATTTTGTATGGACAAAAATCACACTGCAAAGTATCGGTACTCGTACTCGCCGATAAAGAAAAAAAAAAAAAAGGGTATCGGTGCATCCAAAGCTGAATACATGCTATTGATAAAGGTTTTAAAATTTACCTGACCTTGTTTAAAGGCAGAACTAGAAGAACATGACCAGTAGACTTCTGTTCACAGGGGGGCTCTACTGGCTTGCAGGATCTCCCTGGAGCCACCCTGACATGCACACTCTCGTCCAGAACTGCAGGTTGCATGTAGAAGCCCTGGGTGCCCACACACACAGGAGGCAGAGAAAACCTCCTCTGAAATCTGAACCCCTGCTCTGCCCACCATAACTTAGATTGACAGCAGTTTTCCTTCTGCCACTCTGATTATTCTGCCATCTGCACAGTGTGCACTCTGCAGCCAGATGACCAAGGAAGCCACAAGCATAGTAACACATCAGCGGAAACTCCATGTTTGGGACCAAAATAAAACAATACTGTGAAAGTGCTGCTAATTATGTGAAATTAGTGGAAAAGATTAACTAAAAATGTGAGTTTAATTTTTACAGTGTTAAAAGGAGAGTTTACGTTTACACTAATCCTACCTCCTGTCAATTCCATTGTTAATTTTTCATTTTCAATCATTTTCTTCTTTTCCTCTAGCTCTGCAATTAGATTTTCCTTTAGTTCAATCTTCTTATCCTCAAACTCTTTGACAGCTGCCTTTTTCTCCTTGATGTAGTTCCTTTCCACTTGTTCTGTCTGCAATTTAAAACAAAAGAGGTACTTTATTGCTTCTCTGTAAACCATGAAGGGTCAAGTCCACTCAAAAGTAATATTTTAGCTATAGGCAGAGCCTAATTGGTCTAAGTCAGACCCTGGTTCCATATATGGTCTTCATAATTCCAACTGGAGCTTCAGTAAATCTTTTTTTTTTTTTTTGTAGCTTCCAACTCTTACCCTAGCAGGGCTTTTTTATCCCTCTCCCTAAAAACATTGATCTTTGCTTTAAAGTGTCACAAAAATTTTATATAAAACATCATGTAAACATTTACTCTTAAAGTGGTTGTCAACTCTTGACAAGCACTTTAACCTACAGGTAAGCCTATGATAAAAAGATTACCTGTAGGTTCCCTGCACGGTTTATGAGATATATAGTGTACGGTCATGTGCCCAAGTCATCGGGCACATGCGCAGTGAAGAAACAGCCTCCATGTCATTCCTTCACTGAGATCGTGCCGCGATTGGTGGCTCCCATGCGCATGCATGGAAGTGACGCCCCACAACTCCGGCCAGTCACAGAGCCGGAGATCGCAGCCCCAAAAGGAAGAGAGGCAGAAGATGGACACGGCCTGGAGCGGGGACAGCGCGGGCTTCCAATGCAGGTAAGTGCCACATAATGGGCTAATATGCGATGCATACTAGCCCATTATGCTTTTACATTGCAGGGTAAAAAAGAGGAAGTAAAACCCATTAGGGTTTACTACCTCTTTAAATCCAGTACACACGAGACATCGGCCGGTTAAAACAAAAAAAAAAAAAAATTTAAAAAAAAGGCCGACATTTGGACCGTGCATATGCCACCCTGTCTGACAGAAGCCGGTGGCGGAGAGCGCCATCCGCTCTGTCAGAAAGACAACAGCTCAGCAGGGGAGATCGCTATACTAACTTCACTTAGTACAGCTGACTGTTTTCTTTCCTTCATTCGACCCAAAAAAAAAAAACTCAGTGTGTACTAGGCTTTACAGCTAATACTGGATGATACAATAAACAATAACAGTTTATCGAAGCTCTGATAGAATCTGATTACCCTTAAAACTCCTGCAGCTGGTCCATGCAGCCTCGTAGCTCTTAGCCCAGGTTCACACAGGCTCGCTTTGCGATATTGCATGTGATTTGCACTGCACTGCAGTGCAAATCACATGAGATGTCCATTTGATGCGATTTCAGCCATACAGATAGTATGGCTGAAATCGCATCACATTCGGACTCAAAATGCACAGGACCCTTTCTTGCGCTGGCACCAGAATCGGATCGCATGGGTGTTCACACCTATGAGATCTGATTCATGTCCGAACTGTCAGATCGCACAGTTAATGTATGGACACTCCCCTCAGTTCGCATATGGCAGTGTGAACTGCCGTGTGAGTCGGGTGCGATGCGGGAACCCGCAGTGAATTCGCAGGGTTCCCATATTGCACTAGCGTGAACCAGGGCTAAGAGGTACAACCGTTCAACTTTAGCTAGATCTCCCTCCCCACCTCCGAATTCTGGCTGTTCCCTGCCCAGTGCTGTGTTTCAGCAATTCTTGTTGAGAAGAAATCGAATAGGGAGAGTGGAAATCTCTCAATGTCCACAAGAGTTCCGTAGACCCAGGAGCTCAAGCATCAAAATCTCAACAACCCGAAACATATGAAATTGTTGTCGGATGGTTAACTCTCCAGAATCTACAAAACATCTAAAATATCAGTTTTTGTAATAACTATAAATTTTCAAAAAAAAAAAAAAAAAAAATTATATATATCAGTTTTTGATGCATTCATCCTAAAGGAAAAAATACTTACACTGGCTGCCTAAGCAGTATGGTTGTCTTAAAGGTAAGCAATTTGGTTTAGCGTGCAAGGAGATTGCAGGGTTGATTTATTAAAACTGGAGAGTGCAAAATCTGGTGCAGCTGTGCATGGTAGCCAATCAGCTTCTAACCTCAGCTTGTTCAATTAAGCTTTGACAATAAAACCTGGAAGCCGATTGGTTTCTATACAGAGCAGCACCATAATTTTCACGCACCAGTGTTAGTAAATAAGAGCAGGTAGTGTCACCAGCACACCAGGATCTTCAAATGAGTCCAATCTTTAATAGATGAGCTCATTGTTACAGCAAAGAGCGACGTTTCGGAGCTGCACATGACCCCTTCATCAGGCATGTGACCAATGTTAGTAGTTACCAGTGTTAGTAAATAAACCCCTGTATGTTCAATTATCACAAGCTAAAAAAAGACAAAAAAAAAAAAAAAGAGACATACTCATATTAGGCCTATAATAAAAAAGAAAAAACTTGCACTTACCTCCAGCTGCAGGAAGAGCTCTGAAATAAATCACAAAATATCAAGTTAGTTATATAAATAATATTATTTCAAAATAAAACAACTTGATATAAATTGTTGGTAATTTAATGTTTTGGAGTCCGTTTAAGGTTGCAGAATATGAAATTTATTTTTTTTACTGGATGAGAATTACCTCAATAGCATTCTAGAAACTGCTTTAACATGTTATTGGTTAGAACCTGCAACCTCTTCATCTCTTATTGCTACATGATGAGAAAACCGGATGAAAAATTCCGCTTTCGACACGAACAATAATCTGATCGTTCGTATACAGCTGACGTCCGAAATTGTCAAACGCGATTACACACACATTACAGTCCTTCCAAATTATTTCTTGTTATACAAGAATTTTAGTACTTTAGTAACCTATTCGCATTCAATATGGAGACTAGCATGCAAAAGGAAAAAAAAAAAAAAAAAGAAGAAGGACGATCATTCGTCCAATAATCTCATAATCTCATTGTGTGTACCAAGATTTACTGAATACACAGAAGTGTGTTAGCCAGACAGACATATACATATCATGTTGGCACCATCCCACTAATTATTGCAGAGAACCACAAAATGGAACCTGTGGAAGGAGCGGGGGGGGGGGGGGGGGGGGACCACATTCAGAAAGGGAGGGGAACTCCCCAATCCACGGGAAAAAAATGGGACTTGAATGGGCCAACGACGATGAGGAGGAAACAAAAAAAATACAATATATAAAAAAGTCAAAGTGTATTACATCATAATTTAAAAAAATGAATTACTATACTTACACGAAGGATCTCCAAAACTTATGGAGAAAACAGATTTAGCTAGATGACAATATAAAATGATGGGAGTGAATCTCCCATTGTGATAAAAAGGTAGAGCTTGAGCTGCATTAGGAATTAGACAAACTTCTCATTTCTAGAGAGATCACCATTCTCTAGGCAGCCACAAACACAGAACTATACTACACGTCACAAATTGTTTTTCTCTATTTAAAAGTAATTAGAAGTACAGCAGTGGGACTAATTACAATGAAAAGACCCCAGTGCTTACTTCACATTGCAGCTGCTTTTATGGGTCACTTATAAAATGTAGACTGCAGTGTCCTTCGGAGTGTTATCTGCCTAACTCGGCAACTTAAAGCGGTAGTAAACCGCATCCAAAAAAATCAAGTCTTAAAGTATGCATCACATACTAGCACATAATGACACACTTACCTGAAAACGAAACCCTCCAGCGGCGCACTGTCACCGCCAGGGCTGCCATCAGGGGGGTACAGCCGATACAACTGTGAGGGGGCCCCGGGGCCTGAGGGGCCCGGCCAGGCCAGGAGAAGGTGAGGGGGAGCCGTGTTGTGCAGTACAGGAAAGATCTCGGCACTTTCTGATGCTCTGTCATAGCGTTCAGACACCAAGCTCTTTACACCCACCTCTGGCCACTATCTGCATGTGCACCCCTCATGTAAGCTGCTAGTACAGTGTGAACGGCTGCAGCTCTCTGAGTGTGTCTCAGCAACTTGTCAGCTTTCTGGAAAAAAGGTAGGAAGACGTCCTTTACAAGTAGGGGCTGGGAAGGTAAGGAAGGGGGGCTGTTTGTGTACAGGGAGGGGCCAGAGCTTTGTCTGATAACAGATTTGTGTATGTGGGGGGGTGAAATATATACAGGTGTGAGGAGGGGGGCTGAGTG
>BLSH010367311.1:278576-298037 GCA_018402905.1 Glandirana rugosa
TTCGTATGGGTTTCGGCAAGGAAGTTTCGGCACCGCATTACCAGCCGAGTCGGTTAGTCGGCTTCTGGTCCACTTCTACCTTCGCGGAAATCGCCAGCCGAGTACGTACAGGTGTGAGGAGGGGGCTGAGTGCGTACAGGTGTGAGGAGGGGGGCTGAGTGCGTACAGGTGTGAGGAGGGGGGCTGGGTGTGTACAGGTGTGAGGGGGGGGACTGAATGCGTACAGGTGGGGTGGTCAGTGTGCGGATTGGGTGGGATGCCCCGTGAGCAGGGCCTGGGGAATGTTGATGGTCAGGCTTGGGGGGGGCGTTCCAGGCCTAAAGTTGTGTAAGGGGCCCATAAATCTCTGATGGCTGCCCTGGTAACCGCTAAAGGCGCTTCCATCTTCACCTGGTCTTCGGCTGATTGGCTGAGCCGACCATTACGCCACGGCTTTGAAGGAACGGCTTTGGGTATGCTTGGGTATGCTGTTCCTTCAAAGCACATGCGCCGGTGGGGTCACCGGCTGCTTCTAAGGTAAATATCTCCTAAATGGTGCATGTTTAGGAGATATTTACAGTACTTATAGGTAAGCTTTATTATAGACTTACCGATACGTAAAAGTTTATGCCCACTTTAATATTTGTGTGGGTGGATTAAAAAAAATGTAAAAAGTTAAAACAGAGTTCTACTTTGCAACACATTTGATAAGCTTGGTCTTACCAGCATTTCTTAGTCTTTCTTTGTACTGCTGATCTAATTTTTTCAGGCGCTTTTGGTATTCTTGCAATGTTCCTGTTAAAAAAAAAAAAAAAACAAAAAGGAAAAAAAGAAAAAAAAAAAAACACATACACGTATAGAAGACTATACAGCTCATTCTATAACAAGAAAAGCAGACATTTATTTTCATACAACGTATTTTATTCTAAGAGTTGGACGATTGCCTCAAACAGTAGTGGTATTACCAAATGTCTTACATGTGCTGCATGATTCCCCATGTAAATCATAAAAAACAACCATCATCTAATGTATTTTGCAGGATTAAAGTTGGGCATAAACAGTAATTCACCAAGCGTGCTTAACCAAAAAAAATTACAGATTCATCCATTCACACAAAGGAGGTGGATGGAGAAATTTTCCTTGCTGGGACATTGTATTCTGACAGCTGCGCTTGACAATTTCAGAATACACTAATCAGTGGCTACAGCTGATTGGCTGCAGCCAATGGTCAAGAAAAAATTTCCAGTATGTTCTTCCAACAGAAGTCAATCAAATGCTGAAATTCAACCAGTCCCTCCTGAACCAGAGGAACTTCAAATCAGTGTATGGCCAGCTTAAGGCTCACCATATATATTATGTTATAATCTAAATGTAAAATCTTCAGCTCTACCAACAAATATGTAGTGCAATACGCTGCTTGATTGAATATTAAAGTGGTTGCTAAGGCACTCTCATCTTTATATCATCCCCTGCCATATAAAAAGCTGCATCCTAGTGCCTGTGCTTTATAAATCGATGTATACCTGTTTTAATAGGGTCTTCCAGCGATATGACGACTCCAGGCACTCAGCTCTCCCTGTCTGATATCTCCATTGGGCGGGGCCAAGATTCCCCCACTGACATCAGCCAGGGAGGAGAGGAGAAGAGAGCCTGGAATCATTTGATCACTGGAAGACACAGTTAAATCAGGTGGAAATCTGCTTTTTTTTTTATAAAAGCATAGGCACTAGGATACAACTTTTTATCTGACAGAGGGGGTGATACAAAGACCAGATAGTTTTGAAGCAGCAGGGAGAGGAGCATATCAGCCCTAGTGAGAGCTGACAGGCAGGGGAGAGGGGGAGATAGGAGAGCTGCAGATAGCAGCAGATGACGGAGGCACTTTCTTAGACAACTGTGTCAGGGCTCCGCAGCCCTGATATATCCTAGTTAAGTGCAGGGGGAAGGGTATAGTCAGGCAGGATCGGGTAGGTTTTTTAGGTGATACAGAGGGCCAAATGACACAGCACAAGCACTGTGCTGTAAATAAAGCTTTATAGGAACAGGATCCATTATTTTTTGTTTTATTTTTGGGGTTAACAAACGCTATAACTAATTAAATAGTTTAGGTAGGTCATATAGGCCAGGTTGGTTACATACAGTAGTTTGGTCAATCTACAGTATGGTCAGATTGTAACATGTATGGTAAAACTCAACATAGTTAAAATACTTCTATTCAAACATTTACTAAAGAGCTCTAAGCAGTCTTTTTGGGGCATAATAAAAAGGAAAATAAACTCTGGAAGAAAACAGTACTATATGCTCACTCAAACAGCTAATTATGTGGCCAGTGACACAACAGGGTCTCTGCTGAAAGGGGTTGAGGGCTAATTTATTTAATTAGCAAATATCCCCTGGCCAATGCCATGCCAACAAATCAGATGGCTATCCACTGGTGGACATAGGGTGGTGCTTTATCCAAGAAAAGGTATTTCAGCTCTACTGTAATTCCTTATTTACCTAACTCACCAATATTGCTAACACAGTACTAAAGGAAAGGATCTAAAAAATGTTTAAAAAAATGATATTATATATGTTTTTTTTTTGCTTTAATGTTATCATGTTTTAGTTATGCAATTATATAATATTTATGTTACATTATATATATATAATGTATTTTATGTAACATAATTATATAAATACATAACTAAAATATAATGTGTGTGTGAGAGATATATATATATATATATATATATATATATATATATATATATATATATATATATATATATATATATACATACATACATACACACACACATATTTTTTTTTATTATTATGGCCCCCCCTTCCTTTTTATCCCACATATCAGGTAACTTCAAGTAGTGTCAGGATTGCCCCAGCACTGGAAGCGGGAATTAAATTAAAGAAATAACCTGAAGAGAGACCCCTGTGTGTATCGGTTGTTGCCTAGTTTCCCACCTCCTCCAGTTTTCGATGGATGAGGCTCTTGCTGTAGCATCCATCCTCAGACTCAGAACTTGACAGCTTAGGGACAAACTCTTTTACTATGCACCCGTGGTAACTCTAATGCTATTCCTATCTACGTGGACTTAGAACCAAGTGCCTCTACAGTACACAATGGGGTGGTGGGGCACAAGGATCTCTACAAGCAATAGAACTAACTTTATATGGTTAGAGTGGTTCTAAAAGGCAGTAGGTTTTTTTTATCCTAATGCATTCTATATATATATATTAGGATAAAAAAAACTTCTGTGTCCATCAGCCCCATCTCGAACCAGCGATGTTGCACAAGAGCCTCAGCTGTCCGGGAGTCTCCCTACTCATTGGCTGAAACAGCAGCAGGCGCCATTGGCACCCACTGCTGTCAAAGTCTGTGAGTCAATGAGGAGAGAGAGGGGGCAGGGCTGAGCTGCGGCTCCGTGTCTGACTTGTTGACAAGCTGACAAGCTGCTTGTTGTGGGGGCACTCTGCAGGAGGGAACCAGGGGCTAGGAGTGCCCAAGAGGGACCCGAGAAGAGGAGGATCTGGGCTGTTTTGTGCAAAACCATTACACAGAGCAGGTAAGTAGAACATGTTTGTTATTCAAAAAAAAAAAAAAAAACACAAGACTTCAAAATCTGACCAAGAAATTGCTAGGAAAAATACACAAAAAGCATACAGAAAATTTAGTAGCGTTCACAATTTACACTTCAAAGCGTCAGACTGTGTACGTTACAATTTTTTTTTTTTTATTGTAAAGTCACATTTTTCTATAAGGACAGTAAAATGGTTGTCTAACAGTACCGTTCAAATTTAAGGGGAAAAAAAAGGTATGACACTATACAGAGAATATTTAAAGAGTTAAAATTTTGATGCATGTCTGGGAACAAGCAAACGTGTATAATCTTATTACATTTTGTGATTAAGTCAAGCAGAAATTTCACTGCACTCAGATCATTATAACTAAGAATAGACATACTGTAATGTGTAACTTGGTCTTTTTCCTTTTTCACATCATTCGATTCTGTGCTAGTTTTCATCACTAGAAAAATAAATTAATTGAGCCTTGTATGACAACAGCTGTTTTACAGATATTTTTTACTGCCATTACCATTATATGAGAAATTACAATTTTCTAGATTTCTGAACTATCTCAGCCTAACCCCCACAAAATGCAGGATACTAGGAAATGGAAGAATACAATTGTGCCACCCGTACTATTTTAGCAGTAACCTGTGTTATTGCCATCTCATGTTGTATACAGTACATCCGCAAAGTATTCACAGCACTTCACTTTTTCCACATTTTGTTATGTTACCGCCTTATTGCAAAATAGATTAAATTCATTATTTTCCTCGAAATTCTACAAACCACACCCCATAATGTGAAAGAAGTTAGTTTGAAATCTTTGCAAATTTATGTAAAAAAAAAAAAATAAACCTTTGCCATGACACTCAAAATTGTGCTCAGGTGCATCCTGTTTCCACTGATCATCCTTGAGATGTTTCTACAACTTGTATGGAGTCCACCTGTGGTAAATTCAGTTGATTGGACATGATTTGGAAAGGCACACCTCTCTATATAAGGTCCCACAGTTAACAGTGCATGTCAGAGCACAAACCAAGCCATGAAGTCCAAGGAATTGTCTGTAGACCTCAGAGACAGGATTGTATTGAGGCACAGATCTAGAGGAGGGTACAGAAATATTTCTGAAGCATTGAAGGTCCCAATGAGCACTGTGGCCTCCATCATCCATAAATGGGAGAAGTTTGGAACCACCAGGACTCTTCCTAGAGCGGGCCGTCTGGCCAAACTGAAATATCGGGGGACAAGGGCCTTAGTCAGGGATGTGACCAAGAACTTGATGGTCACTTTGACAGAGCTCCAGCGTTTCTCTGTGGAAAGAGGGGAACGTTCCAGAAGACCAACCATCTCTGCAGCACTGCACCAATCAGGCCTGTATGGTAGAGTGGCTAGACGGAAGACACTCCTCAGTAAAAGGCACAAGACAGCCTGCCTGGAGTTTGCCAAAAGGTGCCTGAAGGACTCTCAGACCATAAGAAACAAAATTCTCTGGTCTGATGAAACAAAGATTAAACTCTTTAGCCTGAATGGCAAGCATCTTCAGCGACAGGAACTGGGAGACTAGTCATGGTCAAGGGAAAAATGAATGCAGCAATGTACAGAGACATCCTTAAATCTACTCCCGAGTGCTCTGAACCTCAGACTGGGGTGAAGGTTCATCTTCCAATGGGACAATGACCCTAAGCACAGAGCCAAGATAACAAAGGAGAGGCTACGGGACAACTCTGTGAATGTCCGTGAGTGTCCCAGCCAGAGCCCAAACTTGAACCCGATTGAACATCTCCGGAGAGATCTGAAAGTAGCTGTGCACCGATGTTCCCCATACAAAAATAGGTGTGCCAAGCTTGTAGCATCATACTTCAACAAGACTTGAGGCTGTAATTGGTGCCAAAGGTGCTTCAACAAAGTATTGAGCAAAGGCTGTAAATAATTATGTACATGGGATATTTTTTCGTTTTTTTATTTTTAATAAATGTGCAAAGATTTCAAACAAACTTCTTTCATGTTGTCATTATGGGGTATTGTCTGTAGAATTTTGCGGAAAATTATAAATGTAACCCATATTTGAACAAGGCTGTAACATAACAAAATGTGTAAAAAGTGAAACGATGTGAATACTTTCCAGATGCACTGTATATTCCATGAGTGTAAGCCTTTAACGTAAATAAGATCATTATAACAAACTACATGCATATATAATATGCAAAAAGGCAAGAAAACCTCAGCCAAATGCAATCCTAGTTATGAGATAAAGACTACGAAAGGAAAAAAGGGAAGACAGAGTAAAAAATGGATTGTGGAGGGCCATAAAAGGACAGGGTCCACAACTGCTGACAGTGTACAAATATAACACATTAACATGGATTCATCCCTTTCCCTGCAACTGAAGAGCATTTGTTACACAGTTCTGAGTCAGATTACCTAAAAAATTGCATTTCTGTCCACTTATGGCTAGATTTAGGAAAAGCCACCAATATCCAATTCGTACAAAGTACCAATGTCCTGATTATTAAAGTGCATGTCTGAAAGGACTAGTGGTGAGGCAAGAAGGGCTTTCAACGGTACGTAATGAACTGAAAACAATATTAAAAATCATGTACAAATTTATTGAATAATAATGTATAAAAAATCTCTCTGCCAAAGAGACAATGATATACAAATATCACAGACAGACAATTACATCAAAACTGAAGTACACAAAGCTGGAAGCGTCTAGTCAAAGAACAGACTGGTCCAGCAATACTTTTTACATGTTTCGCGGTGTTCCGCTTCTTCAGAAAGATTTCAGTTTAACAAGATTTCAATATCCTGGATCCAAGGCTGAGACGCCAAGGTCTACATAATTATCCAGAGTGAACCAAAATTCAAGCCAAAAGCCCAGGGTAACAAAGTGATCGTATCTCTAAAATAAGACCTGGATCACATACAGCGGTGCCAATAGTGGAGAGATAGCCATGGGAAATGCGGATTGAATCTATTAAAGAAACTATATGGGATTATTCAAATGGTCCATTATGGGTCAGGATATATCCTCCAAATAGTCCTGGACCATTCCAAACAGTATACCGAGAGATCCTTCTATGTCCACTAAGGAGCGAAAGGTCAAGTCACTGAGGCCAATGTTCTCAGCACACTCCCCAGTATGTGTCCACTGTATGGGCGTCTCACAAGACACTCATTTCCCATGGCGATCTCTCCACTATTGGCACCGCTGTATGTGATCCAGGTCTTATTTTAGAGATTCGAGTACCATTGTTACCCTGGGCTTTTGGCTTGAATTTTGGTTCGCTCTGGATAATTATGTAGACCTTGGCGTCTCAGCCTTGGATCCAGGATATTGAAATCTTGTTAAACTGAAGTCTTTCTGAAGAAGCGGAACACCGCGAAACATGTAAAAAGTATTGCTGGACCAGTCTGTTCTTTGACTAGACTCCTCCAGCTTTGTGTACTTCAGTTGGGATGTAATTGTCTGTCTGTGATATTTATATATCATTGTCTCTTTGGCAGAGAGATTTTTTATATATTATTCAATAAAATTGTACATGATTTTTAATATTGTTTTCAGTTCATTACGTACCGTTGAAAGTCCTTTTTGCCTCACCACTAGTCCTTTCAGACATGCACTTATGGCTAGAACTTACATAGAACACAAGATGTTCCCTTTTGGCATCATGGGAGCAGAGTTCCCTGATTCACTCCTGCTCAGCGGTCACATGTAGTCATGTATAGTAGTGACCACACCTCTTTCTTTTCACAAAAGTTTGTTTCTCTGAAATCTCATCCTAGCAGTGTTGCGCTGTTAGTTTGGATGTAAGCAGTCCTTTGGTAAACTGTATTTATGGTCAAAATTTAAAATCATATTTATTTCCACACTGAATTTGAATTATTTCTAGCCTACTTCTATTAAGCGAAATAATCTTGGATGTTTGGGAAGATACCCACACATTTACTGCCATGAATTCGGTGACACGTAATCACTATGTCCTGTGGGTAGACACTGCTGTGTCACACATTTCACAGAGCCTGCCTTCTGAATTACAGAGGTGCAGAGGAGGAGGAGTTTCAGGAGGCGGAGTAAGTACAGAAATCACTACTTACAAACAAGGTACCATGTAGTCCTTAACCCCTTCAGCCCCGGAAGGATTTACCCCCTTTCCTGACCAGAGCACTTTTTGCGATACAGTTCTTTGTCGCTTTAACTGACAATTGCGCGGTCGTGCGACGCTGTACCCAAACAAAATGGGCATCATTTTTTTCCCACAAATAGAGCTTTATTTTGGTGGTATTTGATCACCTCTGCGTTTTTTATTTTTTGCACTATAAACAGAGCGACGATTTTGAAAAAAAAAAAAAAACTTTTTTTTTTTAACTTTTTGCTATAATACATATCCAAACAAACAAAAAAAAAAAAAATCTAAAAAAACAAAAATGTATTCCTTAGTTTAGGCCGATATATATTCTTCTACATTTTTTTTTTTTACCAAAAATATCGCAAAAGGCGTATATTGATAGGGTTGCGCAAATGTTATCGTGTTTACAAACTATGGGAATAGATTTATGGCATTTTTATTTATTTATTTTTTTAAATAGTAATGGTGGCGATCTGCGATTTTTAGCCGGACTGCAATATTGTGGCGGACAGATTGGACATCAATCCGACCAAGGGGTTACGTGTTCCCTAGGTAGGTGTTTCTAACTGTGGGGGGACTGTAGTGACTGGGGGTGGAGAAGGAAAGCTGCTCCCGATCATTGGGAGCAGCAGATGTCTCTTGAATTCCCTGTCAGAACGGAGATCCGTTTGTTTACATGAACGGATCCCCGTTCTGGCTCTGAGGAGCGATCGCAAGTAGCTGGCGGGCACCTGCTGGCCATGCGCATCGGCTCCAGAGACGTGCAGCGGGCGTCTGCGCGCCCCCTGCAGTCTCTTAAAGCGCTGCCGTACAGCTATGCCGATTTCAGCAGGAGAGCCTACGGCGGCTGGTCGGCAAGTGGTTAAAGATGAACTCCAAGAAACCTGAACATTCTTCCTTGAAGTGAGGCTGCATCCACACTGCAAAGTTTAAAGTAAAACTTCACTCTCCCAATCAGCATTGATTATTTTTAATCCTCATGCTGCCAGCATTAGTAATTAGGAAAGTATATCATATTTACTAGCTTTAAACTTTTTTTTTTTTACATTTCTTTGGTTACTTCCTGGTTTCTTGCCTAGGCAAATAAGTTCATGCATCCCAGGAGTCTTCAGGAGGGGAAGAGAGCAGGAAGGGGTTTTCCCAGCTAAGCACTCTCCTGCATGCATGGCTGATGGATTCCAGGAAGTAAATGCTACACGAATCTCTGCCCTCACTCAAGATGGCTATAGCCAGAAATGCTAGGGGGTGTTTTTCAAAGTGATTTCTCAGCAAAATAAAGCATGGAGACATGGATGGATGGGGGAGTTTGTTTTGAGTATTAAAAATGAATTAAATAGTATTTTTGGTGCTCAGACACAGTGAAGATCCGCTTTAACTACTCGTACTGTCTAGGAGATGGTAAAAGCAATTTTACCTACCCCATCCTCCCCTATGCTCCATCAGTGAACTCTCCCTCTACGTCCTCAAGTGCAATGCAGGTCAAATAACCCTGCATTGTTCTTGACAGCATCAGGACCTTAGACCTCCAAAGCAAAGGGGAGAAGATGCTGTGGGGACCTGTCTAGAGTGCTGAGGATCCTGCAGGAATGGATGATCAGTAAGTAAATCTACTTTTCCATTTCTATTTGATCAGTTCTCAAGTTCCTGGTCCCCTTGCATGCTCCCTTCTCCCTTGCAGTGTAGGTGCAGCCCCAATGGAAGGAAGAAATTTCAATCTTCCTGGAGCTCAGCTGTAAAAAGCAAAAGTAAAAAGCAGAGGAGAAGCTGCAAGGCATGCAGAGAATCCAGGAAGTTGTGGAAAGAGATGACCAGCAGACAGACAGCACTCACAACATGAAAGGAGACTTTTCAAGAAAGCTTATATTAGATTGTCAAATGTAACTGCAGCCAGTCCCAGAGTTAAGAACATCCAAGTTACGAACGACAGTGGGGTGACATCACTGCTGGCCGCGTGCACTCCACACTGGTCCTGGACACGGCCGAGCAGCGCCAGACATATCCCACAGTGCTGTATAGCATGGCCACAAGAGCCCCAAATAACACAACTGCACACATAGCAGCGCCCGGAACATCCCACATCACTGCACAGGTTGAAGTTCCATTTACAAATGAACAGTTCCAACCAAATTTGATTTAAGAATGAACCTACAGTCCCTAATCCATTCGTAACTCGGGGACTGCCTGTACTGTTGTATTATTACAATGCTGATGTTATATGAAAGCGTATGCTGTGGCCAAAGAAAATTTGTGACACAATCCACCGTGCACATGTAAACAATGCATGTGAATGGGGATGCAATTTTTTTTTTTGTGTGTAAGAACTGCAAGTCAAAAAAATCCTATGTTGTTTAAGTTTGTCATCATCCTTGTAGGTGCCCATAACTGTACCTTAGGAGAACAAACCCAAACTACTGAAAGCAGCAGCTCAGAAGTAAATCACTGAATATACCAGAGCAACCACAATAAAGTATAAAAGGCTATGCACTACCAGGACACAGATCAAACACAGGGCATGTGTAATGCAGGATGAAACATCACCGATTGGTCAGAGTAAATTATCTCTGGAAACTTCTAACACATCACAGCAAATGCATACAGTTAGCTGCTGACAATGGAGACAGCGGTGAGTAGTGGTCCTAATAGACAACAATGTATCTGTCTCTGGACTCTATTAGGGTCCTTTCACACGGGCGCTCCGATCAGGCCCATATGTCAGTTTTTCAGGTGGATCTGATCAGATGCTCCATTCAGCCCTATGGAGCGGTGGATGTCATGTCCACTGACATCCGCCGCTATCTGATCCGATCCTGTCCGTGAAATCCAGACGGATGGAAACCCCATTTTCCATCCATCTGGAGAATCGGATCGGATCGGATGAAACCAGATAGGTGGTCCATTTTCATCTGATGTCCATAGAGGAGAACAGGGCTTTGACAGGTCCGTTCAGCACAGTGAGCGGAGACGGACCTGTCATCCGCCTGCTTAGCGGTACTCAACGGAGCAATCCCTGCTGAGCAAAGCGGAGTCCGTACACGGACAAGCCCGTGTTAAAAGGACCCTTCTGGCTGTTCAGCACTACATGGCTACTGATGGAAATAACCATAGGAGTAGAAGCATACCAACACAGCTACTGAAACAGAAATCAGTGGCTATCATGTAGTATGAAGAACTGAGAAGCACAAATTTCTTTGTTTTCGTAAATGCCAAATCTCGTCATTCCAAATGAGCTAAAAATGAAGGCTTTGCAAAAATGTCTTACCTTCTTGAAGTTGCTGCAGCTGTCTTTTGAGAGAAGCCAATTTGTCTTGATACATTCTAAAAAAGACACAATATGGTGAGTAAACCAGATACATTTTTTTTGATGTAGCTAGATTTCAGAAACACAATGTAAACTACAGCATGGCCTCTTTTGCTTTTCTAACAGGTGAATACATAAGTCAACTTCATCCTTAAGCCCCAGTTCACATCAGCACGATTTGACAGGTCAAATTGCATGTGAAATCTGAGCCTATTGCCGGCAATAGAAGTGTCCCAAGTACTTCCTGCGCTACTTTTGGTGACTCTGGGGGCGATTTCAATAGACATCTGTGCATGGACCCACACAGATGTCTTTCAAGTCGCCCCCCAAAGTCGGAATGAAATGCGGCTTTGAAATTATGAGAGTTCAGCTGAACTCGCGCAATTTCAAAGCCGAATTCAGTGTGAACAAGGGCTAAAAATAGTACATACAAAACAGGAGATCCCCATTTGCATTTTCATGGTATCTCAGGTTTTAAAAGGCAACTACACTTTTAGAGAAGAAAGCAGCTCCATATTATAGCAGAACTAAAGAGCAAATTAAAAAAAAAAAAAAAAAAAAAAAAAAAAAATTTTGGCCAGGCCCACGAGCTGAACTGAAAGCACAAATAGCATTTACTTACTTATTTTCTTTAAAGCAGTTGTATACCCAATTTTTTTACTTTTGCCTATAATAAGGCTTATCGTAATGATAAATAGTATAACTCAAACAATGGTAATGATAATAGTACTGTAGCAGCTGTACACAAAGTTACACATCAAACCATATACAGGCAGTCCCCTAGTTATGAACATCCGACTTATGAACGAATCCTACTTACAAACGGAGGGAGACAACAGGAAGTGGGAGGAAATCTCCCCCTAGGAAGGGAAATTCACTCCTGTAAGAGTTATTATGGGAAAAAGATGTCTCCACTGATGCTTTATCACCAATCCTTGTTTCCACAACGTCCCAAAATTTTCAAAATCCAATTATCATTGGGACAGTAAGTGAGGTGAAATCTTCTGAACAGAAACAGACAGCAAAACAAACATTACAGGGGTGTTAACCCTTCCCTACCGACCGGTTTCCCTGATGACGTCATATCTGACAAAACCGGTCGGAGCTACGCCAACACGCTGACCACGCGACTGCTCATGTGCGGGCCCATTGCGGCCATCTTCCTTACTGGCGAATGCCGTTCATGCTGTTTTACTATGGATATCATGTGAGTGCACCTTTGAATTATTAAAAGTAAGCAATTTTAAGCAATATTACGCTATTGTGGGCTCCTGTTTCTTTACATGACATTTCTGGAGTGACCCGACCATCTATGTGTTTCTGATGATCATTTGGATGTGCTGTGGTGACAGTTGGAGCTCTTATGGTCTAGTGAGGGGAGAAGCAGACTTCCTCTAACATTCCTACTGGATCCATTTGTTAAACAAAACGTGTTTGACCGCTCTTATGGGGGGGGGGGTCACACGTACTCTGGTAAGAGTGGTGTGTTTATGGTGTGATGTGACACTCTAATTCTGATACATTCCGTGCACGGATGTGGGACTTTCTCTGATCATCTTCTCGCAATTTTTGGACTTTTGTTTAGCGCTGCACTGATATCTTTAATTTTCAAGCCTTGTCACAGATTCTCAATTAGATTTAGGTCTGGACTTCTGGCTGGGCTATTCTAACACATGAATATGCTTTGATCTAGACCATTCCATTGTAGCTCGGGCTGTATGTTTAGGGTCGTTGTCCTGCTAGAAGGTGAACCTCCTCCCCAGGCTCAAGCCGACCCCAACAGGTTTTCTTCTAAGATTACCCCATCAACTCTGACTAGCTTCCCTGTCCCTGCCGAAGAAAGGCATCCACACAACATGATGCTGCCACCACCATGTTTCACGGTGGGGATGATGTGTTCAGGGTGATGTGCAGTGTTAGTTTTCCGCCACACATAGCGTTTTGCTTTTAGGCCAAAAAGTTAAATTTTGGTCTCATCTGACCAGAGCACCTTCTTCCACATTTGCTGTGTCTCCCACACGGCTTCTCGCAAACTGAAAACAGGACTTTTTATGGCTTTTTTTAACAATGGTTTCTTCTTGCCACTCTTCCATAAAGGCAAAATTTGTGGAGTGCACGACTAATAGTTGTCCTATGGACAGATTCTCCCACCTGAGCTGTGGATCTCTGCAGCTCCTCCAGATTTACCATGGGCCTCTTGGTTGCTTCTCTACTTAATGCTCTCCTTGCCCTGCCTGTCAGTTTAGGTGGACGGCCATGTCTTGTTAGGTTTGCAGTTGTGCTGTACGCTTTCCATTTTCCGATGATGGATTGAACAGTGCTCCCTTCGTGAGACGTTCAAAGCTTGGGAATTTTTTTTATAACCTAATACTGCTTTAAACTTCTCCACAACTTTATCCCCGACCTGTCTGGTGTGTTCCTTGGCCTTCATGATGCAGTTTGTTCACTAAGGTTCTCTAACAAACCTCTGAAGGCTTCACAGAATAGCTGTATTTATACTGAGATTAAATTACACACAGGTGGACTCTAGTTACTAATTAGGCGACTTCTGATGGCAATTTGTTCCACTAGATTTTAATTAGAGTAAAGGGGGCTGAATACAAATGCACGCCACACTTTTTACATATTTATTTGTAAAAAATGTGGAAAACCATTTATCATTTTCCTTCCACTTCACAATTATGTGACACTTTGTGTTGGTCTCTCACATAAAATACGAATAATATACATTTACGTTTTTAGTTGTAACATGTCAAAACGTGGAAAATATCAAGGGGTACGAATACTTTTTCAAGACACTGTATTTCTCCTCTGGACACCTTCACCATGATGCATATACTGTAAAAATACATACATCCTACATCTAATGCACCATTTCATACATGCATCCTTCCTGTGTTTGCCCTATCCAAAAACAAGGGTGACAAATTACTGGGAGTCCATTACTTACTGTTCTTTCATTTCCACATAGTCCACATTGTCATGCTTCGCCAGATCAGTCTCACTGGCATCTTCAGTGTCTTCACAGGACAGAAAAATTAAAACAATTTGTAATTAGTCACTGCAAAACTGTCACAAGATATAAATCGATTGGCATTTAGAATTGTACATGGTGTTTCTTTTATTATCACAGAAAACACATTAATTGCACAGCTATGTAGCTACACTGTCTGACAAGTACTACAGTGCATCTATATCAAAAACTTTTTTTTACATTTTTGATAGAGTGGGGAAGAATTAGAGTTCCTATCAGGTTTTAAGGCTGTTGTAGGCTTCACTGGAGAGATTCCATCACTTCCTGTCTGATAAAACGGTCAACCCCAGACAGGAAATGAGAGGAAATCTTTCTAAGGCCCCATTCACATTTGCAAATAGGGCCATTAGCAATTACACGTGAGAGACCCAGTTAGGGTTGCCGGCGATCAGCTGCAGGCAGCAGCCCATTTGAGAACAATGGGAGGCTAACAGCCATCACGGCCAATTGTGGTCACTCACATGTAATCGCACATTACCAGTTACCTACGTATCGTTAGCCCTGGACGCAGATCATTAGGTGCGATTAGCTGTGGGAGCGGCAATGTGCAGCATTGAGTTTCTTTCAATAAGTTAGTGCATATCCTTATGATCCAGGGTGGATAAAAATCTTTTTTTCTTTTTTTTTTTAATTGTTTAATAAAAATCTGATTTTGTTTTTTGTTTTTTTATTAAAGTGGATGTAAACCCACTCCCCAGTATAAACTAATGGCACATTATTAATGTATATATACACATGCAAGCCTCCTGCATGTATCCCTACCTTGCAAATGTCATCCCCTTCAGCAGCAGAAGCCCCACAAAACTCTGGAATCAGTGGGCAGGTCTCTTTGCTGGAGCTCGGTGGGTGGAGTCGTGATGTCACAAATCTCCCCACCCATCTCTACACTCTGCTGCTCTCCTAATCTTAGGTTTTGAGAAATATCCTTTCAAAGCTCAGGAAAGTCACCACATGACTTCAACATACCCAATCATGCTGAGGTGTGGAGCAGCCAATCCTGGGAGAGCTGGAGAAGAAAGGAGGGGGAGGGATGTGAAGCTCTGTATGCTCATGCATGAGTAAAGGAAATTAGCAGTCAGTCACAACATAGGGGAGGAAACAGCCACACATTTCTGCATGTGTCTGTTTTTTTCCTACTGAAAAAAAGATAAGAGCATTGCTTATTTTTATCAAATGTATTTTAATAAAATACTTTTCGATTAAAAATCTATCTAAAAGATAGTTTTCTATTTAACCACTTGCCGAGCCGACCGCCGGACATCCAAAGACGACCTTGTCTTCAAGTGGTGATATCTGAATGATGCTGGCACCTACATGCATCATTCAGATATCAATTTAATCCGCCGGCGATTTTCTGCACCGTAAGAACAATCATAGCGCAGGTCAGCTGCTTGATCGCTCTTATCGGCAATGGGAGGGCACATCCCCCCCTCCTGTCGCCCTCCGGTGCTTCTCCCGGGCCGCACGTGCCATTGGCGGCCCGGAGAACAGATCCGTCACCGGCGGAAGTTGAGCGTAGAGATGACTGATGACCAGATGATCACCAGGCATCTCTACGTGCCTCGGTGGCCAGGCGTGACATATGACATCACGTCCGGGTCACGTGATGTAAACAATGCCCGGGAACTCGGCTGAAAAGACAGAGATAGCTGTTTTTTTTTCAGATCTCGGTCTTTCCAGCCTAGAGGAGAGATGTGGGGTCTTATTGACCCCATATCTCTCCATAAAGAGTACCTGTCACGCACTATTCCTATTACAGGGGATGTTTACATTCCTTGTAATAGGAATAAAAGTGATTAAAAAAAGGAATTAAAGAGAAAGTGTAAAAATAAAAGGTAAAATAATTAATAATAAAAAAAATAAATTAAAGCACCCCATCCCCACGAGCTCGCGCACAGAAACAAACACACACATAAGTCGCACCCGCATATGTAAACGGTGTTCAAATCACACATGTGAGGTATCGCCGCGTGCGCTATAGCGAGAGCAATAATTCTAGCCCAAGACCTCCTCTGTAACTCTAAACATGTAACCAGTAAAAATGTTTAAAGCATCGTCTATGGAGACTTTTGTACCAAAGTTTGGCGTAATTTCCTGAGTGGGCGCAATTTTAAAGCGTGACATGTTGGGTATCTATTTACTTGGCGTAAAAATCATCTTTCACAATATACAAAAAAATTGGGCTAACTTTACTGTTCTGTTTTGTTTTTTTTAATTCATGAAACTTTTTTTCCCAAAAAAAAATGCGTTTGAAAAATTGCTGCGCAAATACTGCGTGAAACAAAAAAGTTGCAATGACCGCCATTTTATTCCCTAAGATCTCTGCTAAAAAAAATATATGTAATGTTTGGGGGTTCTGAGTAATTTTCTAGCAAAAAAACAATGATTTTTACATGTAGGAGCGAAATGTCAGAATTGGCCTGGTGGCGAAGTGGTTAAGATACAATAATAATTAGGTTACTCAGCATGAAATGGAGCTTAGTTATGTAGCATGAGGCTGTATATTCTGCGATATTTACATTTTTGGTAAACTCATTTAATGAATCCAAGCTCTGCAAGCTGAGATAAAATGCACTGCAATGATGCATTCACACAATTTCACAGTAACCATGAGATAAAATAAAGTTCAGGAATATTCCTTTATCCCGTTGTTTTGCAAATCTATGTACACTGCAAACTGTATGATTGAATCGGTTCTGATATTGCTGTTTTACTAACCTGACAGCTTATTATTCTAAAATAGGAAACCTTCATTTTGTTTTCAAATATTAAAGATTCTGACTACCAGCAAGAATAAGTCCTGACATTTAAAGAGCACCTGTCATTTTAGATCCATCATGCCTTTTTACTAGTGATTTAAATCAAATCCACCCTGTTATGATCTCTTTTGTTTACTGGCTTTTTGGCTGAACTTATGATGTCATACTTGCCCAGTGGTGGGTGGTACTTTGCTCTTGCTTGATTCTGATTGGTGCATATTTATTTAAATGTTTTGCACAATAGCCATACACTTATCACATGCCTGACGAAGGGGTCAGGAAATATTGCATTCTCTTGTTTGTGATCATACTTCAATAAAAAAACGTTTGGACTAAACCTGAAGATCTTTGGTGTGCTGGCAAATATCTATACTGCATCATGTATGATCCAGTCTCCAGCTGGTGATTTCTGCAGCACCCAATATCTTACAGCTTTTTACAGGAACACGTGTGATGGGAATATTGGCGGTTAGCTGTGGAAGCAGTCAGCCTCCCATTGCTTTCAATAGAGCTGCCGCCTGCAGTTAATCATCAGGAGCCCCCGCTGGGTCTCCTGCATGAATAGCTTAAAAACCCATTTGCAATTGTGAATGGGACCTAACAGCAACACAGAGGGAAAAAAATTGCCCTGATCACTCTTGATCCTCTATCATTTAACAATCTGTCATTAGAGAATCAGAGGTCATTGTTGATCATTCATTCTGAAAATGCTTGTCGACTGACTATCATGGACAAGCATTGGCTTCAAAGCTTCCTGAGTGACCGACTTAGAACAAGCATAGAGCTAAGGAATTCTGACAATCATATTGTACGGTATGCTTGCTCAGGGTCTGCCACTCAAAAGGCATTAGCACCAGACAAAGTCAAGCAACATGTGTTTTAGACAGAGGACACAATGGTAACCTCATGACAGGGCTACTTTAACCGCTTCCCGACCACGTTGCGTACCTTTACTGCTGCAGAGTGGCGCTGTCCCGTAAATCGCTTGTGCGTGTCTGGCGGGCACGCCGCACTCTGCAGCAGTGTGGCCGCTGGTCCAGCGGACTCGATGTCCACCAGCTACCCGTGATGACCTGGCAGAGAAGAAAAACAGGGAACCGTTGTAAACACAGGGCTTTGTCAGGGGGCACGTGAGAGATCTACTGATCCCTGTCACTGGGATCGGTTAGATCTCTTATGCCCCTGGCAGCCCAGCCCCCTCACAGTTAGAACACACCCAGGGAACACAGTTAACCCCTAGATCGCCCCCTGCAGGTCAGCCCCTTCACTGCCAATGACATTTACACAGTAATCAGTGGATATTTAAATTTCTGATCGCTGTATAAATGTCATTGGTCCCAAAAAAGTGTCAAAAATGTCTGACATGTCCGCCCCAATATCACAGTCCCAATAAAAAATTTTAAAAAATTGCAGATCGCCGCCATTACTAGTAAAAAAAATAGTAAAAACGCCATAAATTAATTCTCATGGTTTATAAACGCGGTAACTTTTGCGCAAACCAATCAAATGCCGATCGTGATTTTGTTTTAACACAAATATGAGGAAGTCAGCCAAAACTGATGAATAAATTCGTTTTTTTTTTATATTTTTTTTGGATTTGTTTTTAGCAAAGAGTAAGAAATATTGTTTTTTTATTTGCAAAATTGTCACCTTTTTTTGTTTATAGCGGTGATCATAAATGACGCAGAGGTGATCAAATATCACCAAAAAAAAGCTCTATTTGTGGGGGAAAAAAGGACGCAAATTATGTTTGGGTACAACGTCGCACGACCGCGCAATTGTCAGTTAAAGCAACGCAGTGCCGAATCACAAAAAGTGCTCTGGTCCTAATGTGGGAAATCCTTCCGGGGCTGAAGTGGTTAAAAGAGAAGTATGGGAATGTTTTTATTTTCAGAATCATACTTACCTAGGTGGATGCAGTATCAGTCCGATGCTGCATCTGTCCACCACCAGCTCTAAGACTGAGAACCGAGCGATAAAATCGCACAGTTCTCACAGCTCCCTGAGCAGAGGGCCAGTGCTGCTCTGCCCACCCCCACGCTCACTGGAGTGCTGGAATGTGGATTGGGAAAGAACAGCCAGCTCAGGCTCTCAGTGCCTCGCTGAAAGCTTGAGCCGAGTGCAGGTTCAGGCATGTGGGCGGATCCCCACATATGGTCGCCATCTTGCCCCAGCCTGGACTGGCTCTGTGATGTCAGCGGACCGTGGGTTTCAGCCCACTGTCTGCTGAAAATGGGTCACAGGAGTGTAGTACGGACGGCACTCCTGTGATCCACAGGAGAAGTACAGCCAAAGTTCTTTAAAACCAGATCCATTACTTGGCTTTAATCAGAATATAGAAAAAAAACACGTTACTTTTAAATAGTGCTAACACAGCTATGTGACATCTAGCTTTATATTATCTTAACCTATTATCCTATACAGCAGATATCAGGGAGAAAGAGAGGCTAGGGACTGGAAAACAAGGCTGTTCTGTATAGGAATGAAATAGGAATTTGAATGGTTCATTTCTCCTTTACTGGAAATTTGGATTACACCACATATTTATGATTATAGAAGCCCTTGCTATAACTTAATGGAAAAAGGAGCGTAATATCTATTTATAGCCAAAAATCTATCCTTCAAAAAAAAAAAAAAAAAAATTTCCCTGGACTGATTTCACTTTTTATGAAACGTGGCAAAAACAGTTTATGA
>BLSH010367311.1:317318-342301 GCA_018402905.1 Glandirana rugosa
TGTAGTGCCTCGACCACCTACAATCTCTGGAACGTGAGGAGGTGGAAGGCAAACTCCTACGGGGTGTCTACAAGTTATCCCAAATCCAGACCTCTAACATAATAACGACCTCAAACACACCTCCAAGATGACCACTGCCTTGCTAAAGAAGCTGAGGGTAAAGGTAATAGACTGGCCAAGCATATCTCCAGACCTAAACCCTATTGAACATCTGTGGGGCATCCTCAAACGGAAGGTGGAGGAGTGCAAGGTCTCTAACATCCACCAGCTCCGTGATGTCATCATGGAGGAGTGGAAGAGGACTCCAGTGGCAACCTGGGAAGCTCTGGTGAACTCCATGCCCAAGAGGGTTAAGGCAGTGCTGGAAAATAATGGTGGCCACACAAAATATTGACACTTTGGGCCCATTTTGGATATTTTCACTTAGAAGTGTACTCACGTTTGTTGCCAGCAGTTTAGACATTAATGGCTGTGTGTTGAATTATTTTGAAGGGACTGTTATACAAACTATACACTCACTACTTTACATTGTAGCAAAGTGTCATTTCTTCAGTGTCGTCACATAAAAAAGATATAATAAAATACTTTGAAAAATGTGAGGGGTGTAATCACTTTTGTGAGATACTGTGTATAAATATATATATCTCAGAGAGATAGTAGCAACATTAGGAGTGGCCAAATCAACATTTTGGTACATTCTGAGGAAGGAAGAATGCACTGGTGAGCTCAGCAACATAAAAAGGCCTGGACGTCCATGGAAGACAACAGTGGTGGATGACCGCAGGATCCTCTCTATGGTGAAAAAAAACCCATTTACAACATCCAGACAAGTGGAGGACTCTCCAGGAGGTGGGTGTATCATTGTCAAAGTCTACAATCAAGAGAAGACTACACAACAGCAAATACAGAGGGTTCACCACAAGGTGCAAACCATTCATAAGTCTGAAGAAAGAAAAGCCAGATTAGACTTTGCCAAAAAACATCTAAAAAGCCAAGCCAGTTCTGGAAAAGCATTCTTTGGATGGATGAAACTAGGATTAATCTGTACAAGAATGATGGAAAGAAAAAAGTGTGGAGAAGGTTTGGAACAGCTCATGATCCAAAGCACACAACGTCATCTGTAAAACACGATGGAGGCAGGTTGATGGCACGGGCATGCATGGCTTCCAGTGGCACTGGGTCATTGGTGTCTATTGATGATGTGACAGAAGCAGCCGGATGAATTCTGCAGTGGTTAGAGATATATTGTCAGCCCCGATTGAGCCGAATGCAGCAAAGTTGATTGGACGGCGCTTCACAGTACAGATGGACAATGATCCAAAACGCACTGCAAAAGCAACCCAGGAGCTTTTGAAGGAAAAGAAGTACAATATTCTGCAATGGCCAAGTCAATCACGTGATCACAACCCAAATGAGCATGCATTTCACTTGCTGAAGGCAAAACTAAAGGCAGAAAGACCCACAAACAAAGAACAACTCAAGACAGCTGCAGTTAGAGCCTGACAAAGCATCAGATATGAGGAAACCCAGTCTTTGGTAATGTCCATGTTGTGGGGGGTTAGCTCAATTGGGATCACCTTCCCTGGAAAAAAGATATTCCAAACGGCAGGTTTTATTAAAATCTGACTTGTAGCCAAGTTTATTTACAAGGTTGCATGTAAAAATCAAAAACAAAACAGAAAATAAATCCTTGCCATCCAGGCACTAACTAAACATATCCAGTTTTCCTAACTCAGAGGTGAAGGGCTTTCCCCAGTCACCCACAAAACAAAGATAATGCAAACCTTTTTGTTTCAGTCACAAAGCAAAGTTCAGTTCAACAGCTCTCTCAGGCTTTGGTTTCCCGAGTCCAGGTCAAGAGCCATCATCTGATCCAGACCTGCTTTCTTTATACCACCAGTTGATGGACACACGTGGACCGCAAAATCTGGGCCAGAACCAACCCTGCCAGGGTGGCTGATAAATCCCGGACCGGATTCCACCTTAGTTTCCTGCAAGTGAACGCATGCGAGGTGAAACATAACGTCCATCGATCACCTTGCCTTTCATAATGCCACAATGGGTTCCAGACTTCAGTCATTGTCAGTAAAGGATTCTTAAATATTAAAAATGAACATTTTATTTATGATTATATTCATTTGTCCAATTACATTTGAGCCCCTGAATATAAGGGGACTGTGTTAAAAAAAAAAAGTAATATTTATGTTCAACCCCTTGAATTAAAGCTGAAAGTCTGCACTTCAAATTCATTCAGATTGCTTCATTTTATTCTGGTGGCATACAGAGCCAAATGTATGAAAATTGTGCCCGTGCCCAAATACATATGGACCTAACTATATACATTTGAAATCAAATCTTTATCATTTTTTGGCAATAACAGGGTGTGGGCAGATTTCTGCCAGTCACAGTCTGTGTCACACCCTCTGGCCTGTGTCTTAGAATAATATAGAGGTGAAGCCTGCATCAACTAAGATGCAATATCCTGCCCACATTGTGTTTAGCTGGTTGGTGGGCATGGAGGAGGAGGGTGAGAGTGGGCTGTCATTTACCACTGTGTATACGCCCACATTTGTAACTCTATAATCACATGGGCTGCTTAGATTTGATAGAGGGGAGATGCTTAGCATAGAAAATTAGCATTTTCAGAGTTGCCAACACTGCTCTGCAGAATCCCCAACTGCAATGGGGACATGAACAGAAGATAGAGATAGAGAGAAACAGGATTAACCAGTTTTTTTTGCAGATTACAGAAAACAAATCCCATAGTGACTGAGTATGAACAGCATGTAATGCACCATTTATTGATAGTTTTTTATGATGTGGCATTTGTGACACTTTTTTTGAACTTTAGTCAGAAAATTAAGTCCTGCTAGATCACTTCAGGCTGGCCCATTTTGCAGGTATAGCTAGGTAAAACATTAAAAATAAGTGCTTATACTATTTAAAATCCTGTAATACACTCTCACCCTGCTCTGCACATGCTCAGTTGCTCTCCATTTTTAGGCATTGATGAATTTGTAGAGGCCGATCTGCTGACAGCCTTAAAGCGGAATTAAATCCTCCTACCCTCCTTTACAGCCAAGGAAGCTGCTTCTGTTTGATCTGCAACTGTCATGGTGCTGCACACTTGATCAGTTATGACACCAGCCATTTGATGGTTCAACAGTTTGGTTGAGGACACAAGCAAAATATGAAAATATTAGCAATTCCTGCATTCCAGGAATGTAACTCTTTTTTGAAACCATTAAATTGATGGGTTTAGATGCGCTTTATGATTTACTGCTGTTCAGGGGTTCTAGGCTTCAGCAAAATGGCAGTCTCCGACAAGAAGAAATAGGGGCAATGCTGGAGGCAATTTACAGCACACACTCATTTTGGTAGCAAAATTATTAATGTGGAATGTATGTTCCTTGCTGAAGATGCTGTTATGGGTAAATTTCTGCTTTAACTGAACAAGCTGAATTTAGAAGCTGATGTATTACTATGCATAGTTGCTCTAGTTTTAGTAAATTCCCCCCATTGTACACTTGTCAGAAAAAATGTGATATAAATACATTATAGTTCAGGCATCTATGGTGTAGGAAATCTTTGTTTTCTTTAAATGGCAATGGCTAAGGCTGTTCCTTGTATAAGGAATGATGGGGACTTCACCTCACATGACTGATATAGAACATTACTTATCATGTGTCTATCTTTATTTTTTTATCATTTACATTTTCTTACAACTGAAAGAATAAACTTTGAACTGGCACAATACTATTTCTGTCCACTAGAGGGGGACATTTACAAAAGGTGCTGAGAACTAATAGTACATTACTCACTTGGAACTAATAACTTTTCTGTATGCTTTGCCATTTGGAATTCTTGATATACTGTCCCAAATGTGTATGTAAATCAGCAAAAGTCAGTGGGAGTGTCTTGATAGCCAATGGGGGAGGTGATGACACGTAGCTACACAAAATGAAAGAAAAAAATGACATTTATTTAAAAGAGGTTTTTATATAGAATGAAAATGTCATCTTTTTGTAGGTATTTTAAGTGTAAATATTTTAGGTCTGTAGAAAATTACTGATTATATGGCTGTTTAGTAGTACACAATAAAAAGTGACACTAAACAATATTTCTATTCACCTTAAAAAATCCATACACACCCACTACTTAACCACTTGCCGACCGCCTCGCGCACATTTACTGCGGCAATGTGGCTCCGCTGCGCAAATCACTGTATATAAACGTCGATTCGCACATCTGCAGTTTGCGGCGGGCGTGTGCCGCCAGTGGCACGCTCTCGTGCCCGCTGCACACTCCGTGAGTGTGGCTGTGGGTCGGGCAGACTCGATATCCGCCAGCGACCCGCGATCGCCTACTACAGAGGAAGAACAGGGAACCGGCGATGCATATAGTCGAGATCAGTTAGATCTGTCATGCCTAGGAAACACAGTTAACCCCTTGATTGCCCCCTATAGCTTAACTCCTTTCCTGCCAACGACATTCATACAGTAGCTATTTTTAGCTCTGATCGCTGTATAAATGTCAAAGGTCCCAAAAAAGTGTCCGATATGTCCGCCCAATATCGCAGTCCCGATAGAAATCGCAGATCGCCGACATTACCAGTAAAAAAAAATAATAATAATAAAAACGTCATAAATTAATTCTCATAGTTTGTAAACGCGATAACTTTTGCGCAAACCAATCAATAAAGGCTTTTCGCATTTTTATTTACAAAACATATGTAGAAGAATACATTTTGGCATAAGCTGATGAATACATTTGTTCTTTTATATATTTTTTTCAGATATGTATTATAGCAAAAAGTAAAAAAAAATTTTTTTAAAAATGTCACACTTTTTTGTTTATAGCGCCAAAAATAAAAACCACAGACGTGATCAAATACCACCAAAAGAAAGCTCTATTTGTGGGAAAACAAGGACGTCAATTTTTTTTGGGTACAACGTCGCACGACCGCGCAATTGTCAGTTAAAGCAACGCAGTTTCAAATTGCAAGAAGTGCTCTGTTCAGGAAGGGGGTAAATCCAGGGGCCGAAGTGCTTTTAATGGCCCTTTAATCCATTTTTTTTGTTCAATTGTTTATATATAGATATATATATATATATATATACACACATAGGGCTGCCGATAAGGGGGTACCACTGCTCCTCATGTAGGGGGCCCGGGCCCCATCAATTTGACATGGGGGCCCAGCAGCTTTAAGCAAAACCTTATTTTCTGGCAGTGCCCCTCCCGAGACTAGACTCTGGATCCGCCCGACTGGCGTGCTGGGCTGCGGAGGGACGGGAGGGGCTGGCACAGTCTCCCAGTGGATCGCTGAGAGGCCGAGCCAGATGCCAGTCCAGGCATCTGGGTGGATCACGATCATATGAACAGGATCTTTTCCAGGCCTGGAACAACTGAGTGACATCAGCCGACAGTGGACTTTAGCCTTTCATTCTGCACTCCTGTGACCTACAGGAGAAGTATAACCAAAATAGCTTTAGCTGAGCACAGCAGCAAAAAAGGCACTTTGAAGATTTGATGATTTCATGGAGGATAAGAGAAATATAAGGGACTTTTCTGAGTTCTGAACACTTACTTTTTTATTTAAACCAGAGTTTAGTGTCACTTTAAAGGCTGTACTAAAAAGCATACATTTGATACAATTTACATACAATGTAATATTTCTGTTCAGTTATGCCTTCATCTTTGAAATGTAATCTGTAGAGAAATACAGTATGTCCACACTGTGCCTTGGAGCTGGTAAATATACTTGCTAATAGGCAAGAGAAGGTGGCACAAGGATTGGCTGCATTGATTTCATCATTCAGTGAAGTCTCACAGAGTAATGACTACTGCATTAGAGTATAAAATATCCACATATGTGTGCTCTGCTTCATTCTTTAGCTATGCATTGCATAATTGGTTCAGACCCCCTGAGGGTTCTTTGTTGGGTCCAACAAAACGTATTTTAGCAGTGAACTTATAGTGTACTTTGGCTCTTAAACTAGGGCTATTGGTTACAATGAACAAATATAAGAAATTCTAGGACTTTCATTATACCACACGATTTTTTTATAGATCAAATAGATATAGATAAAATCATTGTGACATCCTAAAAAGTACAAACGGTGCGATATACAGCATAGTACTAAAGACCTGTAAAACCATGAATTTATAAATAAGTACATGATATAGCACAAGTTGCATTTTTCCATTCTCAATGCAATTCATGGAGCAAGATCTGTGTCCTTATAATAACAATTTGGAGATTCTGAAAATCTACATAACGGTCCTATAGATCCAAGATGTTAACCAAATATAGTCAACAAATTCAAGAAGTTATCTTTAAAAATTCCACCATCCTATATGATGGTTAGGCTAACTGCAATTTATTGAACATTGTAATCAAATTTAACTCAGATTTCATTGCCCCCCTGATAGAATCCCTGAGTAAGCTGTATGTCGCAGGGCCCGTGTATTAGTGCAAACAAATGTAAAGGGTTGCGGATAAAAATTCCATAGCTTATCTATGGCCCCTGTGATTTTATGCGAGGTGAGATAGTGGACAGGTGATATCTGTCGCCTTGCATGCGTTCACTTGGAATGGATTAGGAAGAGTCCGACCCGGGTTTTGCCAGCCACCGAGATCTGGTTCCGGCCCGGAGTTTCTGGTCCACCCAAATCCCCCTTCAGCTGCTTTAAATGACCAGGAAGAGAACTCAGTGTTGCTCTGGCCTGGGACTCGGTATCACTACACTGAGAGAGCTACACCTTGGGAGTTGGTTGCTCTAAGGACTCAAAAAGAAAAGGTTTGCATTTGTTTTGTTTGGAGCTGTCTGGGACGAGCCCGACACCTTATAGAGAGGTATCCTGCTCTGTATAGTTTAGCGCCAGACGGCAAGGAGTTGTTTTTGTTTTTTTGTTTGTTTTATGACTTGCAACCTTTATCAAAAACTGGCAACCCGCCAGACTTTTAAGAAAGTTTGCCTTCAAGCTATCTTTTTCCCAGGAAAGGTGATCCCCCACGAGCTAATCTCCCACACCCCTTATATCTGTTCAATGCATACAAATTTATGGTATTTTTGTAGCTGAAACATTTTGGACTGTATGCCTGAAAATTTGATAAAGCGAGGTAACTCTTTTCTGCAGTCGATGGACTGGAGACGTTGAGGAGGTTTGACATATTTTTTTCATTACCCTAACTGACTACCACCAGGCACAAAAGTTACCTCAATGCTCAAAGTTTCACTAAACCCACATCATAAAAATCTATCAATAAATGGTATTACACGCTGTTCATACTCACTTAGTCACTGTGGAATTTGTTTTCTGTATTCGGCAAAAACCGGATTGGTCCTGCTGTTCTCTGTCTTCCCCTTCTGTCTAAGTCCCCAGTTCAATTAGGGGTTTTGCAGAGCAGTGTTGGCAGCTCTGCACATGCTCAGTTTTCAATGAGTTTCTATGCAGAGCATTTCATCCCTATCACATCTGGGCAGCCCATGTCACTATGGATAGAGTCACACATGTGGCTGTATACACAGTGGTGCATAAAAACTAAACAGCTTCCAGGTTTTTTTGTCTAAGCTTAATTGAACAAGCTGAAGTTAGAAGCGGATTGGCTACTGTGCTCAGCTGCATCAGATTTTGAACTCCCCAGTTTTATTAGATCGACCCCACTTTAACCATTGTAAGGGATTATGTACAGCAGCGGTCCCCAACCTTTTTGACACTGGGGACTGGCTGCGTGGAAGAAAATGATGGCAATTATGAGTTTTTTTTCCACGGGCAGTTTGTCAGGGCAACGGCTGGTGTTGGCGCTTCAATCGTCCCAGCGCGATGGTTGGTATGGTGTCAGGACAATTGAAGCGCATTCTTTCTATTATTACATTGTAATATACAATTAACCGGTTCAGACCCAGCGCCGTAAATAGGCGGCAGCTGGTTTTGAGTGGCTGTACCGAGATATAATCCTGCAAATAGAACAATTGGATTCCCAACAATAAGGAAACTGCTCAAATCAGCGCTCAGGATGAAACACTCCACTTATACACAAAAATAAAAAAATTCCACTTTTAGATGTAAATTAGCAGCCGCCTAAATACAAAAAGTCCATGATATATAGCACCTTAATATTGAAAGTCCATATAACTTTAAAATCACAGTAAAGTGCAAGCAGCGCTAAAATAAGACTCCCAATGAAGAGTCCAAAGTATCAGCTAAAGTGATCCCGAGGAGGAGCCCTCCAAGTGCTTAGTACTAGAAGCCTTTTCCCTGTAGGAATATAGAGGAGCCCCTTCTTTCCCCAATGCCATTACCCTGTGGAATGAAGACCCCCTGACATTGTACAGTAAAGGGGACCATCACACTGTATGTCTGAGGTGCGGGGTTCACTCTGCTGGCTTGACGAGGGGCCCCTGAAAGATTTGGTGACAGTGTCTCTTTAAAATTAAGCCTTTTCTACTGATGTCCACAGGAAGACCTATTTCTTAGCTACTGAATTAGGTCGGCTCTGCCTAAACCTTATGAAGAAGCTCTCCACTATTGTTTTGGGTGTAGAAGGGACCTGCAGTGACCCTCTGCCATTTCTGACAGCTCTGAAGGAACGGCATACCCGTGCTGTTTCTTCAGAGCTGTGTGCTACAGTCAAGACTCCCGCGTGCATGCAGGGCTAGGCCGGAGTCCTCAAACCCAGAAGGAAGACTGGGTGAAGATATGCCACTGGAGGGCTTTGTTTTAAGGTCGGTTCCAGCAACGTTACATCTGCAGTCTCCCATACATTCTAAGATCGGATGCGATACGATTGGATGCTGGATTTTGGAGATTATTACTGAGATCTTAAGGCCATTGTTTAACTTGCCTTTGGTGAGTGTTTCCATATAGGGGGGTTTGTCCTCCCGTTTTTTGCTCACGCGGTGTGGTGGTGGACAACATCGGAACAGGATCCTGCCCCTAACGGGGATCACTTTAGCTGATACTTTGGACTCTTCATTGGGAGTCTTATTTTAGCGCTGCTTGCACTTTACTGTGATTTTAAAGTTATATGGACTTTCGATATTAAGGTGCTATATATCATGTACCGGGATATAGCCTGCAGCTACAGGCTATATCCTGGTATTGTTTTTTAGAGCGGACGGTCGGCTATCCGGGGATAACGACAATCCGGCTCGGGAGCCGCTCGGTCGTTATCCCAGGGGGCGGAAGGGGACATTCCCCCCTCCTGCCGCTCTTCTCCGGCCTCCTGTCCCACCGGGAGACCGGAGCGACGATCCGGCGCCTCCGCCGGCTAGAAGGAGACCTGATCGAAGCCGGGATCGGCTCCGATCGGGTCTCCTTCAGCAAATTCCAGAAGCGACATCACAATGTCACTTCCGGTTTGCTCGGCATCTAACGGCGCCAATTTTAAAAAAATTACAGTATTCAGAATCACCATTTTTGGCGATCTGAATACTGTGAAGTGCAAAGGAGGGATGGGGGGTCTTTTAGATCCCACAGCCCTCCAAAAAGTGTACCTGTCATCATCTATTACTATCACAAGGGATGTTTACATTCCTTGTGATAGCAATAAAAGTGATCAGATTTTTTTTTTCGAATGGAACAGTGTAAAAAAAAAATAAATAAAAACAGTGTAAAAAAAAAATGTAAAGCGCCACCGTCCCCGCGAGCTCGCGCAGCAAAGAAAACCCATACGTAAGTTGTGCCCGCACATGAAAACAGTTCTCAAACCACACATGTGAGGTATCGCCGTGATCGCCAGAGTGTGAGCAATAATTCTAGCAAAAGACCTCCTCTGCCCCTCTAACCTGGTAACCGAAAAAATTTTTTTAAAGCGTCGCCTATGGAAATGTTTAAGTACTGGACTTTGTCGCCATTCCGCGAGTGCGCGCAATTTTCAAGTGTCATGTATGGTATCTAGTTACTCGGCGTAACATCCTCTTTCACAATATACAAAAAAAATGGGCTAACTTTACTGTTGTCTTGTTTTTTAACTCAAAAAAGTGAAATTTTTCCAAAAAAATTGCGCTTGAAAGACCGCTGCGCAAATACCGTGTGACAAAAAGTATTGCAACAATCGCCATTTTATTCTCTAGGGTGTTTGAAAAAAATATATATAATGTTTGGGGGTTCTAAGTAATTTTCTAGCAAAAAAAAATGTTTTTAGCTTGTAACCAACAAATGTAAAAAAGGGGCCCGGTTGGTAAGTGGTTAAATAGTTCAACTCACCATAATGCAGAATCAGTGGGAGCCCTGAGTGCGTCACTTGCCACTGTCACCTGCCACCAGATGCTGCTTGTCACTTGCCATGTCCCCTGCCATCAAATACAGATTGTCACTTGCCACGTCAGTGGTTAATGATTCTTATTCTGAATGGTCTAAGGTTATCAGTGGTGTACCCCACGGTTCAGTGTTGGGACCCTTACTTTTCAATATATTTATAAATGATATAGGGTCTGGGATTAAAAGTACCATTTCAGTGTTTGCAGATGATACCAAGCTATGCAGTGGAATAACTTCCTTGCAGGATGTCTCCAACTTACAAGCAGACCTCAATGCACTGTTTAAATGGGCAACTATGTGGCAAATGAGGTTTAATGTAGATTAATGTAAAGTTATACATTTGGGGGCTAAGAATATGCATGCATCGTATATACTGGGGGGGTACAACTGGGGGAATCCATAGTGGAGAAGGATCTGGGGGTTTTGGTATATATCATAAGCTTAATAATGGCATGCAATGCCAAGCTGCGGTTTCCAAAGCAAGCAAAATCCTTTCTTGTATTAAGGAAGGTATGGACTCCAGAGATAGAGACATTATTTTGCCCCTGTACAAATCATTAGTAAAACCTCATCTGGAATATGCAGTTCAGTTTTGGGCACCAGTTCTCAAAAAGGTTATCGGGGGAACTGGAGAAAGTGCAGAGAAGGGCAACCAAACTAATAAGAGGCATGGAGGAGCTCAGCTATGAAGAAAGATTAGAGGATCTGAATTTATTCTCTCTTGAGGAGAGGAGGGGATATGTACAAATACATAAGTGGTCCATATAGTGAACTTGGTGTTGAGTTATTTACTTTAAGGTCATCACGAAGGACAAGGGGGCACTCTTTACGTCTAGAGGAAAAAAGATTTCATCTACAAATACGGAAAGGTTTCTTCACAGTAAGAGCTGTGAAAATGTGGAATAGACTCCCTCCAGAGGTGGTTTTGGCCAGCACGGTAGATTGCTTTAAAAAAAGGCCTGGATTCTTTCTTTAATGTAAATAATATAACTGGGTACTAACATTTTTAGGTAAAGTTGATCCAGAGTGAATCCGATTGCCTCTCGGGGAATCAGGAAGGAATTTTTTCCCCCGTTATAGCAAATTGGATCACGCTTTGCTGGGGGGGGGGGGGGGGTTTGCCTTCCTCTGGATCAACTGTGGGTGAAGGATTGTATATGGGATTATTTGGTTATATATATATATAAATGTTTTTGTTTTTTTTTGGTTGAACTAGATGGACTTGAGTCTTTTTTCAACCTGACTAACTATGTAACTATGTAACCTGCCACCAGATGCAGCTTGTCACTTGCCACTTTCCCTGCCACCAGATGCAGCTTGTCACTTTCCACATCACCTGCCACCAGATGCAGCTTGTCACTTGCCACGTCACCTGCCACTAGATGCAGCTTGTCACTTGCCACCAGATGCGGATTGTCACTTTTTACGTCGCCTGCCACCAGATGTGGATTGTCACCTGCCACCAGATGTAACTTGTCACTTATGTCGCCTGCCACATCACCTACCACCAGATGCAGCTTGTCATTTGTCACATCACCTACCACCAGATGCCGCATGTCACCTGCCACCAGATGCAAATTGTCATTTGTCCCGTCACCTGCCATCAGATGTGGATTGTCACTTGCCATGTCCCCTGCCACAGTTGCAACTAGTCACATCACCTGCCATCAAATGCGGATTGTCACTTGCCACGTCACCTGCCACCAGATGCAGCTTGTTACTTGTAACGTCACCTGCCACCAGATGCAACTTGTCACTTGCCACATCACCTGCCACAAGATGCAGCTTGTCACGTCATCTGCCACCAGATGCAGCTTGTCACTTGCCACGTCACCTGCCACCAAATGCAGATTGTCACTTGTCACGTCACCTGCCACCAGATGCAGCTTGTCACTTTCCATATCACTTACCACCAGATGCAGCTTGTTACTTGTCACATCACCTGCCATCAGGTGCAGCTTGTCACTTTCCACCAGATGTGGATTGTCACTAGTTACGTCGTCTGCCACCAGATGCGGATTGTCACTTGCCACGGTACCTACCACTAGATGCAGCTTGTTACTTGTCACATTACCTGCCACCAGATGCAGCTTGTTACTTGTCACATCACCTGCCACCAGATGTAGCTTATCACTTGCCACATCACCTGTCACCAGATGTAGCTTGTCACTTGCCACATCACCTGCCACCAGATGCAGCTTGTTACTTGTCACATTACCTGCCACCAGATGCAGCTTGTTACTTGTCACATTGCCTGCCATCAGGTGCAGCTTGTCACTTTCAACCAGATGTGGATTGTCACTTGTTACGTTGTCTGCTACCAGATGCATATTGTCACTTGCCACAGTACCTACCACTAGATGCAGCTTGTTACTTGTCATGTCACCAGCCACCAGATGCAGCTTGTCACTTGCCACATCACCTGCCACCAGATGCAGCTTGTCACTTGCCATGTCACCTGCCACCAGATGCAGATTGTCACTTGTCACATCCCCTGCCACTAGATGCAGCTTGTCACTTGCCACCAGATGCAGCTTGTCACTTGCCATGTCACCTGCCACCAGATGCAGATGGTTACTTGTCATGTCACCTGCCACCAGATGCAGCTTGTCACTTGCCATGTCGCCTACCACCAAATGCAGACGTCACTATCCTGCCACCAGCTGAAGCTTCCCACTATTGCCTGCCAACAAAATATACCAGATGCAGTTTGTCACTTTTTAAATGTAAAGGCAATTTGGTGGCAGGCAACAGTGACAGCAGAGAAAAAAGCTTCTGGCAGTCTCTCCCCAGCTTTTCAGCGTCAAAGCGAGAAACTAGCACAGGGCGGGCAGTGAAAGATGAAGTCATCTCCCTGCTCCCCATGGCTGCACATAACAGAGCAGCCTTTGGCTGTGAGGGAGGAACTCCGGTCATGCGGGGCGGGCGGCCGCTCGCCCTCCTGCTGCACATGTGTCAGTGTCCCTAGAAAACATCTGCACCAGTCCCCAAAACATCTGTCTGTCCCTCATCACATCTGTCACAGTGCACAAAACATCTGTCTGTCCCCCATCACCGCCAACACCAAATAAACCCTGATTTGGGTTATTTTTACCAAAGAAATGTAGCAGTATCACTTTTGGTCAAAATTTATGAAGAGAAATTACTTATTTGCAAAATTTTATAACAGAAAAGAAGAAAAATGCATTTTTTTGGAAACGTTTCCATTTGTAGCGTAAAAAATAAAAACCCCAGTGGTGATTAAATACCACCAGAAGAAAGCTCTATTTGTGTGGAAAAAAAATGATAAAAATTTTATTTGGGTACAGTGTTACGTGACCGCGCAATTGTCATTGAAAGCTGAAAATTGGTTTGGGGGGGGAGTGCCCAGTATTGAAGTGGTTAAGGGGCCAGTGCACCCATACATGTTATACATCGTTGTGCACAGATTTTGGTGCACATTGCAACGTGAATGGTATTCTCGATTTTTAATAAATGTGGATGGTTTTGTAAAGGTAAAACTCTATGATGGTCTTTCTTGAGTTTGATTACAATTGAAGAATCTTATCCTGAGAACTGTTTGGTGAATTAGGAGAAAAACTACAGACAGGATAAGACCCCCGTGGTGGGGAAAAGCACATACAGTATCTCACAAAGGTGAGTACACCCCTACATTTTTGTAAATATTTTATTCTATCTTTTCATGTGACCACACTGAAGAAATGACACTTTGCTACAATGTAAAGTAGTGAGTGTACAGCTTGTATAACAGTGCAAATTTGCTGTCCCCTCAAAATAACTCAACACACAGCCATTAATGTCTAAACTGCTGGCAACAAAAGTGAGTACACTTCTAAGTAAAAATGTCCAAATTAGGCCCATTTAGCCATTTTCCCTCCCTGGTGTCATGTGACTCATTAGTGTTACAAGGTCTCAGGTGTGAATGGGGAGCAGGTGTGTTAAATTTGGTGTTATCGCTCTCACTCTCTCATACTGGTCACTGGAAGTTCAACATTGCACCTCATCGCAAAGAACTCTCTGAAAATCTTAAAAAAAGAATTGTTGCACTACATAAAGATGGCCTAGGCTATAAGAAGATAGCCAAACTCTGAAACTGAGCTGCAGCACGGTGGCCAAGATCATACAGAGGTGTTCCGCTCAGAACAGGCCTCGCCATGGTCAACCAAAGAAGTTGAGTGCACGTGCTCAGTGTCATATCCAGAGGTTGTCTTTGGGAAATAAACATATGAGTGCTGCCAGCATTGCTGCAGAGATTGAAGGGGTGGGGGGGATAGCCTGTCAGTGCTCAGACCATACTCTGCACACTGCATCAAATTGGTCTGCATGGCTGTCATCCCAGAAGGAAGCCTCTTCTAAAGATGATGCACAAGAAAGCCCGCAAACAGTTTGCTGAAGACAAGCAGACTAAGGACATGGATTACTGGAGCCATGTCCTGTGGTCTGATGGGACCAAGATAAACGTATTTGGTTCAGATGGTGTCAAGTGTGTGTGGCTGCAACCAGGTGAGGAGTACAAAGACAAGTGTGTCTTGCCTACAGTCAAGCATGATGGTGGGAGGGTCATGGTCTGGGGCTGCAAGAGCGATGCCGGCTCTGGGGAGCTACAGTTCATTGAGGGAACCACGAATGCCAAGTTGTACTGTGACACACTGAAGCAGAGCATGATCCCCTCCCTTCAGAGACTGGAGGAGTGGAAGAGGACTCCAGTGGCAACCTGTAAATCTCTGGTGAACTCCATGCCCAAGAGGGTTAAGGCAGTGCTGGAAAATCATGGTGGCCACACAAAATATTGACACTTTGGGCCCAATTTGGACATTTTCACTAGGGGTGTACTCACTCTTGTTGCAAACAATTTAGACATTAATGGCTGTGTGTTGAGTTATTTTGAGGGGACAGCAAATTTACACTGTTATACAAGCTGTACACTCACTACTTTACATTGTAGAAAAGTGTCATATCTTCATTTACAAAAATGTGAGGGGTGTACTCACTTTTGTGAGATACTGTATAGACCTATTGTAACATATAGGTCACTTATTTGACATCAGCAAATGATGTGACTGGTGGTGGTAAGCACGTGGTGTTTTGCTGCACAAAACCTTAGGACTCACACATACACAGAAAGGACTCTCTAAGAGACTTTATTTGCATTACTTTTGGTTACATGATTTCACTATATTAGGCGCCATTTACATTTGCTGCGTCAGTTTGGTGGCTTTGGAGTGTAACTTTGCATGAGCATGACTTGGATGTGACTTTGGCTCTTACCAATGATAATGGACAACTGTTGCATTTATAACATTCAGGTGTGATTTTCGTGCAACTTTTGAAAGTTTACATTGCAGTATATGGCACTCAAGTGGCATGAAAGTTGGACCAAAGTAGTGCAGCAACATTTTTAAAATTGCTGTGACTTTAAGTTCCGCATATTTGAATGGTTGTCATTGAAAAACATGGGGTGCTACTTGTCATATGATTTTAGTGTCCAAAGTCGCATGACAAATTGCACAAGTGTGAATGGAGCTTTAGGGCTAGTTTACACTTGCTTTGGCTTCAACACTCATTAAAGCTCATACAGCTTCAACAAGCTTTTATGATGTGTTTTTGAGGCTTCGGCGGTGCTTCTAAGAGAGTTCAGTGAGGCTTTGATGAGGCTTCAGTGATGCACTTTGGAAGCCTTGTTGAAGCTTGGTAAATGCCTTGTGTGTTTGTTGATATCTCACAAATGCAATTTCTCCAAAACAAAGGAAAGCTAAAGCTGAATTACAGCCTCTGAAAAGCCGCAGGTACTTCAAGCGAGGTTCAAATAAGCTTTGTCATAGACTTCTATGGAGGCGTTGGAGAAGCTTTGAAGCCTGGCTAAAGCAAGGGGTATAATTTTTGACGCGAAGCTGCAGCGCAGCTAAGCCAACGCAAGGTGTAAACAGGGCTGTAAGCCAACCATTATTTAGTCACGTGAGCTTTGACTGGCGTTAAGAGAGCTTTAACAAAGCATGTCTGACGCCCTGTTTTGAAGCAAGTGTAAGCGAGCCCTTAATGATTCAAGTTCATGTCATTTTGGAAAGTGCTCATAACAACAGATTTTGACAGAAAAATTGCAAGAGTCACCATTGGAAGTTCTCAATGTTATTCATAAACCGTATTTATATATTATTAGTTTATGTAAAATAGTTTTAATGTATGTTCAAAGGTATAGGATCACAATAGTGGATAGGTAACAACTAACTGTTGGAGGTTCTCACCATCATTCACATATCCTTTTGTTATCACGGTAATAGGGACTGATCATTTGGAATACTACTGGAGGTTATCGCCATTAGTTCAACACTGTAATTTCTAGCAAGTTTTGGGGGAATCTCACTGGGGGTTCCCACCACTATTGTCAATTACTATTTTGTTTCATAGATGCACATTTGTTTTGTTTTATTTGCAATGTACGAGGGTTGGATAGACTGGTTAAAGGTCTCCACTGACATACACCAAACACTATTGCAATAGCACTATACTGTAGATCGTAGTTTACCAGCATCCAATTTGCATGACAGGAGTGTGTCTGGCTCTCAATAGAGCCGGTTCACATATCTTCGTGGCGGCTGCAGAGCAAAATTGCACAGGAGCCCTGTGCGTCTTTGGCTCTGTTTCAGGTCTGAATTCAGGCCTGATTGGTCCCCAAAACGGGGAACAGGGACGTATCAGACCCCTGCTGTCAGCCACATTTAAATCAAGTGTGAACCCAGCCTCAAAGTGCAACAGCACTGAAAGATGGTCTGGGAAGGAATGGGGTTAAATGCACTAAAAAAAATATGTTTGTAATGAATGGTCTGATGACAGGGTCCCTTTAACTATCCATAGAGGCTAGTGCAGCCTCATCGGCGCACATCAGTGCTTTTTATAACAGAAACTAGGGAAAAATATTTTTTTTCAACATTTTCTGTCTTTTTTCATTTGATTAGCAAAAAAAAAAAAAAAAACAGTGGGGATTAAATGCCACCAAAAGAAAGTCCAATCTGTCTTAAAAAAAAAAAGATAAACCTTTAATTTGGGTACAGCGCTGCATGACCGTGCAATTGTCATTCAATGTGCGACAGAACTGAAAATTGGTCTGGGCAGAAAGGGGGTTAAATGCACAAAAATATATTTTTAATGAATGGTGTGATGACAGAGTCCCTTTAACCACTTCCCACCCGCGTCACATCATATGACATCACAAACTTTGAGTGGGGATATCTGAATGGTGCCAGCAGCTACAGGCACTATTCAGATATCGTTTTCTTCGGCTGGCGATTCTGTGCAACATAAGAAGTTCAGCTACTTGATCGTTCTTACAGGCGGGGGGAGCGGGCACAGAAGGTCACCAGTAATCTCTAGGTGCCTCGGAGGTCCGGGCGCGACGTATGAAGTCACGTACGGCAGGCCGGCTGGATGTAAACAATGCCTGGGGACTCAGCTGGAAAAGCCGAGATCGCTTGTTTTTTTTTTTCTGATCTCGGTCTTTCCAGCCTGGAGGAGAGATGTGGGGTCTTATTGACCCCATATCTCTCCAAAAAGAGTACCTGTCACGCACTATTCCTATTACAAGGGAGGTTTACATTTCTTGTAATAGGAATAAAAGTGATCTTTTTTTTTTTAAAGAGACAGTGTAAAAAATAAAATACAGTTAAAATAAACAATAATAAAAAAAAAGTGTAAAGCACCCCCGTTACCGCGAGCTTGTGCACAGAAGCGAACTCATATGTAAGTTACGCCCACATATGTAAACTGTGGTCAAACCACACATGAGGTATCGCCGCGAATGTTAGAGCGAGAGCAATAATTCTAGCACTAGACCTCCTCTGTACCTCTAAACATGTAACCTGTAAATTTTTTTAAAGCATCGCCTATGGGGATTTTTAAAGCAGAGTTCCACCCAAAAGTGGAACTTTCGCTGGTTGGATTCCTCCCCCCCCTCAGGTGTCACATTTGGCACCTTTCGGGGGGAGGGGGAAGAGGACACCTGTTGTTAGACAGGTGTCCTTTTCCACACAAAAAGCAAAGTAGAAATCTTTATCTTCCACGCTCAAGGAGTATAGCTTAACTGCAGTGGTGAAGCAAGGGATGTCTACTGTTGTCAAAGCTGGATAACGTGCCAACCTGCTGCCACCTGATGGACTGGGGTCGTCCCAAACTATAGAAACAAAAAAGCACACAAGGGCGCACTGGCATAGCGCATTATCCTTGATACATTTTAATCCATAAAATCATAAAAACATACTCACAAACAGCTTTTGTGTATAAAACATTCACAGTGCTGGAATGGGTAACGACCGTCTCCTGCCTGTGACCTAGATGGACTTGCTTACGCGTTTCCAGGCCGTAGCCACTTCATCAGAGCCTAGCAAAAAAATGATTTTTATATATAGGAGCGAAGTGTCAGAATTGGCCTTGGAAGAAAGTGGTTAACTATCCATACAGCCTCATCAGCACACATCAGTGAAAAAGAAAACGTACTTATTTGCAATTTTTTATAACAGAAGCTAGGGGGAAATATATATTTTTTTAATTTTCTGTCTTTTTTCATTTGATTAGAAAAAAAAAACAGTGGTGATTAAATACCACCAAAAGAAAGCCCTGTCTCAAAAAAATGATAAACATTTCATTTGGGTACAGCGTTACATGACCGCGCAATTGTCATTCAAAGTGCGACGATGCTGAAAATTGGTCTGGGCAGAAAGGGGGTTAAATGCACAAACAAAAATAGGTTTTTAATGAATTGTTTGATGACAGAGTCCCTTTAACCATATGCCGACCGCCCGCTGCATCGCGAAACGCCGTCACAGGATGGCGGCCACGATAACTATTGTGAGCATGCGCGCCGCCGGAGGCGCGCTTACTGTGTTCGGGGGGCCAAGGAGCGGGTAGGGCGGACTCGATCGCCGCCGGCTACCCGCGATGGCTCCCCCCCCCCGCAGTGAGAGAACGGAGGTCCGTGTAAGTAAACATAGATCTCCTTTCTCATAGAGGGGGAAGGGCGGTGATCACAGGCTTCCTGTATATCAGTGGTTCTCAACTCCGGTCCTCGGGACCCACTAACAGGCCAGGTTTGCAGGATTACTCAATAGACCACAGGTGAGATAATTTGCTGCTCAGTGATTGCAGTATTCTAGTCTGCATCTCCCCAAGGTAATACTTAAAATCTGACCTGTTGGTGGGTCCTAAGGACTGGAGTTGAGAACCACTGCTGTATATGGAAGCCGTGATCATCCCCTTTCCCTAACCACGGCAGCCCAGACACAGTTAGAACACGCCCAGGGAACACAGTTAACCCTTAGAGCGCCCCCTGCAGGTTAACCCCTTCACTGCCAATGGCATTTACACAGTAATCAGTGCATTTTTATAGCACTGATCGCTGTATAAATGCCAATGGTCCCAAAAAAAGTGTCAAAATGGTCCGCTGCAATATCGCAGTACCGCTATAAATGGCAGATCGCTGCCAGATGCTAAGATTTTTTTAAAAAAGTTTAAAAAAATAAAAAAAACAGAAATTAATTCTCCTCATTCGTAAAATGTTTTTTTTATATTTTTTTTTTTTTTTTGGATTTGTATTTTAGCAAAAAGTAAGAAAAATTGTTTTTTTTGCAAAATTGTCGCTCTTTTTTTGTTTATAGCGGTGATCAGAAATGACGCAGAAGTGATCAAATACCACCAAAAGAAAGCTCTATTTGTGGGGGGAAAAAAGAATGCAAATTTTGTTTGGGTACAACGTCGCACGACCGCACAATTGTCAGTTAAAGCGACGCAGTGCCAAATCGCAAAAAGTGCTCTGGTCCTAAAGTGTGAAATCCTTCCGGGGCTGAAGTGGTTAACGATCCATCGAGGATGCAATGATTTGGGCTCTAGATGTATAAAGTCCATGACCTGCAGTGGGACGCTGTATCCGGCAGAGGGCAGCAGAGAGCGGCTTGCTGTCAGTAGATGTAATGAGGACGGTTGTGCCTGTGTATTCCATGACCCAATTTCTCCAGTCCGCCCCCACACCTTACATGTCGGTGTAATCACACACATCACAAGTCCTCGGCCCGCCTATGGAAGAATCAGAACTTTCATTAATAACGCGCCACAAGTTAGCGGCCGTGCTCAGCCATCCCTCCTAAGAAGAGCGGAGCCGTCCGGCACCTGAGGGCCGCCTCAGCCTGCGCCCGCCCGCCCGAGCACATGTCATTACGTAATCCAGCCGGAGAGCGGCCGCCATGGGGTTAACAAATAACCCAATGGGCTATTTTTAGCGTAGCTGTGAACACAGACTTCAGAATGTCACTGAACGGGGCGGGGCCTCACTCCTCACGTGGTGCCCCAAAAAATGTAACAACACAAGAAGCACGCACTTCCCTGTTCTGCGCGGCCGAAGCAACCGAGCGCAGACAACGTCGATGATCCCCGGGCGCTCAAGGCAAGTGGCGATCTGCGATCGGCTGCTGACGCCTCGGTAGGCTGCTCCCGCTCGCGCTGGAGGTTCCATTTTTTTCTCTTCTCTCTTTTATCAGTAAAGTCTTCCCTGAGGAAGGATGGGGGCTGCGAGGGGTCAGAAAGGTGGAGCGGAGTCGTGCGCGGAGCTGTGACACAAGTGCGGGGAAATCCCTCCGCCGGACAGTGGCGGTGTGTCTCACTCCGGGAAAAGTCCCAGCCTCCTTGTGACACTTTGACAGGTGTGTCCCTCCGCCCCGCACTCACTCTGACAGGACTCCCCTCACAGCTGGGACCCCACACCACTCCCTCCCGTGTAATAGGACACCAGTGGCAGGTAAGCGGCACTTCCAGGTGCCTGTGCTCTCTGCTGACAGCCACATGAGGCGCCCCTCATACAGCCCAATGGACAGAGGTGTGCGCACTTCATACATCGCCTGCTTGGGAAAAGTCCATGCAAGTCCCACCTCAGCCACACGCCTTTTACTTTGCATTGGCCTATAGAGGACGCTGTCCTCTGTGTGCAATTTCTGCTTCAGAAATGCGCATGTTAGGTGTGCGCCAACGCACCTCGATGGGACGCAGAACGCAAAAGGAGCGCCAAAACTTTTTGGAGTTTCTTGGACATGTGAAGCGTCCCCATAGAGATGCATTGAGGTCACATTCCATAATGCTGAGGTGTGATTGGGCGCTTAAAGTGGACCTGTCATGGTGTGCTGGTTCCTTCACTGGGATTGGCTGGGAAGCAGTGATATGATCCGCCGTGTGAGCGCTGTCTAGTCCTCTGTAAGCCCGGCTTCACACTGATGCGATGCGACCAGCTGCCATTTTTGCTGGAGTTCAGAGCAATTTGACTTGCGCTAAAGACACGGGCATGTTCGGAACTGCATGTGTCCGATCCCGCCAGGAAGTTTGCACAGCGCCACGCTAATCACAGGCAGTGAAACATTTCCCGATGCGCAGCTGCAGACATCAGGAAATGTTTCACTGCCTGTGATTAGCGTGGCGCTGTGCAAACTTCCTGGCGGGATCGGTTCTGAACACGCCCGAGCTAGGGTTGCCACCTCATCCCTTTAATCCAGGACACATGAATTACACAGGTTCTGAGGCTAACTGAATGCAGATAAGGCACCAAGTGAGTTTAATTACCACCTTAATCAGCCACAGAACCTGGGTAATTAATGCGTCCTGGATTAAAGGGATGATGTGGCAACCCTATCCCAAGCCCATTCCTGCTAAAAGATCAGTGGCAGCCGGTGGTAATGTTTTGGGGGGGCGGCAAACGGTATCACCCTCCCCACACATGAATGGGGGTGGCAGTGTTCTGTCAAAATAGTGGCCGTGGGTAGAGCATGGGGGTGGTGGCCGTGGATAGAGGGGGTGGAGCTTGGGCGCCCCTAATGGTGCCAGCCACCACTGCTAAAGACAGTACGAATTTAACCACTTCAGCCCCGGGAAGGTTTTACCCCCTTCCTGATCAGGCCATTTTTTTTTTTTTTTTTTTTTTGCAATCAGGCACTGCATTACTTTTAGGCCCCTTTCACACTGTGTTGTTTTTCAGGCGCTGCTGTACTAAGAATAGCTCCTGTACAGCGCAAAAATAGCCCCGCAAGCAGAATATTTGGGGTGGTGCACTGAGCGGTGTTTACACCACATCTACACCGCCCCCTCCATTGTAATCAATGGGCGGCGCTTCCAAAGCAGCTGAACTCTGCCTCGGAAGCACCGAGTGGTGGCGCTTTTAACCTCTTGTTAACCCCCTTCGTGGTGCAGCGCCGCTAAAATTAGCGGCGCTTCTCCACTACTCCCCCACCCCAGTGTGAAAGTAGCCTAACTGACAATTGTTCAGTCATACCCAAATAAAATTGATGTACTTTTTTTCCCCCACAAATAGAGCTTTCTTTGGTGGTATTTGATCATCTCTGCGTGTTTTTTTTCTGCTATAAACAAAAAAACACCGACAATTTTGAAAAAAAAATTTTTTTTTTAATTTTTTATATATATATATATATATATATATATATATATATATATATAAATTTTTTTTTTTTTTTTTTTTTTTTTTTACTTTTTGCTCTAATATGCTAAAAAAAAAAAGGGGGAAACAAATTTTCTTCATCAGTTTAGGCTAATATGTATTTTTCAACATATTTTCGGTAAGAAAATTGTAATAAGCGAATATTGATTGGTAGATATAACGTCTATAAACTAGGGGGAAGATTTTTGGACTTTTCATTGGTTTTATTGGTAATGGTGGTGATCTGTGATTTTTAGCGGGATTGCAGCAGACAGATCTGACCTTAAAGTGATACTAAACCCTCATGTTTTTTCGCCTATATCTGTTACTAAATAATAGCATTACATGAGAAGTCTAACCTTTTGTGTCATTATCGCTTTTAAGTTGTTTTATTCAGGCTCAGTTTTTCCCATTTCCGGTTGTCCTGTTTGCTGGGTGACCCGTGTATTGCCGATCTCATAGTGTCACCCGTGTGTGCGCGCTCACATCTATGGGACTTACAGTCCTGTGTAAGAGTGCTGGCTGCGCCCACACTCACTGTGTCCCCGTGCACGGAGGACCCTGTAGCTCTGCCTCCCATGTGCTTTGACACTATGAGATCGGCAATACACGGGCCACCCAGCAAACAGGACAACCGGAAATGGGAAAAATGGAGCCTGAATAAAACAACTTGGAAGCGAAAATGACGCAAAAGGTTAGACTTCTTATGTAATGCTAATATTTAGTAACAGATATAGGCGAAAAAAAAAGTGAGGGTTTAGTATCACTTTAAAGCTCCGTTCACATCTAGGTGGTTTTCTGCTCTAAGCCCCAGCTCTAAAAATGCCCAACAAGACAAATCCCATTCATTTCAATGGCCCCTGGTCACATCTGAACATTTTGTCACCTTAAGCAAAATGCTCGTCATTCAAAAAAATACATGAGCAGCTTTTTTGGCAGATTACCGGCGTTTTACTGCTTTTCATTGGTGACTTGTCAACTTCAAAACACCTTTACAAAAATGCCTGTAAAATAACAACGCCTAGATGTGAACCTTACACACTTTGTTGCAGATACTTACCTTTTGCTATTCTGAGGAAATAGCTGTTTGTCTGTCTGTATCCATGTCCAGAGTGAATGTAAATGGGAGTGATTTTATGATCATCAATCAGCTGCTGCACTTACAGGGTTCTAATGAGGAATGTTGCAGGGTCTGCATCCCTTTAGGCATGATTAACCCTTTTGGAGTGTCTCATCATACCGCAGGGTGAATGTATTTATTGTATGGTTGGAACTGTATTGTAATGTGTATTTATGTGCTGCGTCGCAGTACAGGGTGGAATGTATACTGATTTAAGTTTTTTTTTTTTTTTTTTTTGTTTTTTTTTTATATTTCATATAGTATAAAGTATATATTTAAAAAAAACAAAACCGACATTGTTGCCGGGGATGCTTAAAAACTGACTTGTGCCTTAGGCAGACTTCTGGGGAAATCGGTAAGCCAATCACACAAGCAGGAAGTGATGTTTCTGGGGGACATTCTGTACACATTCTGTTTGCCATATTTCATTGTATTTTACAGAAAATTGCAGAGCTGCTTTTTTTTTTTTTGAAAATCTGTTTTAGGAAAGGTCATATTTAATAGTGTTTTATCACAACGGGGGGAAGTGTGTGTGTGTGTGTGTGTGTGTGTGTATATATAATATTATACACAGTCCTCTGAGTTCAGTTCAGACCACTTCACTATAAAAAGGTAGGGCATGCTGTCATTTTTATTTATTTTTTATTTTTTTGACACCTTGCGACTTAGTGACATTTCAATAAAGTAAAAAAAAAAAAAATTAAAAAGTGAACAGTGAAGTGGATTTCTTTTATTATGCAAGCTTTACAACGCACAGCAGCAGGAGCTACATGTTTATGTCATTTGAAATATTTTTAGTGTCGGCTGGTCACAGAGGCAGTGAGAGACTAGATCGTCTCTGATTGCCTCTATGGCTTTGGAGGATCAGAACAACATCATGATGTCACTTCCAGTCCAGGTGGTTACTTCTATATTTTATTTTATTTATTATTATTTATTTTTTATTCTTATTTTAATTTTTTTGCTTTTAAAGGTAAATAAGAGATTTGGGGTCTTTTTGACTCCAGATTTCTACATTAAAGAGGGCCTATCATCCTAATTTCTATTACTATGGGTGTTTACATTCTTTTGTAATAGAAAATTTGGTGATAAAAAAAAATTTAAGGGACAATGTTAAAAAAAAAAAAAAAAAAAAAA
>BLSH010367311.1:349322-369554 GCA_018402905.1 Glandirana rugosa
TAATTTTTTCCATAATATGTAAAAATGTTTCAATCCTAAGTGTATATGAAGTTTACACCACGGACGTCCAAAAAGACTAAAAAACTTGAGGTCGATTGTGAAATATTCGTCAGTGTCGTGAGTCAAAAAAAAGGGGAAAACCTTATTTCCAAAATGTATTTACCTATTTTCGTCTAGTAACATTTTTCGGGATATTCACCATATACCGTACAAAGTTGCGAGGTTTACAGTAAAAACCTGTCAATACGGACCATGTGTGTTGTTTACTAACAGACAAAAAAACGTACGATTAGAGTATAGTTTTTTAATTCTCAAATGCTTTTAAGAGCATATCGTCTTATTTTTTATGACCAAATCTTATTTTTTTTTTTTTTTTTTTTTGTTTAATCAGTACAGCTGTTCAAAAATACAATACAAATACACTACAACACATTACATCACTTTTTTATTCTGCTATACGAGAATTTTCGTAAACTCTTAATTTTTTGATATGAGATTAGCATGCAAAAAAACAGACAATCATTTGTTGTGTGTACCAGGCATAACTGTCCAAAAATGACATTTGGAGCGTTGAAACATGCCATATACCACTTATAGGGCTTTTTACAATGATCTGCTTTTATCCATTTATGTAAAACCTTTATTCCAAAAGGGGAAAAAAAACTGAGTGCTGTGACTGCTTATAAAGTGTTAGCTGGAGTTCAAAAAATCAGAAAAACCTGCAGGCACCACATTTGAAGTATATGTGAATCCTAACTTTGTAAAAATGTATAATACCTTTTTTAATTTCAAAGTGATTGTAAAGTCTAGTGTGTTGTTGGGGGGTGTGTGTGTGTGTGTGTGTGTGTGTGTGTGTGTGTGTGTTATACTTACCTCCTCTGTGCAGTGGACTTGCACAGAGCAGCCCAGATCTTCCTCTTCTCGGGTCCCTCTTCTGTGCTCCTGGCCCCTCCCTCCTGTCGAGCACCCCCACAAGCAAGTAGCTTGCTATGGGGCACTCAAGCCAAGTCACAGCTCCCTGTGTCCATTCAGACACTGAGCCACGGCCTTGACTGGCCGCCCTCACTCTCTTCTGATTGGCTAGCTGACTTTGACATCAGCGGGAGCCAATGGCACCGCTGCTGTGTCTCAGCCAATCAGGAGGGAGAGTCCACATTCGTGGACATTGCTGGACCAGAGAGATAAGTATTAGAAGGGCTGAAGTGGACTGCTGCACACACAAGGATTATTATCTTAAAGCGGTTGTATACTGTCACCGCATAATAGCTCATTATGAAATACCTCAGAATGAAGCTCCGACCAGGCGGCTCGTTCGCCGCAGAGGGAGCTGAAATTTTCCCTCGGGGCTTCCTTCCCGGGTTCACGGCTCCGGCTACTCACATGTGCGCGGGAGCTCTTTTTTTCCGGCGAGATGCACCGGGTCATCACCGGTACATCACTGCGCATATGCCGCCGACGTTAGCGGCTGCATGCAAGTGGAATATCTCCTAAACTGTACAGGTTTAGGAGATATTCATTTTACCTACAGGTAAGCCTTATTATAGGCTTACCTGTGGGTAAAAAATAGCTTTTGGAGGTATACAACCGCATTAAAGTGGATGTAAACCCTCCATATAGCCAGTGAAATGAACAGCCTCAGATGATACAAAGAGATAAAACAAATCTCCCTACATAAGTATTGCATGTATATCTGCTGTCTTCATCTTTATATCTCCTTTAGAAAGTGCAGATTGTGTTAACATTTTTCTCTTCCTGGTTATCTCTAGGAGTGGATCATTTGCATACAGCCAAGACAGCTGATTGGAGGAAAGGCACACACCCCCTCTCCTCATAGGCAAAGGCAGAAAGCAATGTACATAGCTCTGCTCTTTGATGGCAATGAGCTAGTATGCCTCGCATACTAGCTCATTATGAAATACTTACCTCAGAACAATGCAGTGAATCGGTGCTGGCACACCGAGTACACGGCCAACATCTTTCACCGGAGTTACTTCCAGGTCTGCAGGCTCCGGCGGCGTGATTGGCTGAAGCTGCTGGTCATGGCATGGGCCCTGAAGAAACGGCACCAGCAGCCTGTTTCTTCAGTGCTCATGCACCAATGATGTCGGCAAAAGCATACTGCAAGTTTAGAAGATCTGTACGGTACCTACAGGTAAGCCTTATTATAGGCTTACCTGTAGGTACAAGTGGTGTAACTAGGCTTACAACCACTTTAAGGCAAATGTTTGTAATTCTCTCTAGCTTCTCATGTCATTCTAAAACTCCTGCCACACTGTACAGCCCAAGGCCCACAACATTGTGTTAGCCTGCAGCTCTGCAGAATCCTGAGTCTGATCTTCTAAATGTTCTTTGAAGTACTAGCTAAGGTGCTTCAGACTACATAAGATGAATGGATAATCGGCTCTTTAATATGAAGAGACAAAAATGAACCTCCAACGTGTGTGTGTGTGTGTGTGTGTATATAATGTATATACCCCAGCTCCCAAAGTGGATTGGGGAAGTCTCCCCTTAAATACATGCATGATCAAGTGTTCTTGTACACTAGCAATGTTCATATTGGGAGGAATTTTGTATGTGGGTTAAGTAACATTTTAAAATATTTCAGTGTAATCTCACTGCATATTAATACACACTGTAATCTGTGGTATGGTTCCCTGTTTATAAAGGCTGTTTCTTTCTATTTAATTTTTAACATTTTATATTGCTGCAATTTAAGTTATTTTATTGCATCACTGTCACTTGGTTTCAGTAATGGACTCTTTAGTGAACTAGAACTATTTTAAATCTTTATTAACAAAGCAGCGTTATAAAAGAGCACATGTCTTGCATGTACTCGATCATTGCATTTTTTTTTTTTTTTATGCCGTCTTTCCCTAGTCTCTTATATGCCATGCATTACACCCATTCACCATACTGAAGACCTACTACTCTGACTCCAACTGTTGTAATAGTGACTTATCCCTTGCTGAGACCTCTATGCCTGGCCTGTATAAGCAGATATAATCACTGCGGACAGTCTTTATCAGATAGCTTGAACTCACCAGACACCAATTCTTCCATAAAGCATAGTGTCGCGTACCTGGTGGTCAAGTCTGACTTGTGCAAGGGACAACCTCACTTGTGGCCCTGGTTCAAGCACCCCTGGTAGTGGAGACAGGGGATCCTGGAGCGCAGGGGGGCACGAGGGCTGGATACAGTCTCTGATGGTAGCTAAAAATCCACTGGAGCTTGTGCAACACAAGAGTAGTGGTGCAGGCCGGGTCGTTAACAGGCTGGCGGTGAAGTACAGAAGGATCAGGCAGGCGGGTGGTCAAGTTCAGGCAGGGTCGTCAACAGGCGGGCAGGCAAGGTACAGGAGGGCTAGGCAAGAGAGTGGTTGTAGGCAGTCCAAAGGTCGGTGCAGGCAGAAATCAGCAAAGTCAGGCAATCCGGGTCACAGGAACAGAGGAACAGATACAGGTTGCTCAGGAACACACACTATACACTGTAGAACAGACAGCATTTGATACAGGGTGCACACTGTTTAAATAGAGCTGCCCGGCGCCGCCTCCTCCGGGAGTGTGAAGAAAGCACAACAAAGTGCAAACAAGTCCTCAGCACAGTCTTCTTCTAACATGTAGATTTATTGCAAATAGCAGGTACAGCAGGCAACAAATGTGGCAGATGGTTGAAAGATGGTATCTGCAGGTCAAAACTTGGTAATGTGTCCTAAGATGCGAGCAGATTGTGTGAGGCCTAAAACATGAGTGGCCATGTTCTTCCTCATGAGACAGCGGGAGGATACAGGAAGAGGAAATTGCATCACAGAGTGACCCAGGAAAAGGAAATTGCCTGAAAAGCTGGGAGGGGCACACTTAGAAAACAGAACATCACAATGCAATATCCAAACCAACCTCAAGATGGCAGTGTAATAACCAACTATACAAACATTAATATAACTATGCATAGCTATTATGTTTACATGATAATTACATGTAACAGCACACCAACGTTGGATTAGCTTTCCAGTCCATATTTTAGATTGGGTAAATGACAACAACGTCCAAGCTCCTTTTTAAAGTGATTGTAAAGGCTCACTTTTTAAAAAAAAAATAACAAACATGTTATACTTACCACCTCTGTGCAGTTACATTTGCTCAGAGGAGCCTGGGTCCTCCTCTTCTCGGGTCCCTCTTTGCTGCTCCTGGCCCCTCCCTCCTTTGAGTGCCCCCTCAGCCAGAAGCTCTCTATGGGGGCATCCTAGCCAAATCAGAGCTCTGTGTATCCATTCAGACACTGAGACCCGACCTGGCCTCGCCCCCTCTCTCCCCTGATTGGCTGACAGACTTTTACAGCTGCGGGAGCCAATCGCGATGCTGCTGTGTCTTAGCCAATCAGGAGGAGTATACTGGATGGCTGAGGAGATCGTGAACATTGCTGGGGAGAGAGATGGGGCTCAGGGTAAGTATTAGGGGGCGCTGGGCAGGCTGCTACACACAGAAGGGTTATTATCTTAATGCATAGAATGCATTAATATGAAAAACCTTCTGCCTTTACAACTCCTTCAAGGTTTAATATACTCATTCTGCTGTGTTAAGAAACCCTCTGGCACAAATATTTGTCACAAAATCTGGTGTGGCTACTTTGCTGGGTATAATATAACGGGCTTAGCATGTTTGCAGGTGCTGGGCCGACTGAACTGAGTTTGGTGCTTACATCTGTGTGGGGTATGATGTGTGTGCCCGCTGTGCTTGGTATGGTATATACAGTATCTCACAAAAGTGAGTACACCCCTCACATTTTGGTGAATATTTTATTATATCTTTTCATGTGACAACACTGAAGAAATGGCACTTTGCAAAAAAGTAAAGTAATGAGTGTACGTACAGCTTGTATAATGGTGTAATTTTGCTGTCGCCTCAAAATAACTCAACACACAGCCATTAATGTCTAAACCGCTGGCAACAAAAGTGAGTACACTCCTAAGTGAAAATGTCCGAATTGGGCCCAAAGTGTCAATATTTTGTGTGGCCACCATTATTTTCCAGCACTGTCTTAACCCTCTTGGGCATGGAGTTCACCAGAGCTTCACAGGTTGCCACTGGAGTCCTCTTCCACTCCTCCATGACGACATCACAGAGCTGGTGGATGTTGGAGACCTTGTGCTCATCCACCTTCCATTTGAGGATACCCCACAGATGCTCAACAGGGTTTAGGTCTGGAGACATACTTCGCCAGTCCATAACCTTACCCTCAGTTTCGTTAGCAAGGCAGTGGACGTATTGGAGGTATGTTTGGGGTCGTTATCATGTTGGAATACTGCCCTGCGGCCCAGTCTCTGAAGGGGGGGTATCATGCTCTGCTTCAGTATGTCACAGTACATCTTGGCATTCATGGTTTTCTCAATGAACTGTAGCTCCCTAGTGCCGGTAGCACTCATGCAGCCCCAGACCACAACACTCCCACCACCATGCTTGACTGTAGGTAAGACACACTTGTCTTTGTACTCCTCACCTGGTTGCCACCTCACATGCTTGACGCCATCTGAACCAACTAAGTTTATCTTGGCTTCATCAGACCACAGGACATGGTTCCAGTAATCCATGTTCTTAGTCTGCTTGTCTTCAGCAAACTGTTTGCGGTCTTTCTTGTGCATCATCTTTAGAAGAGGCTTCCTTCTGGGACGACAGCCATGCAGACCAATTTGATGCAGTGTGCGGCGTATGGTCTGAGCACTGACAGGCTGACTTGCCACCCCTTCAACCTCTGGGGCAATGCTGGCAGCACTCATACGTCTATTTCCCAAAGACAACCTCTAGGTATGACGCTGAGCACATGCACTCAACTTCTTTGGTCGACCATAGCAAGGCCAGTTGTGTGTGGAGCCTGTCCTGTTAAGCCACTGTATGGTCTTGGCCACCGAACTGCAGCTCAGTTTCAGGGTCATGGCAATCTTCTTATACCCTGGGCCATCTTTATGTAGAGCAAGAATTCCTTTTTTCAGATCCTCAGAGTGTTCTTTGCCATGAGGTGCCATGTTGAACTTTCGGTGACCAGTATGAGAGAGTGAGAGCGATAACGCCAAATTTGCACACCTGCTCACCATTCACACCTGAGACCTTGTAACACGAACACCGGGGAGGGAAAATGGCTATATGGGCCCAATTTGGACATTTTCACTTAGGGGTGTACTAACTTGTGTTGCCAGTGGTTTAGCTTCTGTATTCAGTAGGGTTTGTGTGCTGGTGCTGTACCCACTGTGCTGGGTATGGTGTGGGTGAATATATGCTGCTGTACTGGGTATGCTGTATGTGTGGGTCTGTGCGCTTGCACACTGCCCACTTTACTGGGTATATTGTTTGTACTGGTACTGCACCCACTGTGCTGGGTATATTTGTGTGTGCTGATGTATCCTCTGAGAATGGTATAGTGCAGGGATAAGCAATTAGTGGACCTCCAGCTGTTGCAAAACTACAAGTCCCATCATGCCTCTGCCTCTGGGTGTCATGCTTGTGGCTGTCAGTCTTACTATGCCTCGTGGGATTTGTAGTTCTGCAACATCTGGAGGTCTGTTAATTGCATATCCCTGGTATAGTGTGTGTGTGTGTGTGTGTGTGTGTGTGTGTGTGTGTGTGTGTAATGAATGACACCTGAATACACTGATGTGCGATTTTAACAGCGCATTTTGAATTAGTGGCGATTTCGCCCGCAATTTAAAACGCCCAAGTGTAAACACGCAGTGCGATTCTGCCATGATTGTTGCGTGAGAAATTATGCTGCAATCCTGCAAACCAGATTGCGCTATGCATGTCGCCCCAAAAAGTTCCGGAACTTCTTTTGGGCGACACACATTGTGTCAGAATCGCACCATGTTTTTAGGTGCTATTGAAATTAATGGCACCTGAATGCGGTGATGCGTGATTTGAAACATTGAATTTTAACAGAGCTTTTGAAATCGCAGGCAGAATCGCAGCAATTCCGCCGGCGATTCAAAACTCCTATATGATAATGCCTGTGATCTCAAAACGCACTACAATCACAAAACGCAGGTTCAGGTGATATCTTCAGGGAGCCACTGAAACCGCGTGGCGTGGTTTTGCCTTGCTTGTCATGGGATTTATTGCATGGCAAATCTCATCGCATGAACCTTAACGCCCTAAAAAAGCTCCTGCTCCTCCCCCTTTTTTTTTTTTTCTTGGCACCATGTTTCACGCAATGCAATTTGCGGCAAAACAGCACTACATTTTAGGTGCCATTAAAAATAATGGCACCTGAACCTGCATTTTGCGATTTGTAGTGATTCTGCCACGATCCCAAAGCACCCAGGTGTGAATGGAACCTTCTCTGCACGGTCCTTGTAGTCTCTTTCATGCTTTTCACAGTATTGAGGCTGTTGCTGCATCAACTGTACAGGGTGTGGTGCATGTGTATTGGTTTTTGTGGTACCCACTGCCCTGGATATGGCGTGGGCGTGCTTCTGCGCCCACTGTGTTGGGCATCTGCTGTGTGTAGTGGTGTTCATGCAAATTACTGAAAATAAAAAAAGGTAATTTTTTTTAAATGTGTTGTGTTTTTTTTTTTTTTTTTTGTCTGTCTTTTCTGTTTGCCTGGAGTTGTCAGATGTTAGGCTCCTTTCACACCAAGGCGTTGGAAAAAAGCCTGTAAAATCCTGTAAAACGCCATGATTTTAGTGTGTGTTTTTGCAGCACTTTTGAAGCGCTAGCGCTATAAATAGCCTCCCTCTAATGTCGGTTTTTAAGCGCTTTTCAAGCGTTTGTGTTTCAATCATGTGACCTTTCCACAGCCTCAGTTTTTCAAGCGCTTAACCATTATTTTCAATGGACATGGGCGTTTTTGAAGTGCTATTTTGAGCACACAAAACAAGCTGAAAAGATGCTGCTTGCAGGACTTTTAGCAACGCCTAGCAAGCGCAACGCCTCGGTTGTGAAAGCATCCATTGAGATGCATGGGGAGCGTTTTTGGTGTGTGCTTTTTATGTGCTAATTTTAGAGCACAAACGCCTGAAAAACGCCTTGGTGTGAAAGGGGTCTTAAGCTATTTATTTGCAACATGGGTCCACTCAGGCTTCATTCGGCCTTGCATCGACACCTGTTCTATGTGCAGGCCACATTTTGTTATTGCACCTGAGCCCTATGCTGTGTGCAGGCAGCCTATAGAGGTGGATGCAGGCATGTGTACATGTACACCGTTACATATCAAAATTTCACATGCATGCAGAAGGGGGTGCATGGATCTGAACATACACTGCATCTGCTGCGTGCATGTCCAATTTTGGTAGCTCTGTCCATGCAGTTTGGGTGGATACAGGGGCAATAACCAATGTGGTCTGGGCACAGAATGGGTATCAATACTCGTTTCCTATTTAAGCTTTATTTATGTCTGCATCGTTTTGGAACCTCTTAGTATTATGCTAAAGTAGAAGTGCATAGCATTTTATAAAACAAAATCTGTTCTATTCATTCGGTTATCACTGCTTGTGTTTTCTTGGCCACTATCATATGTTTTTTATTTGGCTTGTTTGAGTCTCCATTTGAATCTTCCCTGTAAATGGCAATACATCCCTGAGTCTAGCAGTGACTGCCTCTAGCACAGGATTTAAGCAACAGCGGAAGAGGAAGTGGGAACAACACCCTTCTTAGACTTTTGTGCAACATTTAACAACTTACACTTCGTCCTCCAATACCAGAAGTGGGGGCTGAATTCTTCAGGAAAAGCTAATCATTGGTGACCCTACTAGCTAATGCCAGTTTTGGATGGTGTTGACAATTTAGACTGGTACACACGGGCTGAATATCAGCTGGTTCAACAGCAAGCATCCGACATTCGGCCTGCGTGTACAGCTGTCCTGATAGAAGCCGGTCTATATGCTCATACACACCAAAAGAAAATCGGCAAACATTTTCGTCCAAGGAAATTTCATACGATTTTCGTATAGTGTGTATGCAACTTTCGACAGCTGTTTCCAAATTTTTGTACGAAAATTCCCAGAGGGACAAGCTCTGAAATTTCTCAGATGGGAGCAGAACGAATCGTAACATTTTCGTACAAGAAAAATCAGAAAAGAGAGACTGCGCATGATCCGTAACAATAAGCAGCAAAAAAAAACCTTTGTCGTACGAGAATTTTCATACAAAATTTCTTTCATCGATGTGAAACAAAACCGATTTTCTTATATGGTTTACTGGCTGACGCTAGGGGGAACTGCCACCATGTCATTAATACAGTGATGATACTATACACTGGCACTGTACTAATAACACTGGCTGGGAAAGGGTTAACCTCCTAGGGTGATCAAGGGGTTAAATATGTGCCTAACTATGTGTAATGTGTGTACAGTGTGCTGCTTTTACTAGCTGACCTTTTCATTTTCTCAGGGATGAAGTGAGAAACTGACCGATCCTCCCTTCCTACAGAGCTCTGTGTTTACCAACACAAGGGCTCGGGGCTGTGATTGTACAATCAGGAATGGGCTCGGCGTGTTCGGAACTGCACGTGTCCGAGCCCGCCAGGAAGTTTGTACTGCGCCGCACTAATCGCAGGCAGTGAAACCTTTCCCGATGCGCGGCTGCAGTAATCTGGAAATATTTCACTGCCTATGATAAGTGCGGCGCAGTGCAAACTTCCTGGCGGGATTGGGCACATTCGGTTCCGAACATACCCAAGCCCATTCCTGATTGTACACAGCCGATCAGCAGGTCCTGGCCATGAATTGTTGCCTGGGACTTCTGACACACTCCCGCTGCGCACACAATTACTGTGAGAGCTGGGGGGGTGCGCATGCACCTCCTAAAGTAGGTAGCGACATACGGTTATAAAGTTTTGCCTACAGTGGGTGCTTGCCCACAGTACATTGCAGACAAGTCCGCAAGTGGTTAAAGAGGGGTAAACTTAAATAATATGGTTGGAAAAATATACATACCCTTCGTTTTTTAAAACATCTTTTGGTTTTATGACAGTATTCAGTCTTTTGGGGTTAGGAGTCTTTCAGCATAGCACATCATGCCTTTGGAATCTTTGCCCACTCTATCTTGCAGAAGTGCTCCCAATCGGTCAGATTGTGAGGGAAACTCCTATGCACAGCCCACTTAAGGTCACCCCACAGATTTTCAATTGAATTTCGGTCCAGGCTTTGGCTGGACCTTTCAAAAACTTTTATCTTCTGTTGAAACCAATGTTTTTTGTTGATTTGGAAGTATGCTTTGAGTCGATGCCGTCCTGAAAGGTGACCTTCAGAGACCTGGAGGTTTTGTGCCAAAACTGACTGATATGATACCTTGACTAAAGCTGTAGTTCCATCTCAAGAAAAACCACCCCAGAGCATAATACTGCCACCATCATGCTTCACTGTGGGTATGGCACATTTTGCAACATACCTACTTTTGTGAATTATGCTGAAATATTCATCCTTGGTCTCATCAGACCGTAACACGTTTTCCCACATGCTTTTGGCAGACTTCATGTAAGTTTTTGTAAAATGTAGTATCAGCTTGAATATGATTGGTTGATTCTGAAAGCAGACACATCCCTAATTATAACAGGGTTTATACACTTATGTAACTGCATTATATTTTATTTTTAATTCCCCCCACTTAACAATTTCAGTTTGTTTTTAGTTGAATTGTACAAGTTCTAGGTCACATTAAGGCCCCTTTCACATTTGTGCAACCGGAAAGTCGCACAATTATGCACTGCAATTTTTGCTGTGGTCTATGAACCTCAAGTTGCATCAAAGTCAGACCAAAGTAGTGCAGGAACTACTTTGAAATTGCTGGGAATTGAAGTCGCACAGATATGAATAGTACTCATTGGAAATCATGGGGTACGACTTGTAATGCGACTTTGCAGTCCCAAGTCGCACAAGAGTGAAAGGGGCCTAAGCCCGGGTTCAGACTGATGCAATCTCAGAAATCGCATGTGATTCGCACCTGCACTGCGGGTGCCGATCACATGCGATTGTATGGCTGAACTCGCATTAGACTCGCACAAAAAAAGGTACATGTACATGGAAAAAAATTCTGAAGTGATTTATTTTGGTCTGAATGTTTTATGTCTCCAAAACCTTGTATTTCTACAGAGGTGTGTAGACTTTTTCTATCCAGTGTAATACTAGCTGTCCCTGTTGAAATGCAGTCTCCACTACTTCTCTCTGTGTCGCTGAGAAATCTCGTTCTATCTCACGTAAAAGGAAAAGAAAGTTAAAGCCAGGAAGTTGACTGAAGTAGGGGAAACGGAACAGAGTTATTCAAGCACATCACTGTAGAGCCGTAGTGTTTAGGCTGGCTGACCTCTTGCTGCTATAGAGACTGTCTGTAGGGAAGACCCTGCAGCTGTGTAAGGCAAAGCCTCAGCCCAGAAATAAAAGAGAACATGGACTTAGGTGTGGTCGCACTAGATTTCTTCCTCTGATTCTCTGGTATGTATGCTGCAAAACTAATTTTATGTCCTTACCTTTTTTGATTTATTTGATTTTATTTCATTTGATTTTACTGTAAACTTAGTATGTTAACTTTACTAACTGTATACTGTGGAAAAACTATCAGCTGTGCTATTCATTACATTATTTTTACACTGGAAAAGGTTGAACGCAGTCACAGCTGTAGAGAATTAATCTCTCTATATAGCTGCTTCTCTGCAGGGTGTGTCAGGTACGTACTACTGATCTCTATTAAGAATACCTTCAGGTCCTGTGTTTTTTTTTTAAATTTTTAAATGTTTTATAGGTACATTTTTAAAAGCATCTACATTTTAATTTGTAAAGGCTCTGCTTTAATTCTGTAACCTAAAAAGACACTTGAAAGAAGTATTTTTTTTTTTGCTCCTTTTTAGATGAGGGATATTCTGTACTTCTGAAACCTCCAGGGTCCTGTGCTATGGTGTACGAACTATTATGGGTGGGTGTGTGTGTGTGTGTGTGTGTGTGTGTGTGTGTTGGTGTTTTTTTTGTGTTCTCGTTTCCACCAAAGAACTTGCTGGAGAGGCCTAGACTGATACCAGCATCTTTAGCACCTGTATGCACGGCTTTGGCACACAACATGCCATGCTCTACTGATATTTAGTTATTTAGTGCTTTCACTTAGAGCTAACAGTAAGTAAACTTCCCTGGCAGGTTTACTGAGCCAGGTGAAGTGCATTCTATCAGGTCTGCTTGTTCTGTGACATTTAAAGACAAGTGCAAATTGGATACAGGAACCCCTCTGAACATGTAAGTGCCAATAAGAAGGCTGACCTTACAAAACCCAGACTGTTTAGAACCTGTGTCTGAAGTTTGGGTTTATGGCATGAGCAGCTAATGTGCACCCTTTTTTTTAATTTTTTTTATTTATTTTTTTTTACTCCATCACTGGAATACTTTCCGGTGGGTTCCATCCTCTGGTGTCCACATCACTGCTTGCCTTGCGAAACTTCTATGTTTCCTATTGACTTTCCAGTGGCCTGTCATTGGCTATCCAGCGGCAAAGTCCTCTCTGGATCCAGATGGGTGATGTCAGTGCAAAGGAAGTGTAGAGGGAGGTGATCTCGGGTATATCTGCAGTGCTGGATTAGCGTGCCCGGAACCCTGAAATGACACCACAAGGGACCTGGACACGGAACTTTGAGTATAAATTGCTTCATCAGTAAAAACACCCTCCAGGATAGGTTCATGTGTGTGTGTGTGTGTGTGCTGGTGTCATACTTTGCCTGGGGTGAAGCAATACAATCCTTGCTTTTTATGTATGCAGAAACGCAGTTGGGATACAGAGAGCATTGCTGCCATGCACTTTCATGGCAGGATCTCTGAATTGTGTTTTAATGAAAACAGCATGTTTAAAAATATAGTAATTGGCTCCGTCATGCCTTTTTCAGTTCAGGCCAGGTATACGTCTCTTAGCCAGATTGATACCCCACTTCTAGAACATCTAGCTACTGATACTGATAAGAAGGGCCTTATATCATCTCTCTATGGGTCGCTTTTAAACCGTTTCCAAGGCAACCTGCAGCTTCCAGGCAGGAGAGGCTAGTCTACAGACATAGATTGAAAAAAGTGGCAAGCTGTGTTATCTCCCACCCAATGCTTGTCACAACTTTTTGTTCTCTGTCGTATGCCCCTAAAATTGCATAAAGTGTCATAACGAAACCCCGGCCTGCCCAAGATGGGGTGATTATTCTGCTGATCATTTACTTTCTGCAAATGCCCCAAGCGAGTATGTTACTGGAATAGAATAATTAATGTTATAAATCATGAATTTCAAGTGGTACTACACAATGATCCTTTGACCTGCATATTGGGGTTCTTGTATGAAGAACTTTACATGCCCCATGCTCGAACCGCTATCTCTAGACTATAGTTTATGGCTTGTAAATGCGTTTTGCTGAAATGGATTGCCCCAATGCCCCCCACCTTTGAGGAATGGCATGCTCAGGTGAACTCTACCCTGCTTAAAGAGAGACGTACTTTGAAGTACCGGGGTACTCCACTCCAAGTTGAGCAAAATATGTGACCCTTGGTTACAGGTTCCTGGTTTAGCCCCACTAGCTCTGATCTCTATGGCTATTACAATGCTAATTAAAGTCTGGTTGGTAATGCTGACCGTATGGTCTGTAGCTCTACGCAATGGTTTGGCAAGCATACCAGGGTTATATAGTCGTATGATGGCTTATAGTTTTTTCATTTTTTTTTTTCTCTGGTTTATTAGTGTACAAAGTGAGTATTCCTTCCTACAACATTGTTTAAACGAAATAAGAACATTCTCCTTGGCATGTAATATTTGTCGTTTTCAAAAATCCCTAGATGACTCACTGTTCTTGATCGATGATGGTTTTTACTTTGTAATTCTTAAGAAATTGCTTCATAACACCTGAAATATGTAAGGACGACACCGTTTTATTGTGCAGTTTCTTTTTGTAATTTTTTTTTTTTTTTTATTGTACATTACTTAAAATCACATTAACATCTTAACAACTTGATCTCCATAGACTGTTTAGTTCAGGGGTCTTCAAACTATGGCCCTCCAGTTGTTCAGGAACTACAATTCCCATCAGGTCTAGTCATGTCTGTGAATGACAGAGTTTTACAATGCCTCATGGGATGTGTAGTTCCGCAACAGCTGGAGGGCCATAGTTTGAAGATCTCTGGTTTAGTTATTGCTTGGCCTTCATTTGTTTAAAACTAGCTCACAGCTGGAGTTGCAGTCATGACCTTGTTAGGGCTGGCTCACACATGGGCGATCCAACTTCAGGGGTGACTTTGCTAGGCGATTTGAACGCTACTTCAAGGTGACATCAGCGCGACTTGGGGTGACTTACAATGAGACCTGAAGCAACCTTCATGCCAGGCGACTTTGCCTGTGGCCAATAGGAGAAGGGAGGGAGGGGGTTGCCTGGGTAATTCGTGGGGAGTACCTGTGTAAAATTCTTTTTTTTTTTTTTTTTTTTTTTTTTTCCTGTCACGTCGCTTCAATATAGATGGGGATCAGACTCGGAGGTGACTTCCATTGAACTCTATGGGCACAAGTTGGATAGAAGTCGCCTTGAAGTAGTACAGGAACCTTTTTTGAAGTCGGAGCAACTTCAGTAGTGTACATTAAGAGGGCTCTCATTCATTTCAATGGGATTTCTGATGTCAAGTGGCTTGGGATGACACAAGTCGGAGCGCAAGTCACCTATGTGTGAACCGGCCCTTTACTGTTTTCTTTATCCTATGATGAGCTTCCCCCTTAAAAGTGATCTGGACAGCTGGGAAGGGCCCCCCCGCCCCTGTTTGCAGTGCTTCCAGGGCTCACCCGTTCCTTTGGGCAGCCTGGGAATTCAGGAACATCCATTCATCGATCTCCTCGGAAATGGATGAATATAGAAGCAAAGAGCATTTTGTCACCATCAGTTTCAGTATTTTATTCCCAAGCTTCTGTATAGCTGGGGAAACGGCTAAACCAGCAGGATCTGTGCTTGATTGGCTGCAGTGGAGGGAGGAGTTGACATTAGGGGTTGAATAGACTTCTAATGTCCCCTGTCTGATAGCAATAAAGTTAAAGCGGTTGTCTACCCATTTAAAAAAAAATTAAAGCCTGCAAGACAATAGCATAATGAGCTAGTATTCACCGCATACTAGCTCATTATGAAATACTTACCTTGAAACGAAGATCCGACTGGGCTGCTCGGTCCGCTCTGAGGGAGCGGACATCTTCCCTCGGATCTTGCTTCTGGGTACGCGGCTCCGATGCTGTGACTGGCCAGAGCCGCGAGACGTCACTCCCGCACGTGCGCGCGGGACCTGTCTTCCCAGCATGGTCTGGCCCTATTGCTGGGCCTTTGCCGGGACATACACGGCGCATGCGCTGTAACGCCGCAGCATCTTGGAGGGGGAATATCTCCTAAACCTTACAGGTTTAGGGGATATTGATTTTACCTACAGGTAAGCCTTATTATAGGCTTACCTATAGGTAAAACTACAAAAATTGGGTAGACAACCGCTTTAAATTAGAAAAAGGAAAAAATAAATTTTACATTAAAATGAAAATAATAAAAAAAAAACCCTGTTGTCCTGCGCACATAGGACTTGCACATGTATCTGAAAGCAATAATTCTAGGGCTGTCAATCACGGTGAACTGTAAACTGATAACCTGTAAAGGCTATTAAAGCATCAAGATTGTTTGTTTGTGTGCAGATAAAGGAGTTGTAAAGTCAGAAGTTTAATGCATAGAATGCATTAAGATAAAAAGCCTTCTGTGTGCAGCAGCCCCCCTTATACTTACCTGAGGTCCCTCTAGCTCCAGTGATGTTTTAGGAATGTTTCAACTATCCAGAACTCCCCTCCTCATTGGCTCAGACAGCAGTGCGGCGCCATTGACCCCTGCTGCTGTCAATCACTCACTCCAATGAGAGTAAAAAGGGAACCGGACCCCGGCTCTGTGTCTGAATGGACACACAGAGCCATGACTCGGCTCGGGTGTCCCCATAGCAAGCTGTTTGCTGTGTGGGCACTCGACAAGAGGGAGAGGCCAGGAGCACCAAAGAGGGACCCTAGAAGTGGAGGATCCGGGCTGCTCTGTGCAAATCCACTGCATAGAGTAGGCAAGTATAACATGTTTGAGACTTTACAATCCCTTTGTTAATTACTTGGTAGTTGTGTAAGTCTTGATATTTTTTTTTTTCTTAGCTATAATCGAAAAAACACTGGTCTTCAAATGTCTCTGGCATTTCGTAGAAAAGCTTGTCTAAACAAGTGCATTTTCTGAAATTCTGCACCTGAAAGTGAAAATCTTTGTGCTTCAGCAACTGAGCAGAAGTGTGTGTATGTATGTATGTGTATATATATGTATGTGTGTGTGTGTGTGTGTATATATATATATATATTTGTTTCCTTTACATCCGAAACGTCTTCTAGTAATTTAAAAGGGGTTGTAAACTCTCACGGTTTTTCACCTTAATGCATAGAATGGAAAAAACCTTGTGTAGTACACCAGACCCCCCGAGCCCCCCTTTTACTTACCTGAGCCCCACCGTTCCAGGGTCTTCATTGGATAGATTGACAGCAGCGGGATCCATTGGCTCCCGCTGATGTTAATCAAATCCAATGACGCGAGAGCCGGGTGGCAGTGCCAAGTCCTGCTGTCTGTGTCAATGGACGCAGCAGCAGGACTCGGGAGCGCGCCTGCACATGTGCCCCCAGGCAAAGCACTTCTCCGTGGGGGCGCTTGATGCAGGGAGGAGCCAGGAGCGCCGCTGGGGGACCCCAGAAGAGGAGGATCGGGGCTACTCTGTGCAAAACCCTTGTACAGAGGAGGTAAGTATTACATGTTTGTTATTTTTTAAAGAAAAACTCCAAAGCTTTACAACCCCTTTTTAACAGAGAAATGTTAGTGTGGAGGAACCTAAGGGGATGTTTGATATAATTGCAACAGATGTTTCACAAATGTGCTTGAACTGCCACCAACAACTAGTCATACATGAACCCTGTTTCTAAACAGATAGCCTCCTTGCTTGAACCCAGACTGTCACTTGGATTTTGGGTCATAGAAGCTAGTGTTTTGGGCAGAAAGGTAGATCAAAGGATTAACTAAACCCAAAATATGCATTATTCTTGTTTTCTGGTGAGCCTGCAGAGCGTTGCACCCACAATCAGTAGATCATGGGTACATTGTCGAGCCCCTGCAGACACGATCTCCAGTTTGCCTGCCTCCATATGGACAGTTACCAAGCTGAAGAAGCGTTAATGAACTACGAGATTTCTCATCAGTACCCTTTAAGTTCACTGAGAACTACAAGCCGTATTCTATGGAGCCCCGCACAGCCCCACTGTTTATTGAGACATGACAGCAGGTGTGAGGAGAGGATCCCCTGCCTGCTGTCACGGGGCGGGGATGGGGGGGGGGGGGTTGTGAACCAGGAGCATGTTGCACGTTACACCCTAAATGTGGGATACCTTTATTTCTCTACAGGAACCTGCAAAGCATTGCACCTTTTGATCAGTGGATCGCAGGTACAATGTTGGGCTCCTGAAAAAGTATACTTTATATTTATGTGCAATAAATCCACACACAAAAACATATATTAGTGATAATTTTGTGTCCATTGACCACTTACCAACGGGGGCCCTTTTTTACATTTGTTGGTTACAAGTTAAAAAGTTTGTTTTGCTAGAAAATTACTTAGAACCCCCCCAAAATATATATGTGTGTATGTTAAAAATAAAGAAAAGAAAATTTAAAGCGCCTCCGTCCCCGCGAGCTCGCGCAGCAAAGAAAACGCATAGGTAAGTCGTGCCCGCACATGAAAACGGTGTTCAAACCACATGTGAGGTATCGCCAGAGTGTGAGCAATAATTCTAGCAAAAGACCTCCTCTGCACCTCTAACCTGGTTACCATTAAAAATTTTTAAAAGCATTGCCTATGGAGATTTTTAAGTACCGGACTTTGTCGCCATTCCGCGAGTGCGTGCAATTTTCAACTGTAAGTATTCGTAAGTATACAAAAAGTATTGCAATGATCGCCATTTTATTCTCTAGGGTGTTTGAAAAAATATATATATATATATTTTCAAACACCCTAGAGAATAAAATGGCGATCGTTGCAATACTTTTTGTCACACGGTATTTGCGCAGCTGTCTTTCAAGCGCAATTTTTTTTTTTTTTTTTTGGAAACATTTCACTTTTTTGAGTTAAAAAATAAGACAACAGTAAAGTTAGCCCAATTTTTTTCTTTATTGTGAAAGAGGATGTTACGCCGAGTAAATAGATACCATACATGTTATGGTTGAAAATTGCACACACTCGCGGAATGGTGACAAAGTCCGGCACTTAAAAATCTCCATAGGCAACACTTTTAAGATATTTTAACGGTAACCAGGTTAGAGGTGCAGAGGAGGTCCTTTGGTAGAATTATTGCTCACACTCTGGCGATACCTCACATGTGGTTTGAACACCGTTTTCATGTGCGGGCGCGACTTACGTATGCATTTTCTTTGCTGCGTGAGCTCGCAGGGATGGTGGCGCTTTAAATTTTTTTTTTTTTTTTTTAACACTGTTCCTTTAAAAAAAAAAATTTGATCACTTTTTTTGCTATCACAAGGAATGTAAACATCCCTTGTGATAGTAATATATGGTGACATGTACTTTTTATGGAGGGCTATGGAGTATTCAATCACCAAAAACGGTGATTCTGAATTCTGCCTTTTTCTTTTTTTTTTAAACTGGCGCCGTTAGCCGCCGAGTAAACCGGAAGTGACATTATGACGTCGCTTTCTGGAATCTGCCGAAGGAGGCCGGATCGGAGCCGATTCCGGCTTATATCAGGTCTCCTCTGAGCCGGCGGACGTGCCGGATCGTAGCTCTGGTCTCCCGGTGGGACAGGAGACCGGAGAAGAACGGCGGGAGGGGGGGGATGTCCCCTCCCGCTCCCAGGGATAACGATCGAGCCACTCCTGAGCCGGTACCGGGATGTTGCCTGTAGCTGCAGGCTATATCCCGGTACACCCACTCAAAAGTAGCCATCGCCTATTTATGTCACTGGGGGTGAAGTGGTTAAAAACACACCCAGGAATAATAAATTGTCTAAGTAAACTTCAAAAAACAATTTCAAACAATTGTGAAGTAAATAAAATTATTTTTGCATAGTCCTACTAAAGAGAAAACTGTACACCCAGTCAATCTTCACACAGATCGACACTGTTCCTTTGTGAATTCTTCAACCCACCATCAAGATTGCATTCACCTAAGTCCTCATGCACAAAGGATGTTAAAAAAAACGGTGTTATTGCATTAGCGTTTTTGAACAGTAGCGTTTTTTTTTTTTTGTTTTGTTTTTTTTTAAATGGATCAAAAACGTCCAAAAACATTGGTGAGCCAAGTTTTTTGCGCATGTTTGAGTGTTTTTACAGCTGAAAAACGTCTCTCAGAACCCCCTGGTCTTGGGGTTTTTTACAGCTCAAAAACAGTTAACAGCCTACGTGTGCATGGACACATAAGGTAACATGATGGGGAGTTTATTGACTCTAGGAAAAAACATCTGAAGCCAAAAATGTCCTGTGTGCATGAGGCCTAAGGATGTCTTTTCAAAAGATAGGCAAAATCAACTTATATTCTACCCGAGGGAGTGATCCTCCTCATGCAAAATCTCTCTGGGAATCCAGGAGGATGGATAGATTGCCACCACAAAAAGAAACTTCACATAGTATAATAATGTGTTGCAAGAAACATTTGTTGTAAAAACATCTATGTATTCACATTGATACAATGTTTCAGTGGAGAGAAACTTGGAAAGAAACACACAGGGCAGGTCCTGCAGCTGGCTGCCAGCTCACTCTCAACAAATAATTGAATCGTACCATATATTTGTGAGAACTACATGTAATAACATCTTGTAAGTCATGTGATATTATTGACAGCTTTACTTTTTTTATACAATGACCTTCTAATAAAAGATTGTAAACAAAAAAAAACAAACAAATAATTGAATCGGCTGGTGTGTATAATATATTTTTGTTTGTAGATTTATTGCACATGAGGATTTTAGGTCTTTCTGATTGAATGATATGGGGATAGAAAAACGAAAGTAAGTAATGAGATCACAGTACTATTTTAGGGAACCTTTAACTTCATATTAATCACTTCAGCCATGGAAGGATTTACCCACTTCCTGACCAGGGCATGTTTTTGCGATACGGCACTGCGTTGCGTTAACCGACGTGCGACGTTGTACCCAAACAAAATTGACGTCCCCCCCCAAATAGAGCTTTATTTTGGTGGTGTTTGATCAC
>BLSH010367311.1:369858-385720 GCA_018402905.1 Glandirana rugosa
GTTTTTACAGGCTAGACAGGTTTACAAAATAGGGGATATACACTATTTATGGCATCTTTATTATTTTTTTATTTTTTCCAGTAATGGTGGTGATATGGGATTTTTATCGGGACTACGACATTGCGGCAGACAGATCGGACATTTTTGACACTTTTTTGGGACCAATGACATTTATACAGCTATCAGAGCTAAAAATAGCAACTGATTACTGTATAAATGTCACTTGCAGGGAAGGGGTTAAACTCTAGGGGGCGGTCCAGGGTTTAACAGTGTTCCCTCAGCGCGTTCTAACTGTGTGATCTCGTTGCTCCTGATCACTGGGAATAGTAGATCTGTCATGTCCCCTGACAAAATGGCCATCTGCCTTGTTTACAAAGGCAGATCCCCATTCTGTCTCTGTAGAAGGCCGTGGTCGCTGGCGGACATCGAGTCCACCCTGCCCGTAACCACCGCCTGTGTGAACCGACGTACCATGACGGCGATTCGCGCAGGAGAGCCGACCTGCCGCTGTGTAACGACGGTGGCTGTTGGGCAAGCTGTTAAAGGGCTTTTAAAGTCTCAAGGTTTTCTATGCATTAAGGGGAAAAACCTTCTGTGCTGCCGCTGCCCCCCAGAGCCCCCCCCTCCCCCCGTTTAACTGAGCCGATCCGTTCCAGCACTGTGCACGAGCCCAGCAACTCCAGCCGCTGTCTCTGTCCTCAATTGATAGATTGATAGCAGCAGGAGCCATTGGCTCCCGCTGCTGCCAATCAAATCCAGGGACACAGGAGCGGTGCTGCTGCTGTCTGTGTCAATGAATGCAGCAGCAGGACTCAGGAGCACGCCTGCACCGGATGCCCCCATGGAAAGCGGCTCTCCATGGGGGCACCCGATGAAGAGGAGGGGCCAGGAGTGCCGCGGGGGCACACCAGAAGAAGAGAATTGGGGCTGCTTCATGCAAAACCCTCGCACAGAGCAGGTAAGAGTAATGGGATTTCTTATGTCTAGGATCCCAAGTCGCTGTAGTGTAAACCGGTTCTAAGACATAAGTATGACAGCCAATATAAATAAATAACTATATATATATATATATATATATATATATATACTCTCCCTCCAGCACATCTGTATGGGCTGTCAGTTGGAGAGCTGGAGGAGGATTTAATGGACTACAGGTGCGTTGATTAACTCACTCGTAGTCCATTGAGAACTACAAGTTTGTCCACCACAGCCGATGAGGCAGATGAGACTTATATTTCTTAAATTCACAGATCCCCCTGAATGAATGACATAGCTCAGTGGGCAGAGCCCTGCACAACCGCACCAATTTTTTAATCCTGCAGTTGTCTTGTAGGTCCAGTTTGTTCCTCTTCTGGTGCAGAGGTTGGTGGTTTACTGATGTAATGAGCACGTAAGTGAGGATATATGTTGCAGTACCGTGAGCCCAGGCTGTGAAAGGACAGCATGATGAAGCGGGATGAATGTTGCTCTCATTTAGCTGGGAAGAGGTGACTCAAAAGAATTTCTGTGGTGATAGCGCAGGATTGACAGGTAGACTCAAGACAAAAGAATTTTTCATATCCAGGTGCTGACAGCCCAATTTTTTATAGCTCACTTTATTACATGCTGTAGGGTTATGACCATTTCTTCTGTTACCTGAAATGCCTTATTTGTGGTCTTTGAAGAAAGGACAGTCAGGCTATTAACTGCTTAGCATTGTTTAAGAAATAATTGAGTCTTTCTATGCTAAAAATACCTTGCTGGTTACAAAAACTGACAAGCAATTGCCATTGCCAAATTAAGAGCCAGTTCACACCTTTCCAGTGTGGTGTTAGGAGACTGTGTGCGTTAACAAGCACATTGCCAAATTGCACATTAATGCATGTTGTGTGTGTTGGCGTGTGGTGATGCCATTCATTGAGAGAATTCCAACATCGTGCATCACAATGTATTCATTTTTGGCTGTTTTTAAAGTGCAACCGAAGGCAAAACTTTTTGTTTTGGATAGAGTGGAGAGGGATTCAAATCCCTGCCAGATTTTAATTGCTGCCTGTGCCCCTTTAGCAAGATTCACTCACTCTTTCTATTTGTCCTGGTATACCATTTTCATCAAAAGTAAAAGAAAATCTCAAATTTTTGGTTTACACCATAACAGTAATAGAGGGGAAATCTTCCAATGGGGGCACTATTTCTGGTGACACACTGGGATGTTCTTACTAGATTTCTTCCAACTTCCTGTTTTGGCTCTAGGACAGGAAGTGAAGTGAGAACTTCCCTATAAGACAAAGATGTAAATGAATAAATAACATTGACCAGGTGTATAACCCTCCTTTTAATCTTACTCTATCCAAAAAGGGGGGAAAAAAAAGATGTTGCCTGTAGTTAAACCTTATTGTTGCACAAATTGACTCACAGCATAATGCAGAACAGGTGTGTGTGAATGGGCCTTTAAACTACTCAATGCTGTTGAGGGTAAAAAATTAGGCCTGGTTTACCCACACCCTGTGTTTGATATGTAAAATACACCCTTCTCTGACAAACGCTAATTGCTACTACTTGAGGTGTCATCAAAAAAGAGGACTGTTGACCTTGCATGCAGTGGGGATACTGCCAGTGTCCCCTTCACACATAATGAGAATGGTGATAAAGAAGGTAATGGCAGGCAAAACACCAAGCAGACTCTTCCCTCTGTTTAAAAAGAAAAAAAAAACCCAAACATTTACAGGTGCCATTGAGCCAAAAGACATTGCAAGGTACATGTTTCAGTTCTCACATTAAAATTTTCCCCAATGCATATCTACCTGTCCGTGTAGCAGAAGGTTTTTTTTTTTTTTTGGTTTTTTTTTGTTTTTCTTGAGGTATATCCACTATCGTTCCTGTTGTTGCATTGTTTTTACCATTCTTTACCACTTTACCTTGCTACTGCCTCGATAACATTTTAACGTGCCACGCAGAAAATTGTGTATTGAATAAAACAAACCTACTTACTCATCTAAGTGTATGAGGCATCTGTCCCCCGCTGTCTCTAAGACTGAAACTGAATGATCAGAGACCACTGATTGCTCAGTTCTCGCTCCTCAGAGAGCAGTAACTGTTAGTCACTGGCTCTTTGCTTTGCCCCTCCAGCACTCACTGGAGCACTGGACTCTGGAGGGGGCTGGAGTGGCTGACTCAGTCTCCCAGTGGCCCTTAGAGAGGCTGAGCCAGTTACTTGTCCAGGCAACTGGGTGGATCCCGACATAGTCTGGATTGATCCCAGAGCCGAGACTGGCTCAGGGTCGTCTTTTAGCAGGGACCACAGGTTCGTTAAGGGTGGGGGCTACAGCTCCCCTTCCCCAACAAGGGTGATTGTAAGTGGATAGAGCAGGTGATCAGTGCAACGAATGGGGGAAATAACTGAAACTGATCTTTTGTGGCTTTGTGTCCTTTTCAGGCAGAAAGTCGCATGATTTTACTGCAATTTTTCCCCCCCGCAATTTTTACTGCAATTTGCCATGATTTTGTACAGGTCAAAAGGTCACCAATGTAAAAAGCAGAAGAACGCCCAAATCTGCCTGAAAAAAATACTTCCAGAACTTGTTTGAGCTTAGGCCACATTCACACCTGAGCGTTTTGTAGCTTGAAGCCTGAAGCTACAAAACGCTGGACGGGAAAAAGTCAATGATTCTGTGTGGAGATGGTTCACATCTCCACTCAAAAACGCCTGGAATCGCCTGAAGCTCAAACAAGTTCTGGAGGTATTTTTATAGGCCAATTTGGGCATTTTTTTGCTTTTTACATTGGTGACCTTTTGACCTTTACAAAATCGTTGCAAAATCGTTGCAAAAACGTGGTAAAATCGTGCGACTTTCTGCCTAAAAACGACACGCTCAGGTGTGAATGCAGTCTAAAGCTGGGTACACACGATCAGATTATTGGATTTTCGTCCGTTTTTTTGTTGGATGCTAGTCTCATATCGAATCTGAAGAGGTTACTAAACATCCAAAAATTCTCGTACGACAAAATGCAACTTCAGAAGTGACATAATGTGTTGAATGGTTTTGTATGTGTCATTTCATTTCTGAACATACGTAGTCTTGCTCTAGCGAAATCCCCCGCCCACCCCGGATGAAAAATGTACTAATTAAACAAAAATCGGACGTTGTGTTCAAAAACAACAAAAAATGTTGAGCCTGCACATACGTTTTTGTCAGGAACCAGCTGTCGATAGCATCATATAAACGATCAGAAAATCGGCAGATCGTTCGTCGGACGACATTATTCTTCAGATTTTCTGATCGTGTGTACGGGCCTTAAAAGTCAGAGGATTGGTTCCAATTATTTCCCTCACCCTCTGCACTGATCTGGATTTCTCCTGCTCCCAGGAAATAAAAAATTGTAAAAAAAAATCAGACTAAAATTTCTAATCAGACTAAAAAGCCACACCCAATATGTGGCATAACTTAGCTGCATCCACTGTGTGCAATCTCCCTGGTAGGGGCCACAGTGCATTACTTTGCCCAAGGGCCCATGATGCTGTTAAGGTGGCACTGAAGCGTGAGTGATGTCAGGCGACAACAGACTTTAGCCCACTGTCGGCTGAAAAAGAATGCATTCCTGTGACGCACAGAAGTAGGACCAAAACCCTACTTTTTTTCGTTTTAAAGCATATTCAATCCCAAAATTAAATTTACATATAGTATTTTAAAAAAAAAAAGTTTTGTATTTTTTTTTTTTTCTCTTCTTTTACAAGCTGCATTAAAGTGGTTGTAAACTCTGTTACACCACACCAAGGCTTACCTGTAGGTACCATGAATATTTCCTAAACTTGCACAATTTAGGCGATATTCAGTATATGGCGCTGCTGCCGACGCCATCGGCACACGTGCACTGAAGAAACAGCCGCTGGTGCGCGGGAGTGACGTCATCGTGGCTGCGGCCAATCGCAGCGCGGGATCTGCGAACCCGGAAGTAACTTTGGTGGAAGATGTCGGCCATGTACTCTGAGTCCCGACGCAGATTTCAGGGCATCTTTCTAAGGTAAGTATTTCATAATGAAGCTAGTATGTGATACATACTAGTTCATTTTGCCTTTGTCTTGCAGGGGTTTCTATTATTTTTTTTTTTTATTTTTTTTGTGGAGGTTTACAACCTTTAAGCTCCTGTGCACCCACAAAAGACAGGTTTTTGCAGTGTATGAGTCCCTAGACTATAGTATATTTACACTTCCTGAAGATGGGCAGAAGCTCGAAATATATTGAAGCTGAGGCTTGGAACGCTATTTGAACGGAGTCAGAGGAGGATGTAGATTCGGCCAGAGCCAGGACGGGTGAGATACAGGAGATGTCCCCACACAGAGTCCCAAACTGCATTCTTAATTTGAGAGAGGCGTTTGTAATATTTTTACTTAATGTGAGCATAACTGTTGTCGGGTTTCATAGGGATTTTTATCTTTATTAAAACGATTTTACACTATTACGGCTTTTCTTGGTTTTATGGCTGGAGTCAGCCTAGAGGAAGACGCCTAATAGGGTGTGTGGATCAGAGGAATTACACTCAGAGAATCAGGACCTCATTGTCCATTGAATTTATTGGAGTACGGAGAGATTTAATTTTGCTGTGTGGTCCCATGGGGGCTAGATGTTTCCGGTGAACGCATATTGAGTGGCTGTATGTAGGTGGTTCACTATGCGGGTGAAATAGTCTGTGGACACCAATACCTCAAGCACTGGTGGTGAAATCTATACTTATCGATTTTGGACTAATATATATACAGACTTTATGATTTATTCTGATAAATATAAATTTATTATTGTGTATAATTTACATATTGGTTTAGTAATATTTCACATTTATTTTTCATTTTTGGTATTTTTTATGACCTTTTTTATGAGATTTTTTTTGGCATTTAATCGCTTTTTAACACATGGTATTCTATTCTAATTTTTATTGATTTTTTTTTTTATGTTATGATTTTGATTAGGTAGAAATTGTGCAGATTCAAAACATTTTTTTATAAATAGGTCAGCGCCCTAAATATTTTCTAAATAACCATTTCTGTAGTGTTCTACTGTTAGGAGCAGTGACCAGATATATATTTTAGTGTATATATACCTGTTATACACTGTTACATTTGGGTATACATACACCTTCTTTTTTTCACAATATTTATTTTTTATTTATCTTTAGGCATCTTCTTTATTGTTAATATACTATATTTAGGCTCTTTTCACACAGGTCTGCCTGTCAGTTTTTTAGGTAGACCTGATTGGACCATCCATTGACAACCGCCAAAATCCAAAACTATCCACTAAAAACGGACAGGTGGAGATCCGTTCCCCATCTGTCTAGTGCAGGGATATGCAATTAGCGGACCTCCAGATGTTGCAGATCTACAAGGCCCATGAGGCATAGCAAGACTCTGACGACCACATGCATGACACCCAGAGGCAGAGGCATGATGGGACTTGTAGTTTTGCAACAGCTGGAGGTCCGCTAATTGCATATCCTTGGTCTAGTGGATTGGATCAGATGGCTGCCGGGCTTAAATGGACATGTGGTCCGTTTTACATCTGACACCCTATAGGGGGCAGTGGGCTGTGTTTGTGTGCATTCTGCATAATTGGACATGGACAAGCCATCCGCCTGCTCAGTGGGGATCAGTGGACCGATTCGCAGCTGAGCAGGCAGACTCCCATTTGAAAGGGGCCTTAAGTGTATATTTTTTGTTATTTGTAATAGCCCCCCTTATTTATATAGAACACAGGGAGAACCCTTCCTGCCACTGCATGCAGGGATTGAAGTCTTTATTTATTTTTCCTTATAATAACTCTTATTTATGGCATTGCTGCCATTTTTTTTTTTCTTTAAAGCAGAACTTCAGTCATTTCTTCATCTCTTCATTTTTCATTAAATCCTCTGCCCTTGTTTTAACTTTGGAGAGTAAAATTTTTTTTCTGCCAGTAAATACCTTATACAGCCCACTTCCTATTTCTTCGCTGGAAAAATGCCTCGGTGTTTGACATCATGCACAGCTCTCTCTCACTCTCGTGAGAGTTTGTCAGGAAGGGAGGGGGATGAGTCATAGGCGGGCCAATCAGAGCTGCAGGACTGGAGGTGTCCCTCTCTGTGTCTGTGTAAATCCAGGAAGTGAACAGGCAGCAGCTTCAACTTGCCAGTTAAAATGATTGCAGCCAGACTCAGTGGAGGGAGATTTCTGCAGCATATTTGGCAAGTACAGAATCACAGTATATATAAAATAATGTGCAAAGTGGTTGGAGGGGAGATTCAGAATGGCAAAGATGTTTTTATTACATAGTTACATAGTTGGTCAGGTTGAAAAATGACACAAGTCCATCTAGTTAAAAAATAAAAAAAAAAATAGAAAAATTATATATAACTATACAATCCCATATACAAATTACGTGAGCAGACTGCAGTTCCTCTTTAAAGTACTGTATTATTTATTTATAACATAGAGATCAGCTCTTCTGCATTGCTTTGAAGCTTGGTGTCAGGTCTGTAATTTGCATGAAAAAATCATAAACTTCAGTAGAGTGTTGTCTCTTCTATTTTGTATATGTTTACTTTAATTTCAGTAGCTGTTCACTCATTCTCTAGCCATGCTCTCTGCAGTATTGCCCTTTTTCCACAATTGGTAAGTCTGTGAATCTTCTGATTAAAAAGCAGACTATGATTGGGTATGGTTAGAATCAGCTGACAGATGGCTCTTGTTTTGTGGTTTGTGCGGTAACCCCAGTAGAACCCTATGTGACCTTGTTTCTTGGTCAGATCAAGCTCTGTACAGCTGCCTCTCAGTGGACATGATGCATGTAGGCTTTGCTGCACTGAATATTTCCTGGATCCTCAATTTGGCATAATGTGTCATGCTTTTTTTCCCCCTAATTATGTGTGTAAATGGCCCATTAGGCACACTGTAATTCTGTCGGTAGCAGCTCTGAGTAACACCAGTTCATTGTTGGTGTTGATATAAAACCTGACCAGAACCTGGATTCCAGCCTTTGGCATTTTTATCATACAAACCCTACAAAGCTGACAAGATAAGCACACCTCTCAGTAAAAATAACCTAATAGACAAAAAATCAGAAACACTGTCCTGCCAATACAAAGCAGCATGTATATGCTTTGATACATTAGCCCTAGTTTTGATTTCACACTAATCCTGGAATTATCAATTTATGTGCATCTCTTTTTCTGCAGCACCTTTTTGTCTTTACCAGCATTCCCAAGCTACTTGGCTGTTTGGACATGTAAAGGTGCCCTCTGACATGAGATGATTGTAGCTTGAAGTGGTAGTAAACCCTGTACTACCACTTGTACCTATGGGCAAGTCTATACTTGCACAATTTCGGAGAGATTCAGAGTGCATGCAGCCGATGACCTCATCGGTGCATGCGCTCTTCAGAGCCCGCGCTGGAAACGATGGCTCCCACGCACATGCGCTGGAGTGATGCCATCGCACTGCCGGCCACTCATATAGCCAGAAGCCGCAAACCTGGAAGAAGGAATGGGGAAGATGTCTCTCATCTCAGCGGTGAGAGTGCATTGCTGAAGGGCTTTGTTCTGAGGTAAGTCTATTACAGGCGGTCCCCAGGTTACAAACAAGATAGGGTCTGTAGGTTTGTTCTTAAGTTGAATTTGTTTGTAAGTCGGAACAGCTATATTTTTTAAGTGTAGCTTCAGCCAAAACAAATATTTTTTACACTTTTTGCATAGCTTAGGGTAGGGGAAACACCCCTGTAAGGTTTGTTTTGCTGTCTTTGTTTTTGTTCAGAAGATTTTACCTCACTTCCTGTCCCAATGATAATTGGATTTTGAAAATTTCGGGTTGTTGTGGAAATAAACCTTGGTGATAAAGCATCAGTGGAGACCCCTTTTTCCCATAATAACTCTTACATGAGTGAATTTCCCTTCCTAGGGGGAGATTTCCTCTCACTTCCTGTTGTCTCCCTCCGTTTGTAAGTAGGAGTCGTTCGTAAGTCAGATGTTTGTAACTAGGGGACCGCCTGTATAATGTGCTGGTATGTGATTCATACTAGCAGATTATTGCTTTACCTTGCAGGGATATATATATTTTTTTTAATCACCAGCGCTTTACAGCCGCTTTAAATAAATCTGTCACAAGAAGAATATTGGAGTTGCCATCACTCACTTCTTCTGAAAGTACTGGTTGTTGTGCAGAGTAAGTGCTCTTTCACACCAGTTGTAGTTCCGTGCACTTTTTTCCTGCACTGAGGGTCAGTTCACACCACATGCAGTCCAGTGCGTTTTTTTTATGCATCAAAAACGCATGGAAAGTAGGTTATATGGTTTTCAATTGCATAGTTCACACCAGTGCGGTCAGTTTCAGTGCGCTCCAGTAAAAAAAGTAGAGCATGCTGCATTTTTTTCTGCACTGAACACACTGGAACTGCGTGGAGTGTGAACTGTAAGCAAAAAGTGATCCAGAATGTATCTGGAGTGCATTTTTGTGGTGTGAACTGGCCCTGAATTGGTTCCATACGTTCTAAAGTTGAGTGTACACTACTTTCTTCGAAATTCTTTTGTTTTAAGAACGTTCACTAGATTTTCGAATCACTAGGGGTGACAAATGTTTGTTTTAAACTGCAGTGATGAAAATTTTCAAAGAAGCAGGAAGGAATATTTTTCTTCATTTTTTTAGTGCTTTCAAGTGACATTAATCCAGTCATCAAATGTGCGAATGTTCAAAAATCGACGATTATATAACTAACTTGGCTCACTGACCCCTCAAGTATGTAGATCAGGAAAGTTCTCATCTGCAAATGTTGTCACAAAGTAACTGCCAGGCAGCTAGCATTTTCATGATAGGCAGCCTCCATATTCCTCTTATGACAGGTTTCCTTTAAGTTATATGTAAACTCAATCCGTAAAAACTCATATAAGCTTTAGAAACATATATCAATGTGATTTCAAAAGTCATTTTCAGTACTTTTTTTTTTTTTTTTTTTTTTTTTTTTTTTAAACTTTTTAACCTAAAATCTGGTGATCCTGTGATGACGGTTCTTGTTCCGGCACTTTCTGTTTATAGGATGGTAGCACTCTGTACCCATCTCCCAACTGTGCTTCAGCTTGCTCCGCTATCACACAGGCTTTTGATGGGGGCATACTGTGCAAAGCATTTGGCAGAACTATAGGCTATTCAGTTAGAGCCCAAACACAACTTTACTTTTTTATGCATTTTACATTGCATGTTGACACATTACACATTTGGACGCACATTATAATGCATATTGCCATATGATTTAATGTGTTTCGATGAAAACAGATCAGGCAAAAATGCAAAAAGTGTGTCTAGCCTTAGGGCTTATATCTAAAGCTGGATATGAGGGTCCATGGCCATATTGTTCTGTCCGGGTCATATCCCTATAAGTGTGTCATCATCTCTATAGACCCCACCAAGCAAAGGCCCATCTATTCGGAGGGAAGAATCGATTGCAGGGTTTAATTTTCCTGACCAGTCCATTTCCCTCGTTTGAGACTGAAGTTTGAGTTCTCTTTTTCCAAAGTACACTTGTAAATGCTGAGCAGATCCAAATCTGCAGGTTCATGTCGCAGCTTTTGGAACTTTAAAGCATATCTAAACTCAAAACTAAAAATGTTATATATTACAACTAACCAATCTTTGGATGCAATGGGCGCATTCATTTTCAATTGTTTTAGTTTATCCTGTCAGTAAGGCCTCATTCACACGGATGCTGGCACCCATACCTCGTGAATGAGACATTTATTTTTGCATCCTTCCCAAGCTGTGTGTATAGGATACCTGTACCTGTACTGCGTGATTAAGGCATGTGTTTTTGAGCCTGCATCTGCCTATGCGTGTAGGCAGCCTGTGGAAGTGAATGCAGACTGTCCTGAACACAGGGTATATAAGCTGCCTGCGAGCAGCACAGGCAGTAGCGTGTGCAAAGATAAATACCTTATTTGTGCACTATGGGTACCAGCACCTTTTTGGTTGAAGCTCAAGGCTCACCATACTCGCTACAATCTGATTGTACAATCTCCTCTTAGATGGAACAACAAGTTTGTAGTGTGTGGGCCTGCCTGATTGAATGGTTTAGCTAGGTCTTCATATTATAGTTTTGGTAAATCTAAAGTTTATTGCACAAAGATTCTATGATCAGACTGTAATTGGTCAGCCCAATGCCTGGTACACACATTCAGCTTTTTTCTTTCAGCCCATTGTGCTGAATGGAAAAAAAAAATAACATATCGCTGTACTAACATAAGTGATGCCCCCCCGCCAGAACACACTAATTAACGATTGAGCGCTGATCGGATGCTGGTTTTCCAGCATGTCCCTTCAACAAAAGCCGGTCCATAGACCACTTTTTTTTTTTTTTGAAAGGATAGCTGTACATGTGGTCCGACTGTCAGCCAGTTCCTGCTAGAGTGGCCTATATTTGGACCATGTGTGCCCAGACAAATGTCAACACCTAAGCACAATTTTGTAACTTTAATGAAACTGTACATATCCTCACAACTACTTTGTGCATCCAGGTGGATTATAGGACAAATTGGGCTTTCATTTGGTGGTAAATGGTAATGAATATATATATTTTTTTTCTCAAGGGAAAACTGGTCCCAAAAATAGAAAAAAAAAATATTTCTTTGTTTTAAATGTAGTTGTATATTTCTTGCTGCTACCATAACCTACCACCAAATTATTAAAATGTATTTATCTATTTTTGTTACACCATTCTTGTTTGTTTCTTTCTCCCTGCACTGAGACAGATGTGCACTGCATCTCTCCCCTCTATTCAGAGAGCGAGAAAGCACAGGGGCGGGCTTCACACTGATTGGTCACTGTTATAACCAATCAAAGGCTATCACAGTGATCAGGTGACCCAAGACCCAGAGTTCCAGGTCGTGAGACATTGGTCTCTGTGCTGGGAGTGCGCTGTGTGGCGGGCTCCCAGAACAAAGACAGACACGCATGTATATGCTGTCTATGGGAAGAGGTTAAGTCTGTTATATTTCAACTTCCTTTTTAATAAACAAAGCTGTCCAGCAAAGTTTCAGTTAGACACAATGTTCAGCTTATATTAATTTATGTAAAAATCTTTATCCTGCTTCTCCTGTTTATTTGTCCTCATCATGGTGTCTGTGTCCTGTCTGTGCCCTTGCTGGAGTGCATTATGTCATGTGGCTCATCTCGTGCATACACCGTATGACATTATACTATCTGTTTTTTAAAAAGCCAATTTTTTAAACAGATGAATGTAATGTTGTTCAACACATTTTATGGTGAACCACATGATGTTACGCACTCCAACTTGCGATTGCGCAGGGCAACCATGTTGTTGCAGATGAGCTACCAGATCTCTATAACGGCACTGATGAAGTTTCCTTCACAGTGTCTTCAGGCAAACCAGAAAGTGGACACGAAAGGTACGTAAAAAATAAAAAAGGGGGAAAAAAATTATTTTATTTACTTAACTTTTTTGGTGCAAGCTATGAATAGAACGTCCAAAGATAACATTGGACTTGTATAAGATACAGTCCTGGACAAAAAAATTGGCACCCCAGCGTTTGTCTGAACACTCCACAGAGTCACCACTTCTCCCAGAAAATTGTTACAATTACAAATGTTTAGGCATTCTCATGTTCATTTCTTTTGTTTGTATTGGTATGACACAATGTATGTGTATGTATATTTATATATACACACACACACACACTCACCGAGCTAGTTATTGTCCTAAATCCATCACCTAACAAATAAAACAAAAGCAGTGTTGTGTGAACACAACAATTATAAAATTTAGATTTTCATGTGTTAATTGTGTCTACCTCCAAAAAGCAAGCAAAAAATGTAAAGGCAAATGCCCCCTCTTGCAAAAAATGTAACAAATGCGGCCACGTTAGAGCGGATCTTTTCCCTATTTTACTGAAGTACATGTCCGCAATGTCTTGGCCCCCGCGCGTATCCATAATGCTCTGACCGTCCGCTCGGGTCCCACAGCAAGGCAGTTCTCTGGGAGTTCACGCCGAACAGAACGCTAAGGATACACCACACGGCATTTTGCTTATCAACTTGGATTACCGCGCAGCTCATCTGCAATGCAAATGGATATACAGGAGGCGCATGAGGTACGCAATGGGCATCCTGTATGTGGCCGGATAGGTGAGTGAATCCAGTACTCCCTCTTTCCCTGCTTATCTTTCTCCCCCCCGCTTATCTTTCTCCCCCCCCCCCCTTCAACGGTACCGCTCGTGCCCACACTACACTCCGCACCTGTCTGTGCATGGCATCTGGTGGGTCTGCCTGTAGCCGACCACCCCGGGTTTTGCCATCGTCAGACAGACCCCCAGTCCTAAATACATTTTAGCCATGTGGCCGATCTGCCTGTAGCCCACCTTCACGGTTTTGCCATTATCAGGCAGATCAAACGCTGGACAAACCTCTGAGGGCTACATGTGCAGTTGGCATATGCTTCAGCATCATAGGCATTACCTCCAGTCTTCTGGCAGTTTGTTCACAATTTGATCTCACAGCCGTGAGCGATCCAATAGGTGTTCACCCATAGACATTCAATCCTCCCTGCACGTCAGGCTCTGCATTTATTTCATTTTTTTGTCTGCCATGGTGACTGCTTACATGCCCAATATGTGATACCTGTATTGGAATCTGTAAGGTCAATTTACTATGTATATAAGGGACCATGTCTTGGGCATGTGTGTGGAGGTGCGGGGGCCCCCGTTTTTTAATCTTTAGTGACAGCGTTGTCATGGATGGTGGTTCTCTGATCAATGTTCCATGTATGTTTTTTGTACTTTTTACTATTTTGCCAAGTTAATAAAGCGTTACTTTTATATACATTATTCTCATTAGATTTCTTTCACACCAGACTCCAGAAGCTTTCTGTGTTTTTTGCATGTCAGCAATCAACCCTGCATTCTGATGTAAAATCCTCTAAAAGGGTTCACCCCCCCACCCTTTCCGATTTTACATCCACAGAATGCAGAGTTGAATGATGATGCGCATTTTAGTTAAATAGGGGAAAGGTCCTCTCTAATGTGGGCACGTTTATTATTTTTGCAAAAGGTGGAATTCGCTTTAAATGTTTTTTTGTTTGATTTGTGGATTTAGATGCAATTACACATGGAAATGTAAATTTTATAATAGTTGTGTTCACACAGCGTTGCTTTTGTTAAGTGATGGATATATGATTTCCAGCTCAGAGCCAGTGTATTTGTCTTCCACACCCTTCAGTATGAATTGTATATAAATATATATTATACAATTCCAAATGTATCCTTTGCACACATAGCTGGCACCAATCATTCCTTTATGGATTTATTTGGCATTACTTATGTGTTCACAATACATGAAGATGAAATGAACGAAACAGCGGGTTTAGGATTCATCTCTGACTCACTGATGAGGTAATCTGAAGCTTGGACCCATTTGTTAATGAGATCTGGAACTTGTCTAATGAATCCATTGTGATTATGTATGTGGTGTAGAACCTAGGGGACGAGTCTGCTTAATTATTAAGTAAAATTGTAGTTCTTGGTCCCTTGGGTCAATTTCCTCCCATTCACTTTGAGAAAGCATGCCGAGCTGTCACTGCAAATCAAGCTATTTCTCTTTGGTATGCACCTAAACAGGTTTGACTGCTCAATGAAGTTTAATGAGCCTCTTTGTTTCCCATAAGAAATTGGCATTGCACCAACTGTAACCTATGATTGGTATGTGTTCGTCTCCCAAAATCTATTTTCTGTGCTTGATTAAATGCCTTACTCTTCTGACTACTTACTGTGTGTTTGTTCTGTAAGGATTCTACACCATGGATGTTCAATCAAGATATGATTTCAAGCTATAGAAATGTAATGGAAAATGGATGGGTTTTTTGGTCAAAATGATCTCACATGATAGTGGTGTGTGTCTTCTCTTTTTTTTTTTTTTTTTTTTTTTTTTCATAAATATTTTACACTTTACATTTCTAAGAACCTATTTAAGGAGCAGTATACTGTACAAATTCAGAGACAAACCAATCTAGGAGTCCGCTTTCTCTTTTTAAAAGCCAGGTTTCCATTTAGAGGCTCCAGTAATTTTAGGCGTCAGCTCTGCTTTAGCTACACAGGCAACATGGCTTGTGTGATTTGTCCTGTCCTGCATTTTGGGGTCAATCCATGCATTTGTTATAGTGCTAGCTTCTTTGCTTGGGAACAGCAACAGTTACCACTGAAGTACCTGAATAATTTATTTGTTGCAACAGACGTTTGCCAAACAAAAATCATTCTTAATATTTGCTGCTATCCTTATGTCCAAGAACGCTTGCTGTATTTGTAGTATCGCAAATCTTCACTGAACAGATCCAAAGCATGATTCGTATCTTCAGAAGATAGAGGGGAGGTGCCAAGCAGCCATATAATGTATTAAATCCTTTTATTAAATACATAAAACCAAAAATAATATATTGCACTCACGAGCAAGGGAAAATGATGAGCATGTCTCGGTGTAGAAACCAGTCCCAGCTGTTGGGCATGAGGAGGAAGTGTGATGTAGGTGGAAGTGGTGTCAGAATCTTGGCTGAGCGTGGTGGTGAGATCCAGCGGCTTGCTAAGTGTGGTGGCTTATGTCATTGTTAGGGGGTATGGTCTCTTTATGTTTTAACATTATATGCTGCATTGCAAGAAATAGTTTGGTGAATGGTTTTCTTATTAACCACTTGCTGGCCGTCCTATAGCGGTTTTACTGCTACAGGGTGGCAGTTGTGCGCCGGATCCACATGTATATTTACGTGGTCCCGCAATTACACCTGCAGGGGGGGGCGGGGTGTCACTTCTGCTGTGAATTTTCACAGCAGAAGCTGATCTGCAGGTGCACTCGATGTCTGCTGGCACCCCCAATCAT
>BLSH010367311.1:385730-398266 GCA_018402905.1 Glandirana rugosa
GTACCTAAGGAGGTAGAGGTAGGGGTCTGAGGGGGTAGGAAGATAAGGATAGGTACCTAAGGAGGTAGGGGTCTGAGGGGGTAGGAAGACAGGTACCTAAAGAGGTAGGGGTCAGAAAGGCTGGGAAGGAAAGAATAAGTACCTAAGAAGGTAGGAAGTTAAAGATGGGATGGTACATAGGATTATCACTACGTAGCGCCTTAGTTTAGTTTAGTCCTCTGGTCCCTTCTACGCGTGGGGGAACAAATGTATCCGTCTCGAGACAAGACTCAGAGACGGCTACTAACCCCCACGGTCGTCTGTAGCTCACGTGGACGTCTAGTCGAAGACGACACTTTTAAGTGTCGTCTTCACTGGGGGGGGGGGGACGTCCACATTAACGCCCTGGTGCTACGTGGTCCCGCAATTACACCTGCAGGGGGGGGGGGGTCACTTCTGCTGTGAATTTTCACAGCAGAAGCTGATCTGCAGGTGCACTCGATGTCTGCTGGCACCCCCAATCATCGGCAGAGACTCAGAACAGAGCTCTGCCTATGTAAACAAGGGGGTGCGCATCTTCCCTGGTCTCCTGATTTGATTTGATTCCGCGATGCATCACTATTAGGATACATGGTAGGGTAGAAATTGAAGGATGGAAGAATCCATGAATAAGAAAGGAAGGGTCGGAAAGACTGGGGATGGAGAAATCCATGGACAGAAGGATGGGGGAGTCTGGGGATGGAGGAATCCATGGATAGGAATAGAAGGATGGGGGAGTCTGGGGATGGAGATGGAGGAATCCATGAATAGGTACAGACGGATGGGGGAGTCTGGGGATGGAAATGGCAGAATCCATGAATAGGTACAGAAGGATGGGAGAGTCTGGGGATGGAGATGGAGGAATCCATGGGCAGGAACCGAAGGATGGGGGAGTCTAGGGATGGAGAAATCCATGGATAGGAACAGAAGGATGGAGGATTCTGGGGATGGAGATGGTGGAATCCATGGATAGGAACAGAAGAATGGGTGAGTCTGGGGAATGATGGATGAAGAGGGGTGTGGGTGGTAGTGATGGGTGTCAGTGGGTGGGTGTAGAAGGGTGTGGGTGTCAGGGATGCTGGGTGTAGAGGGGTGTGGGTGGTAGTGTGGGTGATGATGGGTGTCATTGAGTGATGCTGGGTGTAGAGGGGTGTGGGTGATGCTGGGTAGTGTTGGGTGTGGGTGAATCTGGGTGGACATGGGTGTCAGGGGGTGTGGGTGGTGATGGGAATAGAGTGGTGTCAGTGGATGGGTGTAGAGGGGTGTGGGTGATGATGGGTGTAGAGGGGTGTCAGTGGGTGCCTCATTTCTTCCTAATTTTCAGGTCAGTGATTGAAAACCCAAATTATATGTTATTCTTGATGCACAGTAAATGTGTAGCAACATACAGCATTTCTCACGACACCTCTCTCGGCACTCGTGACAGCCCAGCCTGCCTCTTTCCTCTCTCCTTTCTCCTCTCTCTTCCCTATACATCCAGGAAGTTAGCAGTTATGGACAGCGCCAACAAACACCATGTACAAGAAGCAATAACAGTGCCAGGGATAATGCTCGGTTCACACATAGGTGACTTGAGTCGCCTTCATGCACTGCAATGGAACCGTTCTAATAGGAGTCGCTCCGACTTAAAAAAAGGTTCTTGTACGACTTTGGGGGGCGACTTGCATTGACTTCTATCAGAAGTTGTTTGCAAGTGACGCTGAAGTCTCGCTGTGCAGGGGTCATGCTGAGTCGCCCCCGCAAGTCATATTGTCTATGTGGGGCAAGTCTGATGACGACACCCGCCAATCCATTATGGGCAGTCACCGCATTGATGCTGCATCGTGAACGGCCGAATCGCAATAATGTTCACGCAAACCAATCTATATACACTTATTGGGATTTTTTTTTTTACTAAAAACATGTAGCAGAATACATATTGGCCTAAATTTTATGGAGAAATTGTATTTATTTCTTTTTTATTAGATATGTTTTTATAGCAGAAAGTAAAAAAATGGTTTCTTTTCAAAATTGTCCAGTCTTTTTTTTGTTTATAGCGCAAAAAATAAACACAGTGGTGATCAAATATCACCAAAAGAAAGCTCTATTTGTGGGGAAAAAAATGTCATAAATTAAATTTGGGTACAACTTTGCACGACCACGCAGTTGTCAGTTAAAATAACGCAGTGTTGTATCACAAACAGTGGCCTGGTCATGAAGGGGGGTAAATCTGGAGGTTTAGTAGTTAAATAAAATTTAAATTTTGGTTGTTTACTGCACTTTTGGAAGTGTTCTTTTCCTTTACATGACATTTGATTACTATGGGGAGCAGAGTGATGATGGAAAGGTGCCTGTTGGGCTGGCCATACACTATACAATTTTCTTGTACAATTTTCCCTTAACCACATAATATGAGGTCAAACCTAAACACTTTCAATTTCTATGCAATCAGACAGGCCCTTACATTATCTCTTTCAAGGTAAATCTAAAGACAATTGAACAAGAAAATTGTATAATGGATGGCCAGCTTAAAGCTGGAATCGGACTGTGTGGATGCTGCTCTAATGCTGTAATTGCCTATCTGAACCATGACTGGCAATTCAATCTAGTGGGTTACTGGATTCACGTTGGTGATCTATTTTGGAAGAGGATATAAGTGGACGTGTCACTTTAATCTGAAGGAGTTATTTGGACTGGTCACATTCACTTAATTTTGGGTAAATTCACTTTATATAACACTTGGTGTGTTTTAAGGACAATTGTTCATTTTGTTGTTTCTTTTTTCATTTTTATTTATTCGCTGAAAATGTTTTTGAATATATTGTTTCACAGCGCTACTAATATGTAATTGATACATTGTTATTTTCATATTTTCCCTGTTGCTACTTAGTTTCCAATAGTTTGTACTCAGTAGTTGTATGCCCATATAACAGTGTTAGTTGTTCATAATCTACTTTTTGCTTTGCATTGTTTTTTATTGTTTAGATCTTCAGTGTCTTATTGAAACCAGCTGTTCAGGAAGAATTGATCTGTTGGTGTTCATTGTAATGGCGTGAAATGGTATATTTAAAGATTTTGTTTCTGTGTAGCAGGGCAGCCAATCGGCATGGGACCCTGAAGATAGCGGCAATGACTGTAGTAGAGGTGACTACTGCAGTGATCATCTGCTTCCATAGTGGTCACACAGGTATGTCATGTGCATACTTATATTGGTACATGCATGACCAATGAAACTATGCAAAAAATGCATACCTGTTGAGCTTTACAGCTAGTTTTGGAATGTGTCAGTTTTTATTGTAGTGCAAATGCCTTGCAAGTATGAGGGCCTAGTTGTGAAACACCTTCAAGTGGTATTTTTCTTTTATAATAGGACATGACCTTGTCCTCTTGAACCCATACAAATTGCAGTGGAGCAGGTTAATAATATAACCTTGTTTTACTAAAATGAAGTTGACGAAAATGCAAAATGTGTGTTTGCTTCTGTGTTTTCTGCCGTTAACCACTGAACACACAACTACATAATTTTATAAATGTTTCCATACACTATACATTCAGATTGTATAATCTCCTTTAGTTTATCATGTGGCCTGAGCCCTTCTGGAGGGATGCTGGGGAAGCCAGGCAAATGCATGCGTGAAGGGATGGCGGGGATGCTGTGCAAACATAGTTTATGAATGAAGGTTGTGTACTAATGCTAATGAAGTCAGTGGGTAAACTCCTTCCTGTGTCTTAGTGGTTTCTCCATCCTAAATCTACACACCAGCAAGTGATGAAGCTTTCTAAGAAATACAGCAAGGGCTAAAGTAAGGCCTTGTTAACAAAATCAAAGAAAGCTTTCATTTTTCTTCAACCAAGGTACATTAATTGTATATTGGTACATAAGGGTATTGGATTTTAGAAAAAAAAAAGGTGAACTTCGCCTTCAATCTCTGCTTACAGTAGCTTCCTCAGTTGCAGAATTTTGCATAGTAAAGCTGGGTATACAAGTATTGGAATTTGGCTGGTTCAGCAGGAACCAGATACATTTGGATCCATGTGTACCCCTCTCTAGTCCACATTAGCTGCTGTTTTGGTGGCTATTGTATACTGAGAGAATACAATGGCTCAGCAGGAGAGATCCCTGCATTAGTTGTATTGGTGCAGGTCATGTGAATTTTTTTCCTTTTTTCCTTCAAACCGCTGGTTGAATGAAAAAAAAAAATGTGTATTCCCCTGAGACATCACTGCAGGATCTGTGGATTTATCTTTAAAGGTGGCCATACATGGATCGAAATCCGGCAGGTTCAGTAGCATAGAAAAACTGAACTGAGGGCAGGAGTTGGCCTTTAACCCCTAAGCTTTACCATTATTCAGAAATGTTACCCTTAAATTATATTGCAATGAGAATAATATATTTTGTTTTACAACCCCAATTCCAAAAAGGACACAGTGTAAAATCGAAATAAAACAGAATGCAATGATTTGCAAATCTCATAAACCCTTATTTTATAGAACATTGAAAACCTCAAATGTTTAAATTGAGAAAATATGCCATTTTAAGAAAAAAGTAAGGTCATTTTGAAATTGATGGCAGCAATCTCTCAAAAAAAAATTGGTCAGGGCCTTGTTTATCATGGTGCAGCATCTCCTCTTCTTTTAATACTCTGTAAAGTTCTGGGAACTGAGGAGACCAGTTCTGGAGTTTTGGGAGAGGCATATTGTCCCATTCTTGCCTGATATAGGATTCGAATTGCTCAACGCTAAATATAAGACTATATATGCTACACCAACTAATCAATTATTCCTGTAGTTTAAAAAAAAAATACGTGCTCATAAAAAAATATTTTCCATGAATATACAAATATATAAATTCAATTTGAAATAAAACCATCTGTAGTGTGTTGCTTATATAACACTTTTCTCATAAACTTGCACCACATGTACATGATGATTAGATCTTGAAATTCAGTTCATTAGACCATCCTTAGTGACTCCCAACACTGTTGTGCCTGTGTTGTACCTTGAGCTTTGGACCTGCACAAAATCTGGTTAAATCCACTTTCCTCAATGGGGGTCAATCCAACCTCTCCTCCAATAATGCCTCTGGTGGTATTCTTCCTTATGACCTTTATCAGTAGTAGTGTGTGCCACATTAGGAAAAATAGATGTGCTGCCCCTTTAAGAACTGGGACTGGTACACTCATGCGCTCTGAAAAAAAGCTCATAACCTATGGGGGTCCTACATAATGTAGTAATTTTAAAACCACTTTATTAAGTGTTACTAAATCCAGAACCCTGCATTCACTATATCTGATCTCCCACAGTACACATCAGCCGTTAGAGCAGTCTTGATGTTTCTATCAGAGTCTAGCCAAGCACTGGTTAAAGCTTGTAGGAGGAGTTCTCTGACTATCCTATAAGACTGCAAGACCCCTGACTTTCTCGCTGGACAGTGCTGATTGGCCCTGTGCTGATCACATGCACCCTGCCGAGAAAAGAAAAACCTCTCTAGCAATAAACCCCAAACTGAGCATGTGCAGCCTGACTCCATAGACTGTGTTATCAGGAAATTGTTAGGGGACAGTGGAAGGAGGGGAGGATCAGAGAAGACAGGATCAAATAGATTTTTTTACACCTTGCAGAGAATTAACCCCTTAGGTTGCACAGTGAATATAACAAGCATGCATTACTGCATATACAGACTGATTTTACTGTTGTGTGTTTAGTAACACTTTAAATGGAAAATGCACTTACAAAGACTTATTAAAACAAGGGCACTTCAGTAAACAGCAGGGCGATGGCTGTCGCATCACTACTGTGCAAACGTTTTAGGCAAGTGTAAAAAATGCTGTAAACAAGGAATGCTTTCAGAAATGGTTTATTAAGTAACAAAATGGGAAGCAGGTGAACAGAAGAGAAATCCAAACAAATCAATATTTGGTGTGACCACCCTTTTGCCTTCAAAACCGCATCAATTCTTCTAGGTACAATTGCACACAGTTTTTGAAGGTACTCAGTAGGTAGGTTGCTCCAAAATTCTTGGAGAACTAACCACAGATCTTCTGTGGATTTAGGCTGTGTTAGTTAGTGTTGATGGGGGGCGGATACCTCCTGTGGAGCAGTTGTGTTCTCCTGGCAGGGGGAGCTGTCCCTGCGGGGAGACCACAGTGATTAGCGGCTATAGCCGATGGCAACAATTGCATGAGAAAGTCGATGGATCGACTTGGATACAATCAGCCTGCCATACATGGTTCGAATCTTGGCCAATTCAGCAGGGATTTGAACCATCTATGGCCAGAGTTAGCCTTGTTTCCACGTGGGAAGTATGGCTTTTTGGCTGCAATTCTTCCATGAAGACTGCTTCTGACCAGACTTCTCTGGACAGTAGATGGGTGTACCTGAGTCTCACTGGTTTCCACCAGTTTTGTGTTGATGGCACTGCTAGACATCTTCCGATGGCAAAGAGAAGTGTAAGCATGATGTGCTTTTCATCAAGTTTCCTTGGCCGTCTACAGCGTCTATGGTCCTCAGCTTTGCCTGTTTCTTTGCCAGTGTAATTTTATGCAATAGCGACTGTGTTTTAACAGCCACTCCTGCTGTGTAATACACCTCAATTATGGGCTGTCATTTTGACAGCTGGTTATTGCTGGTAATAGCAGAGAGGTTGAAGAAATTTTATCTCCTAAATTCAAAATCCTCAAGTGCTCAATTTTATTCTGTGGCCAGACTATATAGACATTCAAGAAATATAGACAACAAGTAGTTACTTATTTTTAAGGAGTAAATGTGCTCTATTTTAAGCCTTTTCTGACCTCTATAGTTGTAGGTGCTGTGGAGTAATTAATTTCATCTTCTCATTGGCAGAAAGATTTTAGATGTTTTTTTGTTGTTTATTCATTATGGACATTTATAAAGTGCTGTCATTTTAGCGCTTCACATACTGTACATTAACATCTGTTTTTACCCATAAGGAGCTTAAAGGGGTTGTAAAGGCAGAAGATTTTATCTTCATGCATTCTAGGCATTGAGAAAAAAAACCTTCTGTGTGTAGCAGCCTCCCCAGCACCCCCTAATCACTTACCTGAGCCCCTTCTCTCTGCAGCAATGTCCATGATCCCCTCAGCACCCAGTAAACTCCTCCTGATTGGCTGAGACACAGCAGTGGCGCGATTGGCTCCAGCGGCTGTCCAAAGTCGGTCATCCAATCAGGGGAGAGAGGGGGCGGAGCCAGGTCAGGGCTCCGTGTCTGAATGGATACACGGAGCTCTGACTCAGCTTGGGTGCCATAGAGAGCTGCTGGCTGAGGGGGCACTCGAAGGAGGGAGGAGCCAGGAGAGCCGAAGAGGGACCGCAGAATAGGAGGATCCAGGCTGCTCTTTGCAAATCCAACTGCACATAGGTGGTAAGTATAACGTTTTTTTTTTTTGTTTGTTTGTTTGTTTTTTTTAAAAAGCGAGCCTTTACAATCACATATCAGCCTTTCTTTTCTTCATAAGGGTCACTTACCTTTTTAATTTAAGATATTTACTCAGATGCTTCAAGAAGCTATTGGCTGCCTGGGTATAAGGTCAATACTAAGAAAATCTAAGGATAAGAAAATGTTTTAAAGATTAATTTCAGAGTAAACTCTACAGCTAAAAGTGTGAACTTCCTAAGGAATGTAGCTTCCTTTCCCTTGTTTGACAGCATGATCATTTGACTGCGCTGACCAATGAGATTCACTTCCTCTGTCTTGGAGGGAAGAAGTAATTCTTACGTGACCATGGTGACCTATCATGGCTTTCCATTGCCAGTTCTTCTGACACACAGGCTGTGTACTGAGTGAGAAGTGTATGGATCAGTAAATCGACAGACATGGGCAGTGATGAACTGGCAAAGTAAATAAGTGTAGTGGGAAAAGTTCAGTTTTTATATCTTCTTTTCAAATGGTAACATGCAATTTTTTTGATGCAAAAGTGGAATTCCCCTTTAAAGGAAATTGACATAACAGACTGGATCACCAGGTGAACCTAAAGTGAAAGTAGGTTACTGCAACTGACACATGAGGATTGATAAGAAAATTGGTGTGTGTTGTAAATAACCTCCAGCATTGTTCCTGTTTCTTCTTGCTGGACGCTGCCATTTTGCTGATGCCCAGAACCCTTGAGTAGCACGAAAACTTTAGGCCCCTTTCACACTAGCGGAGCTCGTTTTGACAGGCTCCGCTGCTCAGCAGGGATCCATCTGTTTATCCCCGCTGAGCCGATGGATGACAGGACAGTCTCTGCACTCAGTGCAGAGACTGACCTGTCACAGCTCCATTCTCCTCTGTGGAGGATCAGATGAACACGGACCGTCTGTCCGTGTTCATCCGACCCGCCAGACGGATGGAAACTAGGGTTTCCATCTGTCTGTATTTGGCGGATCAGAGCGGATCGGGTGTCAGCGGACATGTCGTTGCTGACATCCGTCGCTCAATAGAGGACAATGGAGCGTCCGTTCAGGTCCGCCTGAAAAACTGACAGGCGGACCCGAATGATCCGCTTGTGTAAAAGAGCCCTTAGGTTGTCAGCAGATCGGCCTCTACATTTTTGGAACCGCACCGAAAAATAGAGCGCAATTAAACATGTGCAGAGCAGGATGAGATGGTGTATTACTGGATTTTAAACCATATGGCCACTTATTTTAATGTTTTACATGGCTATACCTGCAAAAGAGGCCAACCTGAAGTGATCTAGTAAAACTTAATTTTCTGTCTAAAGTTTCACTTTAAGTTCTGGATCTTACAAATGCATAACATACCGGTACTTGGATTAGCTGGAACGTGCCTAATCCTTTGTACATGTCCACCCTTTCCCTTTTATTCATTTATTTTTTGCACAATTAATATTTATTTATAGAATTTAACAAGTTTGCTCCCTGAAACCTATAACTTCTTTGTTGGCACAAGTCTGTGCCTGCAATGTGTGGTAACCCTGTTGAATGATGAAACACCAGGTTCTTGAGACAAAGCAAGACGGGATGTTTGATACACATTAACACCCAGTTCATGTCTTTCAAGTCCTGTCTTGGTGCTCATGGACATCTTTACGTCAGTATACTTAGAATGCTTTCCAGCTTTTTCTTCATTTTCTGATCAGTTTATTCTTTGTTGACTCCCCATCTGTGCAAGGTATTATTTATAGAAATGGCACAGGCTGGAAATCAGACAATTTCTGTTCTTACGTATTTTTTTCTGAGGGGTATATTAATAATGTACTGTTTAACCACTTGCTGAAAGTAGGCCGTCCTATGACGTCCTCGGTTGTCAGTGGTTTTACCGGGATGATTCCTGCAGCTACAGGCATCGCCCTGTATTAAAATTTTCTGCCGGCTGTTGGCTTTAATGCAGAAGTGATTAGAGTGGCTAAACAGCCATTCAGTCATTTCTGCGGGCGGCAGAATGTGGACCCCAGATCTCTCCATAAAGAGGCCCTGTCACAAGGAATGTTCATCCATTCCACAGGTATCCGGTTCCTGACCGCCTCGCGTACTTTTACTGCTGCAGAGTGGCAGCATCCCGCGAATCGCCATCTATAAGCTGCGGCTCGGGCGTGCGCTGTAGCAGGCGGGAGCGTGCCGGCACACTCTCGTGCCCGCCGCACTCTGCAAGAGTGCGGCCGCGGCTCGGGCGGACTCTATCTCCGCCGGTGAGCCACGGGGAACGAAGAATGGGGAACCGCCGATGTAAACACAGTGGTTCCCCACTCTGTCAGTGGGCATTTAAAAGCTCTACTGATCCCTGTCACTGAGATCAGTTAGATCTCTTATGCCCATGGTAGCTCAGCCCCCCCACAGTTAGAACACGCCTAGGGAACACAGTTAACCCCTAGAACTCCACCTGCAGGTTAACCCCTTCACTGCCAATGACATTTACACAGTAATCAGTGGATATTTAAATTTGTGATCGCTGTATAAATGTCATTGGTCCCAAAAAAGTGTCAAAAATGTCCAACATGTCCGCCCCAATATCGCAGTCCTGATAAAAATCGCAGATCGCCGCCATTACTAGTTAAAAAAAAAATTATATAAATGCCAAAAATTCTCATGGTTTGTTAACGTGGCATCTTTTGCGCAAACCAATCAATAAACGGCGATTGCGATTTTTTTTTTTTTACCAAAAATATGAGGAAGAATATAAATCGGCCAAAACTGATGAATAAATTTGTTTTTTATATATAGATTTTTTTAATTTGTATTTTAGCAAAAAGTAAGAGATTTTTTTATATTTTTTTTTTGCAAAATTGTTGCTCTTTTTTTGCATATAGCGGTGATCAGAAATGACGCAGAGGTGATCAAATACCACCAAAAGAAAGCTCAGTTTGTGGGGGGGGGGGGAGAAGGACGCAAATTTATTTTGGGTACAACGTCGTACGACCGCGCAATTGTCAGTTAAAGCGACGCAGTGCCGAATCTCAAAAAGTACTCTGGTCCTAACGTGGGAAATCCTTCCGGGGCTGAAGTTGGTATAAACCATTTTAAAGCATGGCATGTTAGGTATGTATTGGCGTAACATGATCTTGTACATTTTACCAAAAATTGGCTATTCTATTGTGTTTATAATGCAATAAAATTCATTAAACTGCAAATAATGTTTGACATAAAAAAAATGCAAAACCCACCCTTGTAATCTCTAGGGCCTCTGCTAAAAAAATATATATAATGTTTGGGCGTTCTAAGTAGTTTTCTAACAAAAAAAAACTAGATATTATTTACGTATGAGAGAAGCGTCAGAATTGACCCACTTGGGAATTATATATGTTTTTACAGTTTTGAAAGTCTTATAATAAACCACCATCTTGTACACGCTCTATTTAAAAAAAAAATCATAGGCTTGTTTTAAACATCTCCATCTGACACAGAAAATCTATTACAATCCTTGTTATTGACATTCAGTATGAGATTTTTCAGACTGGTGACTTTGGTGAATTTTCCTGTGGATCTCTTGGCATGCTTTCAGGGGCGTAACAATAGGGGTTGCAATTGCAACCGGGCCCCGAACTCCAGGGGCCCTGTGTGCCTCCCTTGTACACCTGGATAGAAGGGATGGCGGGGGCGGCATTTAGAGAAACCAATCTTCTCCATTTTCCTCCTAATGCAGGAGATTGGTTACTCTATATGCTGCCCCCACCGTCCCTCCTATCCAGGTTACTTGTCTTCTGCTGTTCCCGGGGTCCCTGTGTGCTTCCCTGGTCCCCCCCCAGAGCTGCTGTCTTCCCCCCTCCTGTAGAAGATGTGTCATGATGGAGAGATGGGAACGGGTCGTTAAATTTGTCATTTACCGGCTCCTTCCTTTTCTGAATGGACAGAGTCAGTGATTGTTACCAATTGGTTCATTCATAACTGAAGCATAGTAAACTGTTTTTACTATACTTCCGTTTCTGAATGAATCGGAGGCTCGGTACACAACTATTTGTTTATTCGGTGGGACTGTAATAAAGGGACCCGCAATGGGAGTAAAGGGCCCCAGGATCAGAGGGAAGGGCCCTGGCAGGGCTCAGGGGGCCCTTCATAATTTCTTGCACCGGGGCCCTGATGGTTTTAGTTACGCCTCTGCATGCTTTGGTAAAGATAAACCATAATGGTATAACGAACTTTTTGGCTTTAATCACCTTATAGTAGTTGTTTTCAACTTACGAGGTATGTGGGGCTTGAAATGTGGCCCTTGGAATCACCAACGGGCCACACATAATCAACCGTTTTAAGTATTGCTGAAGAAGACTGTCAGGGCAGGCTTACTAGAGAAAATGATTATCAACGCCTGTAGACATGGGGGCTGGGAGACGTGCTGAAGACAGTGAGAGACTAGGGACATGTTACTTAAAAGGAAGTATCTAAGTAGAGATCACTGTTATGCCTTTACAAATCAATGCTCCTGTTAACAACCCAACTATAGACTGCTGAAGTCCAAGGGCTGCATGTGGCCTTTGGGCCTCGGGGTGAACCCCAGGGCATTAAGCGCTTTGGTCACAGTAGGGGATAATGTATAAGATACAGTTAACATTTCTTATACTGTATTCTAGAAATGCTTCACAAACTGAGGCCCAAAACATTACACTAGTCCTAAACCATAGTAGATTTAATGGCTCCTATGGACTGACTTTGTTTTTTTTTCTGTGCTTGTTATGTATTTAAAGCACAATTTAAGGCTACATGCACACTGTGTGTTCAATCCCGGAGTTTTTTTGTGCCTGGAAGGCACAGGTGCAGGTTAAAATACACTGCAGCTGGACGTTGTACCTAGTAGTACTTACATTTGAGGCCCTAGGCATTCATAGATGTATGCGTGGAATGCAGAAGACCTGTGTTGCTGGCATATTGTCCCTGCCGCAGTGTATTTAGGCCTATCCTATATTTGACAGGCTGCAGACAATGGGATTGGATACTGTACCTGTTCCTCCTGTGTACATGAAAACGCCAAGATTGGATGCACACGTGATGTGCTGTGCAATGTGGATTGTGCTCTACTTGCTTCAGGACTTCTGAATTTGGCATAAAACAAAAGAGATGACTAGGCATGGGGGGGGGGGGGGGGGGGGGGG
>BLSH010367311.1:407021-425264 GCA_018402905.1 Glandirana rugosa
CCCACAGTCGTCACTGTCCAGACGACTGTAGGCGACTAGAGCGTAGGACAGTATATATATATATATATATTATATAATTTTATTTATTTATTTCAGGTAATTATATAGCGCCCTCAATTTACACAGCGCTTTACATATACATTGTACATTCACATCAGTCCCCGCCCTCAAGGAGCTTACAATCTAAGGTCCCTAACTTGCGTTTATACATACACATATTAGGGCCAATTTAGATCTAGATCTAATTAACCTACCAGCATGTCTTATGATTGATTTTTATCCACCCTGCTTTTTACACAATGCAGAGGATTAACCCCTTAAGTTCCACAGTGAGTATAGCAAGCATACTATGCTGCATATACAGACAGATTATACTGTTGTGGGTTTAGACCTGTTAGAGCCCCGCTGTCCTCTATTTAGATCGGATGAAAACGGGCCGCCTGTCCGTTTTTTCATCCGATATGATTCTCCAGACGGATGGAAAATAGGATTTCCATCAGTCCGGATTTAACGGACAGGATGCGAGATCAGCGGATGTCAGCAGACCTGTCACTGCTGACACCCGCAGGTCCATAGAGCTGAATGGATCGTCCGATCAGGTAGGACTGAAAAACTGACAGACGGACCTGATCGGACCGCCCTAAGAGTCTGCCTACTGAGACACGGTGCCGTTGATGATTTCTGGAAGCAAAGTACATCGTCCTACCTTGATGACATCACTAGGTCCAATATAAGGTATGTAATGAAAACCAAAAGGTCTTATTTACAATTTGATTACATGTTGATAAGGGAGGAACCAGAAAAGGCAAAATATAAGCAGATTAAACTTTAGTTTTAACATAGCATTCTTCACCTATGGGAAATAAGTAAAGGAAAAACAAACGTATAATTTACCTTTACATTTTAATTGGGGTGTACCATAAAATACCCATGCAAGGGTTTGTTAAACAGGTGCTGGTCATATAATTAGAATATCATCAAAAAGTTGATTTATTTCACTAATTCCATTCAAAAAGTAAAACTTGCATATCATATTCATTCATTACACACAGACTGATATATTTCAAATGTTTATTTCTTTTCATTTTGATCATTACAACTGACAACTATGGAAAACCCCAAATTCAGTATCTCAAGAAAATTAGAATATTAGTGAAGACCAATACAAAGAAAGGATTTTTAGAAATCTTGGCCAACTGAAAAGTATGAACATGAAAAGTATGAGCATGTGCAGCACTCAATACTTAGTTGGGGCTCCTTTTGCCTGAATTACTGCAGCAATGCAGTGTGGCATGGAGTCGATCAGTCTGTGGCACTGCTCAGGTGTTATGAGAACCCAGGTCGCTCTGATAGTGGCCTTCAGCTCTTCCGCATTGTTGGGTTTGACATATCGCATCTTCCTCTTCACAATACCTCATAGATTTTCTATGGGGTTAAGGTCAGGCGAGTTTGCTGGCCAATTAAGAACAGGGATACCATGGTCCTTAAACCAGATACTGGTAGCTTTGGCACAGTGTGCAGGTGCCAAGTCCTGTTGGAAAATGAAATCTGCATCTCCATAAAGTTGTTCAGCAGCAGGAAGCATGACGTGCTCTAAAACTTCTTGGTATACGGCTGTGTTGACCCTGGACCTCAGAAAACACAGTGGACCACCACCAGCAGATGACATGGCACCCCAAACCATCACTGACTGTGGAAACTTTACACTGGACCTCAAGCAATGTGGATTGTGTGCCTCTCCTCTCTTCCTCCAGACTCTGGGACCCTGATTTCCAAAGGAAATGCAAAATTTACTTTCATCAGAGAACATAACTTTAGACCATTCAGCAGCAGTCCAGTCCTTTTTGTCTTTAGCCCAGACGAGATGCTTCTGACGCTGTCTGTTCAAGAGTGACTTGACACAAGGAATGGGACAGCTGAAACCCATGTCTTGCATATGTCTGTGCGTAGTGGTTCTTGAAGCACTGACTCCAGCTGCAGTCCACTCTGTCAATCTCCCCCACATTTTTGAATGGGTTTTGTTTCACAATCCTCTCCAGGGTGCGGTTATCCCTATTGCTTGTACACTTTTTTCTACCACATCTTTTCCTTCCCTTCGCCTCCCTATTAATGTGCTTGGACACAGAGCTCTGTGAACAGCCAGCCTCTTTTGCAATGACCTTTTGTGTCTTGCCCTCCTCGTGCAAGGTGTCAATGGTCGTCTTTTTTGGACAACTGTCAAGTCAGCAGTCTTCCCCATGATTGTGTAGCCTACAGAACTAGACTGAGAGACCATTTAAAGGCCTTTGCAGGTGTTTTGAGTTAATTGGCTGATCAGAGTATGGCACCAGATGTGTTCAATATGGAACCTTTTCACAATATTCTAATTTTCTGAGATACTGAATTTCCTTAGTCGTCAGTTATAATCATCAAAATTAAAAGAAATAAACCTTTTGAAATATATCAGTCTGTGTAATATGAATGAATATAATATACAAGTTTCACTTTTTGAATGGAATTAGAATATCATCAAAAAGTTGATTTATTTCACTAATTCTATGAACCAGCACCTGTAGTATGACCTTAGGTTGGATGCAAATATATTATATCATCTTTTATATTAACAAGTGATTCTTGTTAGGCCATGTTTCCGGCATCTGATTCCACTGCTTTGTGGCTTTGTTCCACAGCACACCACAGCTGGTTGAGGAGAGATAATGTTTTTGAACATAATTACAAAGTACACTGGTTAGTGTGGAATGAACTGTACTTTGTTTTTCTTAAATTATAGCTCAAGAGGACATTGAATGTTGGAAAAATAGCAAGGAGTCCATTTAATGGAAAGTAGGATGTTCAAATTCAAACTAAAATATCTGCATAGAAGATGGCTTTTTTTTTTTTTGGTTTTTTTTTTTAGATTGGGGATTTTCTGCATGTTTGGTCAGCGAATGAGAAGTGATTTTCTTAATCTTTTAAAATCATTCCAAGCATTGAACTTGTCATTTATAGTAGATCTAACCCAATCACTAAAATATCACAAGCTTTAACGTGTTAATGTTTATTGCAACGGGCATTGTACACTTTAAAATGTTGTTTTTTTCTTTAACTGTATCTTTGTGTAAGTATATTCCCTGCATTTGTTTTACCTTGTAATGATGGGCTCACATGTTGTGGTAACAGTTCTTCGTGTCATGGCTGATTGATTCTCCCATGTCCGTGTATTACTACTGCTTGCCTGTCCTTAGGGAGTGGAAACTTCTTTTTCCAGGTCAGACCGCATCCAGTGCTTGCCTTGCCATTTCCTCTGTGTTTCATCACAAATATGGGTGTGCAAATTTGATGAAGCACATCTTCCAGCATGGTGAGATTTCTGTTAAGAGACGTTCAGGAATCAAAAAAAAAAAAAAAACACACATACATACATACTTGCATAGAAGACTGCAGCATCAATCTCAGCTACAGCTGTCTCCCACTGCCTCTGGGACCGAGAACTGAACGATCAAACACCGATGTGAGCAGCGAGCCGATGACTGTCATTGGCTCTCTGCTCTGCCCCTCCAGCACTCGCTGAGAGGCTGAGCCTGCTGTTGGTACAAGCATCTGGGTGGATCCTGACATGAAAGCTCTGTGACATCAGCTAACAGCAGACTTTAGCCTGCTGTCTGCTGAAAACGGTCACAGGAGTGCAGAATGAAGTGCAGTCCTGTGTTGTATAGAAGTAGGGCCAAAAGAGATTTTGCCCGACTTTTTTCCTTTGTTTAATTACTCTGCCTCTTTGTTTTTGTCAGATCTATTTATTATGTAGCACTAGATTGAGAGACTCAGGGATTGTGTCAAGTCTTAGGCTCCATTCATAATGCGTTTTTTCATGCTTTTTGCAGAAACGCAGGACATTTTTTCTTAACATGGGCTCCTATGGCACACGCTCACCAGAGACGTAACTAGAACCTTCAGGGCCCCGGTGCAAGAAATTATGAAGAGCCCCCCTGACCCCTGGCCTGGCTCTTCCCACTGATCCTGGGGCCCTTTACTCCCATCACGGGTCCCTTTATCCCCATCGCGGGTCCCTTTATTACGGTCCCACCGAATAAAAAAATAGTTGTGTACCGAGCCTCCCATTCATTCAGAAACGTAAGTATAGTAAAAACCGTTTATTATTCTTCAGTCATAAGTGAACCAATTGGTACCAATCACAGACTCTGTCCATTCAGAAAAGGAAGGACCCGTTCCCATCTCTCCATCATGACACATCTTCTACAGCAGCTGGCAGGAGAGAGGAGGGGGGAAGACAGCAGCCCTGTGGGGGGACCAGGGAAACACACAGGGACCCTGGGAACAGCAGAAAGCAAGTAAACTGGATAGGAGGGGCGGCAAGGGCAGCATATAGAGGAACCAATCTCCTCCATTAGGAGGAAAATGGAGGAGATTGGTTCCTCTAAATGCCGCCCCCCGACATCCCACCTATCCAGGCATACAAGGGAGGCGCACGGGGCCCGCCCGGGTGCCATTGCAACCCCTGTAGTTAGGCCTGTGACGCTCACATCGATGCATTTTTGTGCCTCTGCGTTTTTGGAAAGGGTCTGAGGCTTTTTTGCACTTTTTTGGTTCATATAGTGTGTTTTTTTTTTTTTTACCATGATTTTGACATAATTAGCATTTTTAAATCTGCCCAACAACAAATTTTCCAAAAAAAATAAATTGCGAAAAAAAAACGCACAAAGCACTGCAAAAACACTCAAAAGCAACATGCGTAGATGTGAATTGAGCCTTAGATCACAGACCTAGGTCATACATTAACCTGTGTGGCACCATGCTGCATGGCTCATGTTTAAATACAAACCAAAAGTTCTGAAACAGGAATGAGAAGTATAACTTTACTATAGGCTGTGCATAAAGGTCAGCGAATGACACCATAAAACTACATGATCTGTGCAGTGCACATCTTATGCAGGTGAAAAACACAAGGTGCAGGAAGGAAGGTTTATAATGTCTTTCAAAGTGATTGTAAAGTTTCGTTTTGTTATTTAAAAAAAAAAATTGTTATACTTGCCTCCTCTGTGCAGTTGGTTTTGCACAGAGCAGCCTGGATTCTTCTCTTCTCGGGTCTCTCTTCTGTGCTCCTGGCCCTTTCCTCCTGCTGAGTGCCCCCACAGCAAGCAGCTTCCTCTGGAGGCACCCAAGCCGAGTCAGAGCTCCGTGTATCCATTCGGACACAGAGCCCCGACCTGGCCCTGCCCACTCTGTCCCCTGATTGGCTGGCTGGCTGGCTAACTGACTTTGAATGACAGCTGCGGCAGCCAATGGCTGAGACACAGCAGTGGCGCCAATCCGGAGTGTCCCAGACGGCTTAGACATTCGTGGACATCCCTGGAGAGAGAAGTGGCTCAGGTAAGTAATAATGGGGTGCTGGGGGACGGGGGGCTGCTACACACAGAAGGTTTTTTCTTAACTTAACTGGTTCCCGATAGGCTCACGTAGATTTACTGCGGCAGAGTGTCACGATTGCGTGAATTGTCATTTATACACGGTGATTCGCGCATGCTCAGCTAGTGGGCGGGAGTGCGCTGCTGGCGAGGCGCTCTCGTGCCTGCCACACGCTCTCTGAGTGTGGCTGCGGGTCGGGCGGACTCTGTCTGCCGGCGACCCATGATCGCCTGATACAGAAGAAAAGCGGGGAACCGCGAATGTAAGTGCGGCGCTTCCCCGCTCTGTCAGGCGGCGTGACAGAGCTCTACTAATCCCTGTCATCGGGATCAGTTAGATCTCTAATGCCCCTGCCAGCCCAGCCTCCAGACAGTTAGAACACGCCTAGGGAATACGGTTAACCCCCTTGATTGCTCCTTTCAGGTTAACCCCTTCCCTGCCATTGACATTTACACAGTAATCCGTGGCTATTTTTTTTATAGATCTGATCGCTGTAGAATTGTCAATGGTCCCAAAAAAGTGTAAAACATGTCCAATCTGTCCGCCGCAATATCGCAGTCTCAATAAAAATCGCAAATCGCCGCCATTACTAATAAAAGAAAAGAAAAAAAAATTGTAAAAATGCCATAAATTAATTCTCATGGTTTGTAAATGTGGCAACTTTTGCGCAAACCAATCAATATATACGCCTATTGCAATTTTTATTTATTTATTTTTAACCGCAAATATGTAGAATAATATATATCGGCCTAAACTGATGAATAGAGTTTGTTTTATTTATTTATATATATATATATATATATATATATATTGAACATGTATTATAGCAAAAAGTTAAAAATATTGTTTATTTTTCAAAATTGTCGCTCTTTTTTTTTTTTTTTGTTTTGTTTTGTTTTATAGCGCAAAAAAATAAAAAACTACAGAGGTGATCAAATAGCACCAAAAGCTCTATTTGTGGGAAAAAAAAATGTCAATTTTGTTTGGGTACAACATCACATGACCACGCAGTTGTCAGTTAAAGCGAGGCAGTGCTGAATCGCAAAAAGTGCTCTGGTCAGGAAGGGGGTAAATCCTTCCGGCGCTGAAGTGGTTAATGCATAGAATGCATTAGGATAAAAAACCTTCTGCCTTTACAACCCCTTTAAATCTGCAGCTACCATTAAAGTGGTTGTCAACTCGTGACAACCACTTTAACCTACAGGTAAGCCTATAGTAAGGCTTACCTGTAGGTGCCTTGCATATCTCCTAAACCTGTACGGTTCAGGAGATATGCAGTGTATGTGCTGTGCCGATGTCATGTCTGCACATGCGCAGTGAAGAAACGGCCTCCGTGCCGTTTCTCCACTGCGATCGTGCCATGACCGGCGGCTCTTGGGCGCATGCGCGGGAGTGACGTCACAGCACCGGAGTCGCGGCCCCGGAAGGAAGAGGGGCTGAAGACTGACGCGGCCAGCACAGGGGACAGCGCTGGACATCGCAGGCTTCGTTTGCGCATAGTAGCCCATTATGCTTCTACATTACAGGGGTTTATTGAGGAAGTAAACCCAATCTGGGTTTACTTCCTCTTTAAAATAAAAGCTGGTGTTACTACTATAAAGGTCCTTGTTCAGGCACTTCTTGGGATGACCACTTTCTCCTTAGGGCTCTTTCCTGTTGTCTTCCTGTCCCATATGCATCTTCTAAAATTTACAAGTGGCTGTGACCACAGGCATGGTAAACCCTTGCTTGTATCTAGATCTGGTCCAAGGCAGTGATGTGCAGCTGACAGTAAACCATGTATTTGTAGACAGGAAGTGGCTGAAAAAATATTGGAGAGATTGACTGACAACAATGAAAAAAGGGTGAAAACAGTATTTTATTTTTTTTTCCTAAACATAATTGTTTACTATGCACAGTGTTTAAACAATTTGAGTTCCAAAAGGATTTACCTCCTTCATGAACAGGGCTAGTCTTTGTGATACAGCACTGCGTTACTTTAACTGACAGTTGCGTGGTCATGCAACGCTCTACCCAAACAAAATGTATGCGTCCCCCTGTCCCCCACACAAATAGAGCTTTCTTTTGGTGGTTTTTGATCACCACTGCATTATTTTTGTGCTATAAACAAAAATAAATTTGAAATTAAAAATGAATTAAAAAACAAATACTATTTTTTACTTTCTGCTATCAAACCTATCCACTAAAAAAATCACATTTCTTGATAAATTTAGCCCAATATTTAATCTGCTACATGTTTTTGTCAAAAAAAAATCCGAAAAAGTGTATATTGATTGGCTTGTGCAAAAGTTAGTGTCTACAAACTATGGGCTATATACTGGAACATTTATTTATTTTTTTACTAGTAATGGCGGCAATTGGTGACTTAAAGCGGGACTGCAATATTGCGGTGGACATTCGGACACTGACACTTTTTGGGAACCAGTGACACCAATACAGTAATCAGTGCTAAAAATATTCACTGTCACTGTACTAATGACACTGGCTGGGAAGATGGTTAAACATCTAATGTGATCAAAGGGTTAAATGTGTGCCTAGCCAGTGTTTTGGCGTACACAGTGTGCTGCTTTTACTTAGGGAAGTAATGGATTTTATTCCCTGCTTTGCAGGGGGAAAAAAATCTATTACTTCTCTGCTGACAGGACAGAGCTCTGCCTTGTTTACATAGGCAGGGCTCTCTCCTTTGTGAATTCCCAATGATTGGCAGGTGCCAGCTGTAATACATTGGCCAGCACCCGCTGATTGACCTCTGCTGTGTTTAACCACTTGACCACTGGGCACCTAAACCCCTTAACAACCAGACCAATTTTCAGCTTTCAGTGCTATCACATTTTGAATGACAATTACTCATGCAACACTATACAAATATGAAATTTGCGTCCTTTTTTTCACACAAATAGAGCTTTCTTTTGGTGGTATTTAATCACTGCTGGGTTTTTTATTTTTTGCGCTATAATTAAAAAAGGAACGAAAATTTTGTAAAAAAAATAATTTTTCTTTGTTTCTGTTATAAAATTTTTAAAATTAGTAATTTTTCTTCATAAATTTTGGCCAAAATTTATACTGCTACATATCTTTTGGTAAAAAACAAATTAGTGTATATTATTTGGTCTTTGTGAAGGTTATAGAGTCTACAAGCTATCGTGCCAATCACTGAATATTGATCACACCTGATATACTGACGGCCTATCTCATTTCTTGAGACTATAACAAGCCAGGAAAGTACAAATACCCCCCAAATGACCCCTTTTTGGAAAGTAGACATTCCAAGGTATTTAGTAAGAGGCATGGTGAATTTTTTGAAGTTGTAAATTTTTCCCACAATTCTTTGCAAAATGAAGATTTTTTTTTTTTTTTTTTTCCACAAAATTGTCATATGTTAACAGGTTATTTCTCACACCCAGCATACGCATACCACAAATTACACCCTAAAACATATTCTACTACTCCTGAGTATGGCGATACCACATGTGTGAGACTTTTACACAGCCTGGCCACATACAGAGGCCCAACACGCAGGGAGCACCATCAGGCGTTCTAGGAGCATGAGTTTCACATATAATTTCTTGACTACCTCTTGCAATTTTGAAGGTCCTGGAGCACCAGGACAATGGAAACGCCCAAAAAATGACCCCATTTTGGAAAGCAAACACCCCAACATATATTCTAGGAGGCATAGTGAGTCTTTTGAACATGTAATTTTTTTCACAATTTTTGGAAAATGTGGAAAAAAAAATTAAAACGCATTATTTTTTTTTTTTTTTTTACACAAAGTTGTTCATTTATACAATATTTCTAACACACAACATGTACCTAGCAAAAATTACACCCCAAAATATATTCTGCTACTCCTCCCGAGTATGGAAATACCACATGTGTGACACTTTTACACAGCCTGGCCACATACAGAGGCCCAACATGTAGGGAGCACCGTCAGGTGTTCTAGGGGCATACATTTCAAATCTAATTTACTATCTTTTACACTATTGTGAGGCACTGTGGTGGCACGGATGGGCAGTGTAGTGGCACGGATGGGCACTGTAGTGGCATGGATGTGTCATGGATGAGAACTGATGTGGTATGGATGAGCATCAATGAGGCACAAATGAGCCATGAATGGGGATGGATGAGCCGTGGATGTAGATAAATGAGCACAGATGGGGATGACTGAGCACGAATGAGGATGGATGGGGATGGATGGGTATGGATGAGCATGGGTGGGGATGACTGAGCACGGATGGATGGCTGTCTGGGTGAGCATGGATGGCTGTCTGGGTGAGCATGCATGGCTGGATGGGTGAGCATGGATGGCTGGATGGGGTGAGGATGGCTAGGTGGGTGAGGATGGCTGGGTGATTGGTGAGAATGGATGGATGGTGGGGGTTGCAATCTCTCACTTAGCAGCACGTCCTCTCTCTCCCCACTCTTCTCTCACAATGCACCGATCAGTGCGGAGAGGGGAGAGAAAAACCGGCGATTCCGCCGGCTTGTTTACATGCGATTGCGGTGTCATTTGACGGAGCGATCACGTAGTAAAAGGCCGCTCACAGCGGTCATTCACCGTGATCCGTGATGCGGACCTGGCGGTCATGGATGTTCCCGTGTGCGCGCCCCAGCACGGATGGGGATGACTGAGCAAGGATGGGTGGGTGAGCATGGATGGATGGCTGGGTGAGCATGGATGAGTGGATGAGCATGCGGGGGTGGATGAGCATGGATGGGGTGAGGATGGCTGGGTGGGTGAGCATGGATGGGGTGAGGATGGCTAGGTGGGTGAGTATGGATGGGGTAAGGATGGCTGGGTGATTGGTGAGAATGGATGGATGGTGGGGGTTGCAATCTCTCACTTAGCAGCACGTCCTCTCTCCCCCCTCTCCTCTCACAATGCACTGATCGGTGCGGAGAGGGGAGAGAAAAGCTGGCGCTTCCGCCGGCTTGTTTACATGTGACGGAGCGATCACGTGGTAAAAGGCCGCTCCCATTGGTCATTCACCGCGATCTGGACCCGGCAGTCATGGATGTTCCCGTGTGGGCGCGGAAAGCGTGTTCATGGGAGGACGTCACCGTACGTCCTCCCAGAATCAAGGAGCCGCCCTGTAGCCGGCTATGGGCCGGATATTAAGTGGTTAATCACGGCACAGACTGATCACTAACACTGATCACCTGGAAGTGCCAGATCACTTACCTAGTACGTGATCTGGAGCAGCATACCTTGCCGCCATATATGTATTTTGGCAAGTGGTTAAAGCGGAGTTCAGTACCCCCAGCAAAAAATTAAGTCAGCAGCTACACATACTATATATTTGTGCAGCTGCTGTCTTTTAATATTATGACACCTACCTGTCCTGGAATCCAGCGACTTCTGCACCCCAGTTTCCATCGGCCCTCGGGTGCTACTGACTTCACAGCCGGTTCCCTACTGCGTAAGGAGGGGCTGCAGCAAGATCTCTCAGAAGTGGGGACAGGTATCTGTTAAAGACAGGTATCAGCTCACCCCTCCACCCCTGGAGGTGCCAAATGTGGCACCGGAAGGAGGGAGGGAGGGAGGGGGAGCAGGCAGATAAGTGGAGCTTCCACTTTTGGGTGGAACTCAATTTTAGAAGTAGATTTAAACCTTATTGGTTATTTTGTTTATTAAAGAGTTCAGATGCACAATGTTGATTTTATCATCATCCCAATTTCCACTGTTCCCGAAGATGCATAGAGACGATCTATAGATGGCCTTAGGTTTATGTCAGGTATCAACATATGTAATTGGGTCCATTGAGCACCTATGCTGTAGACCAGGGAGGAAGGACTGTATGCAGACGCTGGTCCAATTACCAGGTTAGAGGGGAAAATTGACATTGAAAAGTTATAAAACTGGACTAGGTAATGGTCATCGCCTGTCTGGCTGAGGTATGAAAGAAATGTGTGAATCGCAAGACTGCCTGAACAGAATTCCAAAACAAAGATGAGCGCTCTGTGAAAGAAACAATAATACCTGTCCTACTTCGCACACCACTACGTTCTGCTGTGTTGAAGATAGAAGCATGCTGATTGTTTGCCATCTGACCCGTTTCTAGGTGTGTCTGATACCAGCTCTGCTGCACAGTGTGGCTCCTCCCGCATGCCTTTATATTACTACAGTGTGCAGCAATGATGTAAGGTCAGTGGATAAAACCACAGCAAGTTCTTACTGATGCCTGAAGAAGGCATTGAATGAGTTAAAGATATACACTTTCTCTGGAGTGCTTAGACTTTGCATTAGGAGTGAGAATTAACTCAGAAATGCACCCTTTGCCAAGTGTGACACTGCAACTGATCTCTGGGAGCTGCAGGAACCTCCATTATCTTTATCACTGCTGCGTATATGACAAACTGGGAAAGGCTAGGATTTAAAAAAAAAAAAGAAAAAAGAAAACTTGGCAGGATTTGATATGGAGTGGGGAGCATATAGAGCTGTTGTACTGCTTTTTGGGCTGCGATGGGCGTTATGAGGGGACACTTTAAAATTTGTTGCGCACATGTTAAAAATCTACATTTTTTGCTAGTAAATTTCTTTAAGGTTCCATTCACACTACTCCGATTTCAGATGGAACTTGAGACACACAGAATCGCATAACAACGGAAATCACTTTCTTTTCAATGGTGTCTATCCTAATCCGTGAAACTCAGCACAGTGAGATTGTGGAAAAGGTTCTTGTACTACTTTGATAAGGTCTGCATATTCTATGGGGCCAAAGTTGCATTACATAATACTGAAATGCAGATCAAAGTCAGATTGCAGCAGTGTGAACCTAGCCTAAACCCCCAAACAATTATGTATTTATAAAAAAGCAGGGGCCCTATAGAATAAAAGGGTGGCAGTTGCAATCTATTATGTCACACAATGTTTGTGGAGCTGTTTATTATCCAGGGGAAATAAAAGCTAAAATGAATTTTAGTGCGCACAAACACAATAAAACACAATTTTTTGTAAATAATAAAAGATGGGGTTGTCGCATGAATACATACTAAACATATCAAGCTTTTAAATTGTGCATGCCTTGAAATGGCTAAAGATGACCGTACCAAAGATGGTCTCTAGGTGATGTTTTAACCACTTGCATATTGGGCACTTAAACCCCCTTCCTGCCCAGACCAGCTTTCAGCACTGTCGCACTTTGAATGACAATTGCGCCATCATGCTACACTGTACCCAAATGAAATTTACATTTTTATCATTTTTTTTCACACAAATAGAACTTTCTTTTGGTGGTATTTAATCACTGTTGGGTTTTTATTTTTTGCATAAAAAACAAAAGACACTGATAGGCTGCACTATTAAGGCGGCACTGATGGTTGGCACTGATAAGCAGCACTGCTGGGTGGCACTGGTAGGGGACACTGATGGGCAGCACTGATCAGTGGCACTGATGGGCATTGATTGGCAGCGCTCGTGGGCATTGATAGGTGGCATGGTGGGCACTGGTAGGTGGCACTGGTGAGTACTGATAGGTGGTAGCGGCTCTGTGTGAGGGACCGATGTCCCTCTGACAAAAGCCGGTGATCTGATTTTTTTTTTTTTTTTTTCTCAGCGTGAGGCGAAAAACAAAACGATCACCGATCTTCTGTTTACATCATGTGATCAGCTGTCATTGGCTGACAGCTGATCACGTGGTAAGGGACCAGGAACAGCCCCTTACTCCGATCTGTGATCAGCCGATTCTCATAGACCCGGTGATCAGAGTGTGCTGTGCATAGACATCGCATGCCCGGGAGGACGTCCATGGACGCCCTCCCGGCAATGAAGGCCCGCGATGTAGCCGTCTTTCGGTTAAAAGCCTTTTACAGGTTATCAGTTTGGAGTCAACCATGAATTATGGCCCTAGAATCACTGATATCGCTTTCACATTTGCAGCAATACCCTTTTATGTACGGTGTGTGCAGGGTGATGGGGGTGCATTTAAAAATGTTTTTGTTAACCTTTATTATATTTGCCCTTTTAACTTTATATTTATTGGCAACACGAGGGGGCTAAAAAGCATCAGGATATACCATTAGGCAGGTGACAGGTCCTCTTTTTATGATGAGATCAGCAGTCTATTAGACCCCCAATGTTTCCCCTGTCCTCTACTGCAACTAATCAAACACAGATCATGCTTTATTAGCTGCTTCCTGGCTACAGTAGCTGGTGAATGTCCGCTCGTAATCCATCAGTGGCAAAATCATTATTGCTTTCCTACACATTTAACCTCCTCCCACTCAACATCCCGTAGCCATTTACCATGGTCTCAGGCTCCAAAGGGGGACAGTAGAGCCCAGCGACCACTGTGGGTAGCATATTTACTGTAAGCGATTGGGTGGTTCCACAGCCACCTGGATTACTTTTACTTAATGGCCAAAAGTCGACTGATAAAATAAATGGCAAGATTGCAGCTGCAATCGCGAGCTTTTTTTTATTTTTTATTTTTTTTTTTTTAATGACAACTACCTGAATGTTATCATGTACCCTGGTAGACTAGGGGTGAAAGAAGGATTATGGTTTGATTAAAAAATCAAACCTAAATACTCTCCTCCATGCAGCAGCATTTGTGTGACCTTTGCTGGCTCTTAGAGAGCTTACGAGAGCTCTTGGTCAGTTAGTAACAGAGAAAAGTGATAATGTCAGTCACTGCACCCCTCTGCTCCGGCGCTCGCTGAAGCATTAGGCTGGGGACTTGGGCAGATGCTGCTTGCCCTTAGCTATGCACTGAGAGGCAGCTGGGTGGATTCCTGAATGTGCCAATACTTAGCCCTGTCAGCTGATGGCAGGTAATCGCCCTCTATCAGCTGACTCTGGGTCACATGAATGCACTGGTAAGTGTACGCCTGTAACCCAAAAGACAAGCCTAGTTAAAAAAGATTTAATCATACTTGTATTTTAAAGGGAATGAAAGACTACATGACTGTTCAAAGGGCAGAACCATATAGGTACTATTTACAGTTAATGTTTAGCACTTCTGTAATTTGCTTTATTGTGCTTGGAATAAAGATCGCAATTCTCTCAAGATTCTCGTGGCGTAACATCTTACATATACAATAAAATTGGGCTAACAGCACTGTTTAGTTTTTTTTTATCCTCTAAGGTCCCTGCTAAAAAATATATAAATGTTTGGGGGTTCTAAGTAATTTTCTATCAGAAAAATACTGGATTTTTACTTGTAAGCAACAAATGTCAGAAAAGATTTAGTCTTTAAATGGTTAAACTAAACTCTTCTATACACCTTGGAGTTCATTCCTTTGATGTAGTTACATTGTATCTGTTCTAGCTTTTTATCAGCAATGATCTCAGACTTGGTGATCTGCCCAGATAGGAGAGACTCAAGTAGCTCCGACTTATAAAAAGGTTCCTGGGGAGACTTCAGGCGACTTGCATTGACTTCTATATTACAGTCAAGTCGCGCCCCGCAAGTCTGTTTCCATTAACTGAACTGAAAATTGCGGTAATGCATGATGGAGATTGCAGGGGGGTGAATCGAGATCGCAATTTTATTACGATTAATTGTGCAGTTCTAACCTGAAGCATTGAATAATTTTCAACTATGTTAAAAGAAGCCAGTTTATAGAACTATAGTGATCGCAGCAGTGACTTATTCCTTACATTATCAATGGGCTCAGTGTTGCTCCTTAGCTATCTCATAATACTTTAGTAATCAAGTGTTGTCTATGTTTGTAAAACGAGAGAGAGTGTGTGTGTTGAAAAATGTGTTATCAAATAACTGGTTAATATTTCAGTTGTGAATGGACATCACCAGCAGAATCGCCTATCGTCCAGTCTCTTGGTGACACGAATATTAAAGTGGTTCTTCAGTCCTTCTGCAATAATTAAGTCAGCAGCTACAAAAATTAGCTGCTGACTTTTTTAATAAACCCTCATCTGTCCAAGGATCCAGTGCTGTCCTCACCCGGACCGGTTTCTTTACTGGTCACCAGTTTCTTCACTGGCCCACAATTAACATGTCGGCCAGGCACCGACATTTGTGAACTGTCGGCAGCCGGCTGTGACACCTTGTAGCTTAACAGCCAGCTGCCCACTCCGCATGCTCGAGCCGCACTGTGCTTTGTGAATAGTCCTGCAGCCTTCTGGGACCTGCGACAGAAGGAGGTGAGCAAGGGAGGGTGGGGGGACAGCTGCCCCTTGGATCACCTAGGAGATCCATGTGGAAGTGGGAGTAGGTGCCTGTCCATAACAAGGTACACTTCTCACTCTATCCCCCCCCCCCCTCAAAAAAAAAATTGTGCCAAATATGTCAGAGAAGGCGGGGAGGAGGCGGAAGAGCGTAATTTTCCTCTTTTACGTGAAGTTCTGCTTTTAAATGAAGTTCAGTAAAGTTCCAGGCTTCACACCCCTTACCGCTGCATAATCCCTGTCCTTCTGCCCCAGCAGAAGTTTTGTTCGATTGGGATTACTTGCACTTTTATCTCTGTGACCACTGCTCCACTTATTTCTTTTCCTGCCTTCACGGGTACAGGAAGCAAGCGAAAATCTCTCCTCTGGGGTCATGGACCAAAATAACTGGACAGAAGTATTTAGATTGATCCAAATCAATCTAAAGACTTGATTTCAAAGGTCTCATCGCATTCTGTAGCCTGGCTGAAAGCCTAAAAAAAAATAAATAGACTAGGCGGTGGCTGCTTGAACCATCCAGTATCTTTCCAAGCCTAGAGTATCATGTTTTTTTGGTGACTGGCCCTTTAACTTGACAGCTCTAACCACAGGTAAAGGCCTCAAGAGGTCTGTTTATCATCAACCACACAACATCTCTTCCCTGGTATATGCAGCACTAATCTCTCATTATCAGGAGTGACAGTCTGGCAGCCAATAATGAGTTAGCATTTAGATCAAAGTGCGAGTACTTGTTCCTTTTTTATTACAATCTTGTGCAAGAAATCTTATCTTATTGCTCCTTCCTTCTGTTAATAATAATGCTGATAATATATGGCAAATTTGTGACATAAAAATATATCGCTCCACCCTCCCAATAAAGAATAAAAAAGCAAATTGAAGAAAAAAATCTAAAGAACAGGAAAGAGTGCCGTTTTATAGAAAAAGTTCAGAGAGCAAAAAGTTTTGGAGACTAATACAGAGAACAAGGGGATCATTTTATGAAGAGTGCCATCTTTCCAAATGAATTTCCCAATGTTTACTGTCCAGTTTGTAAAAATGTGAATTGGTGGGCAGGTTATTGTTCTTTGTGCAACAATATTGAAGTAAACTAAAGCAAAACCTGAAACCAGACATTATATAAAACATTTACACACAGGGTGGATTTGATTTAAATCACTAGTAAAATGGCTTAAATCATAATTTTTAAAGAGCAACTGTCACTTCTGTCCCGCAGTGGCTCCTCCTCTGACCCGCTGTTGACTCACCGACAGTCCTATTCACTTTAATGGGACAGCTGGTGATGCGGCAGTGACGCAACAAGGTGAGGGACGTGGCGGTAGCAGGTGAGTGGATGCCCGCTAACAGGTGTGGCCATGATGGTTCTGAAATGACAGGTGCTCTTTAAATGTAAGGCCTCATTCTTGCTGCTAGTTAGAATCTTTAATATTTGCAAACAAAATGAAGGTTTCCTATTTAGAATAATAAGCTCTCGGGTTAGTAAAACCGCAATATCTGAACCGATTCAATCATACGGTTTGTAGTGTACAATGGGATAAAGGAATATTCCTGAACTTTGTTTTATCTCATGGTTACCATGAAATTGTGTGAATGCATCAATGCAGTGCATGTCATCTCAGCTTGGATTCATTGAATGAGTTTACCAAAAATGTAAATATTGCAGAATATACAGCCTCATGCTACATAACTAAACTCCATTTCATGCTGAATAAACTAAATTATTAATGTATCTTAACCACTTGACCACTGGGCATTTAAACCCCCTTCCTAACCAGACCAATTTTCAGCTTTCAGTGCTCTCACATTTTGAATGACAATTACTCAGTCATACTACACTGTACCCATTTGAAATTTTTGTCCTTTTTTTTTCACACAAATAGAGCTTTCTTCTTCTTTGGTGGTATTTAATCACCATTGGGGATTTTATTTTTTGCGCTGTAAATGGAAAAAGACTGAAAATTTTGTTAAATGCTTTTTTTCTGTTATAAAATTTTGCAAATTAATCATTTTTCTTCATACATTTTGGCCAAAATTTACACTGCTATATATCTTTGGTAAAAATAACCCAAATAAGTGTATTATTTGGTCTTTGTGAAATTTAGAGTAAAAAGCCTACAAGCTATGGTGCCAATCACTGAAAATTGATCACACCTGATGTACTAACGGCCCATCTCATTTCTTGAGACCTTAAAGCGGAGTTCCACCCAAAAGTGGAACTTCCGCTGGTTGGATTCCCCCCCCCCCCCCCCCCAGGTGTCACATTTGGCACCTTTCGGGGGGGAGGGGGAAGAGGACACCTGTCTTTGGGCAGGTGTCCTTTTCCACACTTCCTGGAGCTCTGGCCAGCGGCCACTGACGTCAGCAGCCCGGCTCCCTCCTCCCTGCTCGCTCGGCTTCTGGCCACCTGGCCAGTAGCAGGGCACGGCAGAGCCTCGCGCATGCGCAGTAAGGTGCCCGGCATGAAGCTGTACTGCTTACACGTCCGGGTTCCCTTACCCGCGATGGAGGCGGCTGCACCCGTCCCCCGATCCGAAGATCGGCGGTGGGTGCAGACATCGCTGGACTCCAGGACAGGTAAGTGTCCTATTATTAAAAGTCAGCAGCTACTGTATGTGTGGCTGCTGACTTTTAATTTTTTTTTCCTACCTCAGACCTCCGCTTTAACAAGCCAGGAAAGTACAAATACCTTCTACTACTCCTCCTGAGTATGG